>LPNX010759728.1:47522-171994 GCA_001517045.1 Pseudotsuga menziesii | reverse complement strand
AAAATGTGAAGTTATGTAAGCAATTGGTAGTACAAATAATTATGCAAAAACAATCATTCATGCTATACTAATAATTATGTAACATCTTGGGAATCAAGTGGATTACCAATGTATAGATATCTCGGAAAATAGGAAGTTATATAACCAATCAGTAGTACAAATAATTATGCAAAAAATCTCTCATTCATAGAGGCACACATACACACAAAAGGATGGACACAAAAGAACTTGCAATTGAAATGTGTGATAATATGCATGATTAAGAGCATTGCATAGTAGGAATTTGTGAATCTTAACTTAAAATCATGTATAACAAAAGGATAGTTAATTACATATTAGTGAAGAGTGATATTTACACATGATAATTACACTAATAAATCTCTCATGAATATGTGCATTTTAAGGGAATATTATCCTATTAAAAGTGAATTTATGTAAAATGATAGTAAAGTATGTAAACCTAAGTACACATTAATTCATGTATGTCTAATATTATGCATTGATTAAAATAACAAAAATAACTATTAAGATAAATGTTCATGTGTTCATGTTTATAATTTTTATAATAATGACAACGATAAAAGCATTTGTTTATTTATGATAGAGAATTTTATTAACTCTAGAAAAAGTAATGTACAACAAGAAAGTAATAAGTTATACTTCAAAATATTCTTACAAATATAAAACTTATATAATTTTGATCATGTTATAGGATACTAATTCAACATGTCATTTGAGATTTTTAGAACATTAAACTATAAAAAGTATTTAAATGCCAAATAAAACAACTAATTAATTATATTTCAATGAATTACTTTCTAGTTTTAATTGTCATTCCATATTTATATAAATGAACATACTTTTGCAATTATATTTATTTAAAAATTAAAAATAGATATTTAATATCTATATACATTAAATTCTTTAAAACACTGTTATAAGAGCCAAACTTAGGAATTATAAAAACAAATAGATTGATGACACTGTCTCTTTTGAATGTTAGATTGTTATCCATTATAAAATATAAGATTGGTGACACTCTCTTTTGAATGTTACATTATTACTTATTTATACAAATACAAGATTATGGAAATATCTCTTTTGAATGTTATATTGTTATCCATTTGTAAAATACAAAAAGACATGCATGTTGCCTACACCCACATTAATAACAACTATTTTCAAAAGTGAAAAAAATTAATAAAAATAAAAAATAAATCTGTATGAATAAATTGAATGTTGCTCCAACTCAAGAACTTGATTTTTTTAAACATTTCTTTGTTAACTAATACCAATACCATAATTGAGATCATAAAAATTAATTAAAGTAACTAGGAATAATCTCAAAGCACATAAAGAATGAAGAGAATTACTAATCTAAAAATATATAATATTTATTTGAAACAAACAAAATTATACAAAATTTATTTAAGTAAATAGAGATGAATCTTGATCCATTGACATGAGATGAGATTAGATTCAAGATAGTGAGGGTTGTGGTGGTGGATGACAAAGGGGGTCACCATTAATGCAATGATAAGGAACATGCGGTGGAAGCAGACCCTTTTCAAGCTCACCAACCACTAGAGAACTATAAGGTAGTGGTGGTCGTGGGGGACTAGAAGAACCCTCTGGCAGTAGAACCGATTCACCCACTACTAGCGAACCTACTGACGGTGGAGTAGAAGAACCCACTAGCGGTGGAATAGAAGAACACTCTGGATGTGGAGTAGAAGAAACCATTGACGGTGGATCCAGACCCTCCACTGGCACACCATATGCTATAGAACGCTTTGCAAGCTCACCCACTGGAGAACTATAAGGTATTGGTGGTGGGGAGGGAATAGAAGAGCCAACTGGCAGTGGAACCAGACCCTTTAATGGCACACCTGGTACAGAACCTTCCTCTTCATAACCAACACTAGTTGTAGTTGAAGCAATTGAAAATGATGATGATTCAACTATCAACATTAAAATAAAACATGTTGGTGTTGTTGTCATTACTTTTTTATCATCCATCTCTGCAAACTGTTGCAGTTGTGTGATGCAATTTCTGATATTTGATGAAGATCATTCGACTTCTATTTATAATGTTTCTGGACATTTTTCATGCCTAAATTTTCCAAGCTTTTATCGCGGTTCCTGTAGAAACTTACTAGGAATAATAAACTTGGAAATCTCATTGCAATTATGCATGAGAATTTGTGACTAGATTTTCAAGCCTAAATTTTCCTGGCTTGTATTGCAATTCTTGTAGAAAGTTACTAAGAATAATAAACTTGCAAATCTCATTGCAATTTTGAATGAGATTTTGTGACTAGATTTTCATGCCTAAATTTTCCAGGCTTCTCTCACAATTTTTGTAAATTACACTTTTTATTTGCAAGCATAATGTTAAAGTTCCACTTGAGAAGGAATTTTTACTTTGGATTTAAGTTTTTCTTTCAGTGTTATCAGCTATAGATATAATGTTTTCAACGTATCAGGAATAAAGGTCGTATGCTCATGTTTATGCTTATGCTTAGGAAAGCATAGTATTTTCTTTTATATGGGACAAACTCTCATGGAAAGAATTGTAGTGGACTTTTTCCTTGATCACAAGTATATTCATTTTTTCAATTCAAACTATGAAATTTATTTGAGTGGGAGTTTGAAAGTTCTAATAGTCTTGTTTTTCTGATCAAAGGCACAGTGGTTGCAGCTAGAATCCATCATTAGCATAGAAAATTTTTGCATGAATTAACAAAATTGGGAGACTCTATTTAGCTTATGAGTTTTGAGCTTGAACCTGTACCTACAAGCGTTTTAATTGTTTATCATTCCAACGAAACTATTTGAGAACAAAAAATGTTGAGTGAAAAAAGAACAAAAGGCTAGAAATTATCAATAAGTACCAAATATTTTCTTGATGTTACATATCTTCTAATAAAGTAGGCCCTTTTTCTTGGTTTTCATTTTTCTAATAGGTACCATAATCAAAGAAATAAACACAATAATCGTTGTGGGTTGTTGAATCATATTTTTAACACAATAATATACGTAATCTACTAGTCCTAGAGTTGAAAATCGCTTCATAATATTAAAGATAAAGGTTAACTATGAACATATAAAGAAGAATATGAAACTGCAACTGTTTATTTAAATTCAGAGAAAGATTACATGTGCAACTCTAAATCTCTTTCATAAACGAAATAAAGGGAAATGAGGGGAATGAAATTCTATAAATATTATTTTATCAAAAAATAAGAGCCTATCCTAGAGCCTATGTTATGACATAAGCTCTCACAGATCAATCCTCAGATAGAGTTTTTGATTTTGATTTTGGGTATTGATTGCAATTATTAACTGTACACGCCACATCTTGGGCCCAAAATTTCAATTGTTCCTTCACTTGTTGGGATGATCTTCTGAAACACATAAATATACATTTACAGGGAGCTTCTTTAGAAATATGTTTTATGCCTTTTGTATAACCTCTTGGCTACACCCATCTATTTCTAACATAAATGTGGTTCAACTCAAGGAACCCGCGAAATGATTGTATGGATTCATCTCATGAAAATTCATTATGTTATTCTTAAGCATCCCAAAAATGGGTGGGAGATGCTTCTGAAAATATTGTTATTTCACAAAAAATTTATGTCAAATCTTTCACATATTCCATTTAATAGAGCTTTGCATTTATCCCAACATTAAATTGGATTTATCCTTGTATGGAAGTGAAGGATAAATTCTGTTGCTTTTTAATATAATGCACATTATATCCAAATGTTTAATGCTTCTTATATGACGCTTTCTGGAAATTGTTTTCCACTTTAGTGGATTTGCAAATTCACTGAAATTTGTATGTGTTTTTGTTTGTATAGTTTGGTGTGAGCAAACATCATGTTGTGACCTTGACAAAGAAAAAGATTATTAAAAGTCGATGAAAAAAAATTAAAAGTGTAACATAAAATTTCATAGTATTCTTCTATTTGAGAGGAGAAATCATTACCATATTGTACAAGGTTCACTCTATAGTCATCATATTCACTTAATATTGATTTTAATTAACATTTACGGTGTTTAGGGTTACTAAAAAGTTGAAAATGGATTCTTTCACTTGTCTTTTTGTATGTTTCAACAAGGGCTTGCCAGAGGGTTTGATCTTATTTTGAAATCCCTACAAATTGTAGTAGGCAATTTCGTGAAGACTTTATAATTAGGTTTGCTTCTTCAAATGATATACAGATATTAAAGAAGAGTTTGATTTTTTCCTTTATTTATTTCCAATTCTTATATGCTACAGGGTGGCTTCTGTGTCTACATCATTTGAAGAATCTGCATTTTGAAGAAATGAAATACATCTCATGTCTCAACTCCCATAAATTTTCTAAATATATTCAAAAATGACATTTTGGAGTTTGCACACCCCTTTACACATTCTATATATGCAGCTTCCATCTAGTTGTGGATGATTGGTTTTAGGGAATCCCTTTTTGGTTAAGAAATTTGTCTTGAGAGATGTAAAAACATTTTATAAAATAAGACCATATTATTAAGCCATTCATTTAGGACACAATTGAAACCTCTCTTTAACTATTGTCATATTGAAGTAGATAACGCCATCCAACACGACATAAAATGAACATTTTATTTATAACTAACAAAAACAATGAGAGAAACCATCGATTTTACAAGACATTTGGATTGTA
This sequence comes from Pseudotsuga menziesii, assembly GCA_001517045.1. NCBI lineage: Eukaryota > Viridiplantae > Streptophyta > Pinopsida > Pinales > Pinaceae > Pseudotsuga > Pseudotsuga menziesii. The sequence continues at coordinate 167,300 of LPNX010759728.1, read as the reverse complement.
TTGAAGATACGCAACATTTAATTTACCATCAAGTTTTATCAGAGAACTTGTAATAATTTTTATGACCTCAAAATCATGCTGACAAACTCAAATTTTGGTGTGATGTTGAAGGAGATTTTCCCTATAATATTGGCCTTCATTTTATTCATAACAAATGGATTGATATAATTGAAAGAACCATAGTCCATGATAACTTAAACAAGCTAATTACTACACTCAAATGGTCAATTTTAACATGCCCAACATACCATAGTCCATGATAAGTTGCATACATTAATTACTACAATCAAACCTAACCAGATACTATCCTTTTTTTAACTTCCCAACATAGAGAGGGTTTTCATTTGACAAGAGAATTGAGATCTTTCTACTGATAAATATTGTTGTTTTGCTCTACATGGGAAATTGATAGTACCCACATACACTTTAGTGGTCATATATCTTGAGTTTGGTTGTTATCATTTGACAATAAAAATAGGAGCACGAGAGATCCATATTTGGTATGACGAGTTTGGTGGTTTTGAGCATTTGAGCCTATACAATTGGCCCAAAGACAAAATGGGTCCATAGCTTTTTCAGGATCAGATGATAAATGTGTCAGTGAACTCCAACAAATGCTAATTTAGAGTCTAGTAGAGCTACACTGTTGGGTCATAAAGTTCCTTGATATTGCAGTGGGTTATTAATAATCACAAAAAGTAACAATATGATGTTAATAGATTTGCACACCTTCAGAGAGAGATAGAAGGATATTAGAGGATATGTATATCATTTACTAAACATATATATTAGGAGTTTTGTCAAAAATTGGATTAAATTTATCATTTTTTGTATTCATTGTAATTTGTTACTGCAATTAGAAGATTGAAAAACATGAAGCAAAGGGAGATGATGTTGTTCCTTGTTTTTCTATTATTATATTTTTCTTCTCTGCTTTTGAACCTCCAAGTGGCTCTATGGGACTAGTTTTTTTACTTTGAGGTGACTAAACTCAAAGATCAGACCTAATTCCATGTTTATTAGGTAACTACATTCTCACCATTGTTTGGGTCGTCTGCATGTAGCAACAATCCTATGGACTTGAAAGTCACAAAATACATCCCAAGGCTATGCATTTGCAAATGACTATAGTGTTGATTTCTCATCGCGTGATTGTTCTCTGAGGTCAAAGATTAATGTATTTTGAAATGTGTTAAACAAGACATGAGTCAATATCCTCTCTTTAGCTAGTTACCAGGAATGTTGCAAATGCTTCATTATCTAAGTATATATAGAAAGATATCAGAACCACTTCAATGTTTAAACAATTTATCTTCCTTCTACTTGAGTAATGAATGCTTTAGCATCTATGAAAATTCCACAATCAAATAGTTTTGCTAATCATTAATAAAAGTATATTTCCATATGTGTTTTGTCCATAAACAAATGGGTCCATATATAAATATGAAACAATAAAAAAAGCCATGTCAATTTCCATGATTATGATAACATAGCTTCTACTGAGCATAGTTAGAAATCATGGAAAGTGATTCAAATAATCTTAGTTACATCTTCCTACCTGGACTAGTACTGCTCTATTATGACTTAGTGGTGCTACTTATCTATTGTAATGTGCACCCTAAGACAATAATATGGATTTTGAAATAAATACTAACATAGATGCATTTTAACTCATATTCATGCATGTATGCAGAGAAATATCATATTCCTTGAAACAACAATCTTGTAAAACATTGAAAATATTAATATAAAGAATTTGATACCTTACATAACAAATCAATTAAAATATCACACCAACCATCTTCAAGGGTTATCCAATACACATAAAAGAAGAGTTTACATTTTTGAACCATTGATATTACTACTCAAAAATTTGGTACCTATGGATGCATAATAGATCTAGGCTAATATGGATATATAATAGGAAATCATTTAACATATATAACTAAATTCAAATCATTACAAAAACAAACATCAATTGTTTATGGATCTTATTACGATGCACATGTACCCAGCACACCTTTAGGTGTACCTAGGGATACAGGGCCATTTTTCGACTAGGAGGGGTGTTATCGAGCAATGGTGGTCATGGTTGGGCCTTTTGTTCCATCCTTTAGGATTAATATGGCTTAATGGTGCATTTGATTGCCCTTTGATATGGTTTTTAACCTCGAGGTTGGTTTCTGGAGCTCCTAAGGGTTGACCACTCAGACACATGGCTCCATATCCTGTTTCTGTGCTCCGGTGGTGTATACTTCAGCTACAAGACATTTGTATCCTTTCGCAGCCACTTTGGACACCCTCCTGTCCCTTCAGTCAGTGGGCACCTGCTCTCCCTGGACTTATCTCCTTAGAGAAAAGTCACCCTCCATGCCAGGCCTTTTGATGCTTTTAGGAGGGTATTGAAAAATTTTACAACCTTCTAGGGGTTACATGGGGTATAACGCTCTCCCTTCAGCTCACTCCAGCCTTTCATTTGAAGTGATTCGCTTACTTGAGCATATTTTGGCACCTAGGGGTACAAATAGCCTAGGTAGCCTACCTTAGGCCATATTTTATTATTATTTTGTTTTAATTTTAAATTGACATTTTATAATTTCAAATTGACATGTTTAAAGGCATGTAGGCCTAGATATTTTATAAAAAGTGAGTGTGAGATTTTATAAATAGATCTCCTCGGTTTCATTTTAAAAGCAAGGCTCATGGGATAAAACATTATGTTACTTTTTCACCCATCTTAGGGATATTGGAGTGATGGACACCTCTTGAGGAGGAGACTTCTTATTATGGTTTAATGGAAATCTCCTGAAGTATCTTTGGTTCTTGCTCTTTGCTAAGGTGATGCTAGAATTGTTATCTTAACACATGCACAAGGAGGTATCTATTCTCTTGTCTTGATTTCTCTTTGTTAAAAATTAATGGATGATGCTTGTTGATAGTTGAATAGTAGCCATCAGTGTTGAATTTTGTCTAAACTAGGTCATTTTCGTCCTTTTGTCACCATAATATTGTGAAGGACATCTTCTAGAAGGAGTCCTTATAATCTTGGGCCTTAGGTCTTTGAGTTTTTCCCTAGCTAGGCTTCCTTTAACGAGCCCTTGTGGCTGTTGGAGAAGGCCCTATCATTCCAAACTTTGGAAAGGCCTCTCAAGAGGAAGGTTGGCCACACTCCTTGATGCCCTAGGTTTAGGGTAACACCTTAAAACCCTTGGCTTTATTCTCATACAATTTTCCTTCAATTTAATTGCATTTTCATATGTTTATATTTTCATTTTACATGGTAGATTAGGTTTAATTTTAGGTCTGCAATTTTATATTAGAAACCCTAAAAATAAAATAAAAATTAATTTTTTTGCACTTTCAAGCCTCCCTAAAATTTCAGGCCCTAAATTTCCACGCCCTAAAATTTCCGACCATAAAACTGTAGGCCCTCCCTAAAATTATGTGCCCTAAAATTTCGAGCCCTCCCTAAAACTTTGTGCCCTAAAATCTTGGACGTCCTAAAATCTTGGCCTAAGCCTTAAGTACTTGAATAAATGACTGATACATGTTACTTATACTGTTTTACATGTGCATATTTGATTGTTTGACAAATTACTTATACTTATCATACTATTTGCACATCGGTATTCATTCGATACACAATTGGTTGATCCGTGGATGAACTTGCACAATTCATATGCATGCTCAGAGTACATGTATTCCACTTTTTTATTGACTCCTTTAGGAAATGGTCCGATAACCTTGTACATATATGAGATATACTTGGTGTCTAAGTGTCTTTTGCAAAGTTACATAGGGCTCTCCCCTATGAGGTTTCAACTTTCGAAGAATTTAGGAGAAGTGACTAAGGTGACAGTGGTCACTTTCTCTGCATATGTTTGCCACTGGCTTGGACTGCCATTTCAACCGGTAACAGATCCCAAATTTGGATGTAGAATGTTTTTTTGGCTTCAATTGACTTTGCAACAATATATAGATATAAGAACATTTCTACAACAGTTGCATCCTTATTACAAAAGAAAATTTGTAAATACCTCTAGTTGCTTCACTGATCATGGATTTAAATTTTTTTGTCAAAATATCAAGGGTTTCCATTTACATCATTCTACATATCCAAGCATTAAAAAATATTTGCACACAAATCAATCATATATGATATGAAGGCGTTATTTTCACCAGACAATTCACTGATGTTTATTTCATTACTAAAAATGAATTAAGTTTACAAAATAAGGAAGGCCAATGGAGGATCTCATAGTCAAAACAACCATAGCATTAGAGGCACCAAAATAAATATAACAAGAAAACATAAACATATCAGAGAACTATAACAATTTCCACTTAATTCCAAATCATATTTGAACCCCCCCCCCCTCCTCAACCCCACCAGTGTTGCAATTGTCCAAGAGAGTAGATCATTGGACATCCTATCATTATTTATATGGTGATTTATTGTGAAGGAATCAAATTGGGAAGCAATGGTTCTAGCTTCCCTATGAAGCAGTTTTAAATGTTCATTTTTTACTTTGTATGTACCTTTCATTTGGTTGCATACAAGTTTGGAGTTCGTGAAGACACCTATGTCATTGGCACCATGCTTTCCTTCTATTTGTAGCCCTTCAATGAGAGCAATATTTTCTTGTAGACCTCTGGCATACATCCCTTTTCTATTGGAACAACTCATTTATAACATGGGTTATCTCCTTTGAGGTCACAGGTTCAAAACTGATGGGGGGTAGGGTTGCTCATTGGCCCATTGTGACAAGGCTCGAAGGGTAGGCGACCCCTGGGACAGAGGCTCACACCGGTGGGCTTTAGGATGTCTTGGTCTGATCTGGATTTATGTGTGAACGAAAAGAACATATATAAAATCATAATCACATACATTTTGAAAACATAACAAAGATACAGTAAACACATATTCTATTAAATGGCGGAAATAGAACACACTGTAATACAATAGCCAGAATGGCGGTGGCTATCTCCGAGAAGAGATGTGACTGCTACGCTCATCAGTGCAAATATGAATACAAAATGAGGCCAAGGTGGCCTATTTATAATAAGGACGAGGGTGAGAACCCCAAAAGTCCAAAACATAACCCTAGAGGATGAACAGTCATAAAGTTTGCGGCCCCAAGGTGGTAAGTTGAACAATCAACTTCCCGCGGTCATAACTTTTGCATACGATCTCCAATTTGGGCGCTCAATAGCTCGTTGGAAATATCTATCTAAGATTTGCAACTTCTGATTGTGGCCAAATGCTTGCCAAACAAAGCCTTTTGGACATCTGAATTTCCAAAATCCGTCGTTTAGAGCCTCAAAACGACCCCAGAAGTTTGAGACCCAAAAAAACCATTGAAAAATAACTAGGAAACTACCATAATGGACAATTGTTTTGAGACAGTGGAATAGGTGGGTGGAAACTGATCTCCATATGGATCATGGTCCCTAATAAGCCACAAGTTACTGGTATAGCTAGCTTGCGAGCTCTTGGATATACTCTTGGGAGGTTGATGTTCCCATGGTTAAAAATAACAAAACATTATTATACAAAACGTAAGCAATGGTTGCTTGTCCTAGGTTGGGTTGGTTAAAATATACTAGCTTGGGTTTTTTTTTAATTAGATATCGATCCAACTAAGCTTGATCATTTTTCAAATGCATGTATTGTTAGCACTCAGAATGTACCCAGGTTGTAAAAGGTAAACTCCAAGGTAACAGCAGAACCACTTTAGGAAGAAACTGGTATTTTCTTCCAGAGAGGGATCTCTCAATAAAGATTTAACAAGACCAGATATAGAATAGCATTCAAATATTTATGTATTTGGCTGAAACAATCACATAACCAATGGGCATGGAGTCATATACAATATAAAAATACCACAAAGACATATACATGATATTCATCAAAGGCAAGATAATCATATCATCACAGTCATTCAAATTGATTCATGTGGAACAGAAGAGATGAAGAAACAACCCATTAATACAGAGCATCAACAAGGATGAGTTCTATATCAACTTTAGCAGAAAAAATCATATAATATCTGAAATTATGACCAGAGCATGAACACATGAATTCCAATCATCTAGCGCTATATTCCAGATACGAGGAAGAAACAAAATGGAGTGTTACACAAGGGAAATACAATCACATAAAGAAAGAAGAACAGACTTTAATATCAACGACAGATGAATCTCTGACAAAACTCTCATGCATTCACTTTGTCATTCCAAAAACAGATATGTTCTCCAAAATTATTCACCACCCGATGGGTTCCAACCCCCATCTCTTAAAAAAGATGCATATTTATACATAAAATGATCGGTGCTCCAATAAGAAGATCAATAACAGAATGATCGGCTTAATTTAGATTTTGTAACTGAATTCCTAACCCCTAGGAAGTTTGTTACAACTCCAATCCTAACAGATCATAAAGTACAAATCAACTTAATAACAAACTTTCACCCATCAGCTCCACGTCTCTGCCCCCTCAGCTCTTCAGTGCATGACACATGTTCCTAGGGATGAAGAATATACTTTGTCTTTCCAAACCGCTCCACAGCTTTCCACTGCTCCGAATTTGGGGTGTCACACTCCATCACTTCCCGAATAGCTACTTCGAGCTCCATATATGCTTCATAGGACTTTCTGGGCAATCTGCTCCTGATGATGGCGAACTTCTACAGAATCTCGAAGTCTTCTGTGAGCGTATCCACAATGGTCTTCCCTGTCAGGCTTTTCTCCAAATCATTGAATTTGGAGTGGTCCATGCGGCACTGAACGAGCAGGTTATGATAATGTTCCTACGAGAACATCCGCCCTTATCCATCCCAGAAAGAAGGCAATCCGTCCTCGAACAGTTCTTTAAACTCCTGTTTAAAATTATTAACCTGCAGAAACAATCCTTCTGATTTATCTTGGACCGTTTTGATTAAGTGATGCTTATGGATGATTTTCTTTTCCCACATCACTATTGATACTCTGTCCTTTATGCCCAATTCCTACAACTTTTGATATGATAGTGAATTTAGAAAATTTAGTGTGTTCTGAGCCGTAACAAGGGGTCTTTTCTCCATATGTTCATTTACCAGTTTTAATCTCTGGTGGGCCAAATTTATCATTATATTCAAACCATCAATAAAATTTAAATAGTGCCGGAACTTGGTAATCTCTATACACAAGGTATCCCAAATGATATGTTTTTCCCCCTGAAGAGGGCCCTTCCCAATGCATTTTTCTTTTAGCTCATTGAATTTCTTCTGTAATTGATTCCTGTCCTGCAGTATTTGTTTTTTGCTTTCATTTAATTTGGACAATTCAGCTTTCATCTTTTCATTCTCTGCTTTCAAATCTTTGATTGCTTCTTCTTTCAAACTCACCTGGGACATTGGCACCAACAAATCATCAGTAGAGAAATCATCTAATGGCTTCTGGATATTTACAATAGACAGGTCCTCGCCGGTGGGAGTCTGGCTCATCAACTCTTCCATAATCTCCTTCTCTTCATTCTGATCTTTTTTCATCAAGGAGATTTGGGATAACAGTTCCTCCCTTTCGGCTTCCCACTTCTCTTTTTCTTCCTGTAGCTCCCCAGCTCTTCCTTTATACTCCATCATTTCTTGATGGACCTTATCCTTCTCCTCTTGGAGAGCTAGTAACTCAGATGACTGAACATGTTCAGCACCTGGGATCTTCAGTTTCTTCTTCAGGACCTGGAGTGCATTATCCTTTTCATCTAACAACCTCTTGACTGCCTGGGTACTGTCTGAACTAGCGATGTCTGTCTGCAGCTTCCTAATCTGAACAACATTTGCTTTATTTTCCACTTTCTCATGTTTCAACTGAATTTCCAATTTGTCTATCAAGACTTGCAATTTATTAATCCTCACCATGGCTTGTAGTAAGTCTGAGTAGATGATATCGCTGGTCTGTTTGTGGAGTTGAATTTTATCCGGAGTGCTGATTTTGTCTAACCAGATCTCCATTTCAGACATCTTCTTGTCGCTTACCATAGCCATTTTAAAAGTATTCCTCTCAGCATCTCTAGCAGAGACCAGAGAGGTTTTCGAACTGTACAAACTTCTCGCCTTCGGGAGAAAATTTCTCGTTTCCTCCATAGACTGTTTCCTCTTCTCCATGTAGCTGGCTTTTAGGTCTTCCTTCGACTTAAACACGTGGCATAATTCCGAACTGTCTACATCACCCTCCGAATTTTTAAAAGAGAATTGACTTACTTGCGCCGCTTTCAGGGGAACTAGGGCACCTCTTTTGGAAACATCAGAAACTTCCTCATCTACAACCATACTCTCAGTTTCAAACAAACTCCTCTTGACCACAATACCAGCACCTTCTGTTATTTGGGTCGCTGTGACAGGTGTAGTATGTGTCTCTTCATCAGAATTTGACCTATCAGTACACTGCAGCAAATTGGCCACTTCAGCTAGCCCCTCAATAGCCTGATGCTCAAATGGTTTATTCTTGTTTGCCTGTTTTCTCAATGAGATCACATGGTGGGGGTCGTAATTCACATTTACATCTTTTATGAAATCCCTATTCTCCAGCAACTTTTCTATAAATGCCAGGGCACCTTTACCTTTAAAAATGAAAGGGCCGACTTTAAATGGAAATTTAATGTTCGAAGATTTTTTGAAAGCACCAAAGTGCTCTTCCTCAGACAGCAATCTCTGCCTCATGAAATCTAGTGCGAAAATCCTTGGGGTCAAGAAGGAGGGTAGCCTATAAGGCTGACCAGTAAAGCCATATATTCTTAACACTGTGTAACCTCTGTACAGGAACCAGTCCCCCACCCGATCTTCGGGTGACGACTGCATTAGGCATCTCATCTTGTCCAGGACACGGGGCAGGTCCTCATCAAATAACATTCTGTACATTTCGGACATGATCGAATTGGCAAATTCGAACATGTTGATTTGCTTGGGCAAATCAGAAGAGCATAGAGCACTTAAGAATTTCAATTCAGTAACATTAGAGCATAATAGCATGTTAAGCAAGTATGTTTGAAACCTAAAGAACTGGACCATGGGAAATTCTGTCAACTGAAGGTGGATCGCTTCGGCAAGGTACTCATCTAAATTAAGTACGGGTACTGACTGGGACTCAGGGCTTAAAGAATTTATTCTTAACAAGAAACCAAGGATGACATCACCTATATGACAATCGTCATCTAGACCTAACACTTGACAGACCAAAGACATTACCAATTGCACTTCAGTCCTAAAAATGTGCAAGGGGTAAGGCGAGAAAAAACCTTCAAGGGACTGACCTTCCTTCAGGATACTTGACAAGAATTGACAGCGACTTTCACTTTCACAATTTTTGAAAAACTCAGCAAGGACAGATTCATTTACGGACTCACGACTTACAGGGTAATTTTCGGGCAGACTAAGGTTTTCTCTGACGACTGAAGCGTCAATTTTACACAGTACTTTGGACGCGGACCGATTCACAATAACCCTCTGAGAGGGAGAATAGTTCACCGCACACCACTCGGCAAATTCCAGGAAGTGGAGGGTTTGCTCAAGGGCGAAATGGTACAAAAAAGACTTGCATACATTCAGAACGTCATTCCCCTGTGAGTAATGAGACCACAACTTCTCTTTACTGCTGGACACGCTCCCTGTGGATAGGAAGGGGTCGCACATGCCCCTGTGTCTGTCTACTAAAAATTCCTCTCTGTCATCCGTGACCTGACCAGACACACGAATCTCTCTCCCTTGGTCCATTGCTTAATTTACAATGGTAATTGGATGAAAGAGTTACAGGGTTTAAGTCCTACCTGGCTTACTGTGGAGGCGCGTGTTCAAAATGTGCCTGGAACTGACAAATGGAAGCTCCCAAATCGCCAGGTCCTTTTCGCCGGGTCCCAAGCAAATAAAATAATCATTGGAGAGGTCAACCCTACCTTTATAGGACCACACAATTCGCCACGTAGACAGCATTTATTTTCCGCAACCATCACTTATTCTTAACTGCCGTGCACTTCTATTTTCCGGCTTCATTTAAGACCCTAGATCTGATTTCTCTTTAATTTCTGGCCTTTGGATCGCGCGCCACGTACCCCGTTCTGCCAGGCGCCTTGGTGATAAACAACGTGCCAGTCTCCATCCCGGAATGATCTCCCACCGTCGATGAAATCACCTTTTATCATGAGCCGTTGGATCGGGTGACACGTACCGAATTCCGCTGGGCTCCGTCACTTTAACCATCCTGCAGCTTTGATCCCCGGAATCATCCTCAGCCATGGATGTGATACGCCTTTAACTTTCCACCGTCGGATCATATGCCACGTACCAAATTCCGCTGGGCACTTCGGAATTATCCACCGCACTAGTTCACTCTCTGGAAATCATAATAGGCGTTGGTTTGATTCACTTTGATCTTCAACCGTCAGATCAATCACCGGATAACTCATTCCGCTGGGCACTTTAGGTTTATCAGTCGTGCAGGTTCTGGTTCTGGAATCAATCTCAACCATGGATGTGATCCGACTTCACCTCTCCGCCATTGGATTGAGTAGCATGTACCCGATTCCACCGGATTGTGTCACTTTAACCAGGATGCAACTTCACGAAGCAGATTGGATATAGACCGTGGATCTGCGCGAAACAACTTGATGGCCGCTGATCTGTGTGCCCGATAAGCGCCCGGACCAAACCTTTATCTTCCTTGCATCTCTGAGGAGCAGAGAGAATATCAGCCATTGATTTTATCCCTCCTCCCATCGCGGCTTATGATCTTCGATGACTTAATCGCTTTTTTGCCTATAGCCCCATCTTTACTATATATCTTTTAACCAAAGTATCCAAACAACCATTATTTTCTTCTCCACCATGGACTTTCACCCCCTTGATAAATAATGGTGTTAACATGTATATTTGTGGAGTTCAACATTAGTAAGGAGTTACTAGATAAGAGTATGAGGTAAGAGCATCCTTGGGTTTGAACAATCGACATCACCCAAAAATATTTTAATTTGGATATTAGTTGTAAGGAATAAGGTGCTATAGCACTGTTGTTGCAAATATGTGATGTTATAGGATCTATATATGAGAGTTCTGTTGTTGCGGAATGTCAATAGATACAGATCATCACTGCTACATAGTTGAGTTGCAAAACGCCTGTAGTTGCACATCCGCGCTACTTTATAGTCAGGTTGCGGAACGTCACGATTTACAGATCATGTGAGCTACAGATCACACACACACACATGGATGCATATCATCTTTCCACGTGGAATTAAATAGGAACAATTACAACCATCCATCTTCCACACCAAAAACTGAAGAGGCAGAAAGGAAATGATAAAAGGGATATTTCGAAGGAGTAGGGGGATCTTTTCAGCTCTATTTAACCTAGCATTTTTTGTTTATTTTTAACCTAACACATTTCCATCAAAGAGCAGAGGGAGGAAATGATTCACATCACTACAAAAGGCCAAATTTGTAATTGGAAATCATTTTTTTGTATAAGTAGGCAACATAAACTTTTATTCTTTGTTTCCAAATAACAAGTTAACAAGTTCTAATAAGTTTCAATAAAGACAACACTCTATTTTTGCTTTGTAATTTATGTTGGTATGAATCTGGTGTTTTTATTTCTATGTTTATTTTCATCCCTGTTATTAATTGATACGTTATTGTAGTTGTGCATCTGAGAGGTGGAAAGGTTTGTAAACCTGCAGAAGAAAGTTACAGGCTACTTGTCTACGTCAAGTGGTATCAGATCCGTTTGATCCTGCGGTAGGGAGGATCATAAAGATTGTGTTTGCAAATTGGGGCATGTGTGACTGTTGTTGAAGTGGGGAGAACACAAAAAGAGATCTAAGGTAAGAATAAAAGTGATGGGAAATAGAGGAAGAGATTGTAGATGGCCTAGAAAACAAGGGGTTGAAGCAGATATAAATGATCTTGCTTAAATGATAAGGCCAACAATGTCCAAAATGGATGACATAGAGGCAACCCAGAGAAGATGTATTGCACATGGGATGCAAGACAACAATGATGATGAAGTGAAAATAGAGACTACAAGAGAAGAACTAGAGGACATGACATTGGAATATAGAATGATCAAAGCCATTGACAATATTGTTGGTAAACCTAGACTTGATATTCTTGTCTATTATGGAAGTTTAAATCCTGAGGAATTAATATATTAGATAGGGGAAATGGAAAAGTACTTTGAGTTTGAGTGGATTAAAGATCCTATGAGGTTCATATTTGCTAGTAGAAATTAAGAATTCAAGATAATTTATGGTGGGACAAGCTGCAGTTGGATAGAGAATGCGGTGGTGAAGAGAATTAAAACTTGAGATAGGATGGTACCAAATATGAAACATAAAAGAAAGATAAAGTGAAGGGAGAAGTGACTTATGTGATAATTGATTTGTGGAGTCGAATTGGAGAGCTCGGTGAGCTAAGTTGGGGTTGAGCGCATGCTCAACTAACTGGTGTATTTCGACAGTGAAATCTATCTGCCCTAGTTCATCATCAGGTTACATTCAGCAGTTATTCCGGGAAGTTGATTATTCATCCATCCAGAGGGTTTCACCATCACACCGTGTCACCATGATTAGAGGCAAAGCAATTTGTTTTCCTACCTACAGGGTTCAGAACTTCTGCATGTTGCTTCCATCATCATCAGAGGGGTATTATAACCCTAGTGCACATCATCCAGGCTTCCAGCAGTAGCTTATTTATTATTTTGGAGCTTATACAGTTTGAGAGGAGGGCGCATTCACCTGTGGAGGACGATTTGGTGTATCTCCTTATTCCTCCGGAAGAATCCTTGCATGTTGGGACCAGTCTCTTCACCATCAGCTGATCTATATACTGGTATGTACATGCATTGATTTCTCCTATTTTATAGCATCTCAATATTTTTCTAGCGCACATATTTGCATGCAACTGCATGCATGCAAAGTTCGGGGCTTTCTTTCCTATTTGATTAAGGAGTAAGTCTATTAGCCATCTACAGTATACATATAAATAGGAAAATATCAATTTGGGATATTATAGTGGTATCAGAGCTATTTTCCTTGCCAGTTGTGGGCATGTAAAAATATAAATGAATTCAGAAGGCCCATACAACATTACTCATAGGAGACAGATGTATAAAGACAAAGAAGAGGAGTTAAAGGATGTAGATTCGGGGAACATAGAATATCAGTTTGGAAAAGGCAAAGAAACAATGGTCGATGATGATAAAACAGCTTTCGATAGTCTCATATCAGCCATAAAAGAACTCAGTAATAGGAAAAAATAAATGATGAGCACCTTTAGGCAAATGACTGAGAAGAATGGGCCCACCCCACATAGTCCCTTATTTCCCAACAGTGATAGGGTATCCACCAGCAGTAGTAGGGAGCACTTACATACCAACATGCAGAGCCATCCCCATATATACAAGCCTTTCCAACCTACCATGCCTCAATTCTTAGATAGTCCAACTGCAGTGCCTCTAGCACAAGCAGAACCAGAAGAACCCATGAGTGCCTCTCTGAGAGAATATAGGGCTTTAGGAGAGGACTTCCATTCAGCCATGACCTTCACTGACTTCTGCCACTTTAAAAGTAAGAACAAACCCAAATCTTACAATAGGCCATTCACCCAGAACTATGAGTTACAGTGCACCGTAGGGAAACTGACTATCCCTACCTTTGAGGGCACCCGGGGTGGCCCAGCTAGGAATTAGGTGCAAAAGTTGGATACATACTTCCAGCTCAACCGCATGATTGAGACAGATGCCATTAAATTGACTACTTTGCATTTGGACGGAGAAGCACATGAGTGGTGGTACCATGGGTTAGTGACACTAGGTCACAACACCATCACCTCATACATAGATTTTACACAAAGGCTCATTGAGTGGTTTGATTGGAAGGATCTAGAGGTACACTTTAGGGATCTGGCACAACTCAAGCAGACAGGGAGTGTAGATGCTTTTATTTTTGAGTTTCAGAGGATAGCAGTCATGGTCACAGATATATCAGAGAGCAGGTTGATTATGTTGTTCACTGAGGCTCTCACTGAACCCTTACAGGGATGGGTCAAGTCTTATAGGCCCACCACCCTAGCAGAGGCCATCAAACGAACTAGATACTTGCAGGATGTAGTGCCCAAAAATAGATTTCCTCCCAGGACCAATGTTCCTATTAAAGATAAAGAAAGGAAACCATGGCCCAAGAAAGAATGGATGGACAATGCTACTCGACAGGACCTTAGAAGAAAAAAGTTATGTTTCACTTGCCAGGAACCATGGATACCAGGTCACAGATGTTTAGGAAAAGGAAAGGCCTACTACATATAGGCTTATTCCAATAATGAGGAGGATGAGGATTACCGGGATCAGGAGCAGGGAGAGACAACAGAGACAGTTGTTGAGGGACAGGCCTCAGGAGGTACCATTGCTACCATGACAGGGGTTCCTATATTCCACACTCTTCGGATCAGAGGTACCATACAGAGCCACAGAGTGGGAGTACTGATAGATGGTGGGGCATCCCACAACATTATTGATGTTGCATGGGTTAAAAAGAGAGACATTCAGAATGAGAGCTTTGATGGGTTTTTGGTAGCAGCAGCAGGTCACACCATGGAGTGTAGTCAGAGGATTCCTAAATTAAAGGTAACGCTTGGGAATTATACAGTGATAGAGACATTCTATGTGGTATATGTACCTGACATGAATGTGGTACTAGGAGTTCAGTGGCTATATTCTATAGGGAAGTATTCCACAAATTACCAGACCATGGATATGGAGTTTACAGGAGCAGAAGGATAGAAGGTGGTATTGAGAGGGATGAATACCTATCCTCCCATAGCATTGACATCACACAGGATGGAGGCAGTACTCCGACAGGGAGATATTGAGTGGGTTGTAGAGTGTATGGTTACCTTCAAGAAACCACCAGATGAGGCCACACAACATCCAATAGATATAGAGGCCTTACTACATAAGCACTAGGTAGTATTCGGAGACCTTCCAGCAGGTCGACCTCCAGATAGGGGATTTGAGCACATTATCGAGTTAGAGGAGGGGACCCAAGCAATTATCACCACTCCTTATAGACATCCCAAGAGGTATAAAGATGACATTGAGAGTACAATCAAGGAACTACTCAAGCTAGGATACATCAAACCTAGCTCTAGTCCCTTTGTATCTTCAGTAGTGCTAGTGAAGAAAAAGGATGGAACCTTACGCATGTGCATTGATTACAGGGCACTCAATAAGAAGACCATAAAGAACAGGTATCCCATCCCTAGGATTGATGAGTTAATGGATGAACTACAGGGGGCAAAGTACTTTTCCAAAATTGATCTCTGCTCAGGGTACCATCAAATTTGGGTCAAGGAACAGGATGTTCCAAAGACCGCTTTCCGTTGCCACTACGGACATTATGAGTTTCCAGTGATGCCATTTGGGCTCAGTAATGCACTAGCTACTTTCTAATCATGCATGAACCATATCTTCAAGACACAGTTGCGTAAATATATTCTGGTATTCTTTGATGACATATTGATATACATTCGAACTTGGGAAGAACATTTGAGACATCTTAATGAAGTACTTGGTATTCTACAAGAGCAGCTACTATATGCCAAAATGTCAAAGTGTGAGTTCGGCATGCAGGAGATGTTGTACTTAGGACATGTGATAGGGGCCAACGGGGTCTAAGTGCACTTAGAGAAGATTCGGGCAATTTTGGATTGGCCTACACCTAAAAATGTGACAGAACTGAGGGGATTTTTGGGCCTTTGCACCTACTACAGGAGGTATGTTGACGGATTCTCACAGATGACCGTACCCCTCACAGATCTTACCAAGAAGGGAGCATTTAATTGGTCGGAGGAAGCACAACAAATATTCGAGAAAATGAAGGAGGCAATGAGTTCATGCCCAGTATTAGCTTTACCAAACTTTTCTCAATCCTTTGTGTTAGAATGTGATGCTTCAGGAGAGGGAATTGGGGCAGTTTTGTTGCAGAACAACCACCCCATTGCATTTGAGAGCAGGAAGCTCAAAGACTATGAGCGCCATTATTCGATATATGACAAAGAGATGTTAGCTATCCTCCATGCGCTAACCAAGTTCAGGCAGTACTTAGTAGGTTCCAAGTTCAAGGTTAAGACAGATCACAACAGCCTGAAATACTTCCTAGAGCAGAAAGAGCTAAACGAGAGACAACAAAAATGGGTAAGTAAAATCCATGCTTATGACTTCGAGATTGAGTACATAAAGGGGAAGATCAATGTAGTGGCCGATGCACTTTCTAGACGACTAGCTACTTTATCCCTTATGAGCATCTCATCAGATTGGAGGTCTCATCTTTTGGTTGAGTACTCCAAAGATAAGTTTGCTTGCAAGCTATTGGATGGACAGATTTAGGATTCTAGGTACAGGGTCATTGATGATATCATATGCTACAAAAACAAAATCTTCTTGGTTCTGGAGTCTCCCCTCAAGAAGAAAATCTTACAAGCATTGCACGATTCACCATTAGCAGGGCATCAGGGGTTTCTCAAAACCTACAGACAAATTAGAGAAAGGTTCTCATGGAAAGGCCTCAAGAAAGATGTTATACAACATGTGAGGGAGTGCAGCTTGTACCAACAAAACAAAATAGAGCACATCCACCCGGCTGGTTTACTACATCCCTTACCTATTCCTGAGCAGAAATGGGAGAGCATTTCTATGGACTTCATTACTATGCTGCCCAAGGTCCAAGGCAGAGACTGCTTATACGTAGTAGTGGACATATTGACTAAGTTTGCTCACTTCTTTGCCATATCATCAAATTATTTAGCAGCACAGGTAGCAGAACTATTTTTCAGAGAGGTATTTAGACTCCATGGGTTGCCCAAGACCATTATTGGTGACAGGGACAGCAAATTCACAGGAGCCTTTTGGCAAGAGCTTTTCCGGTTAGTGGGGACCAAGTTAGCCATGAGCACAAATTATCATCCACAGAGTGACGAGCAAACAAAGATTGTTAATAAATGGATTGAGGGATACTTGAGAAATTACGTATCAGGTCAGCAAAGGACATGGATCAAATGGTTACACTTGGGTGAACATTGTTACAACACCACCTACCATATGACCATTAGGATGACCCCTTTCTGAGCCCTGTATGGGTATGATGCTTCCACTTTTGCAGACCGGATATTTGGTGATACCAGGGCCCCCAAGGCCAAGGAGTGGATTTAGGAGGGTCAAGATATCCTCAAGATACTTAGGGAGAACATACAGGCTGCTCAAAATCAACAGAAGATATATGCAGACAGGCACAAAGTTGAGCTCAGTTTTGAGGTGGGAGACTTCGTTTATTTACGCCTCCAGCCTTACCGATAGTCATCTCTTAAAAATAAAGGAGCAGAAAAACTCCAACCTCGTTTCTATGGTCCATACAAGATCATTCGGAAGGTCGGAGAGGTAGCATATGAGCTTGAACTACCCCCAGAGAGCAAGATTCACAACGTATTTCATGTCTCCAATCTCAAGAAGGTGGTTGGTCAACAGATTGTTACATCTTTCGAGCTACCTCCCCTTGATGACGAGGGGCAATTGGTTCTGATTCTGGAGTGCATCCTAGAGGTGCAAGAGCGGAAACTGAGGAACAGAATCATCAAATATTACATGGTTCAGTGGAAAGATCTACATATAGAGGAGGCTACTTGGGAGGCAGAACAGGTATTACAGCACCCAGCTTTACAGTTGCTTGAGGACAAGCAAATTCGAGCGGGGAGGACTGTAATGTCCTCTTCTGCTTAAGCATTTGAGGACCAACCCGCTAACCTATGTGATTCCTATAGGTTTGAGCGGGTACTGACAGTCAAGGAATCAACCGAAGACTAATGCCATAAATAGAAGATCTGGGGCATCAATGTTATATCACCATTGGGTCGAAGAGGGCCACTAGAGCCAAAGGCCACCTGCATGCATGACATCTGGCCATTATTTAATGATGCATGCACCTGATTAAGTCTCCATGCGCATTCATGCAAGTCAACTGCAAATTAGAAGATAAAGTGACCTAATTAGGTCAAAAGTTAGGGTTTGTGCATGCATGCAATTCAACTGCAAATTAGAAGATAAAGTGACCTAATTAGGTCAAAAGTTAGGGTTTTCACAGTTGAAAGTTATAAAATAAAGATAAAGTGAAGGGAGAAGTGAGTTATGTGATAATTGATTTGTGGAGTCAAATTGGAGAGCTCGGTGAACTAAGTTGGGGTTGAGCGCCTGCTCAGCTAACTGGTGTATTTCGGCAGCAAAATCTATCTGCCCTAGTTCATCATCAGGTTGGACCATCCAGGTTCAACACTAGTTCATCATCAAGTTACATTCAGTAGTTATTCCAGGAAGTTGATTATTCATCCATCCAGAGGGTTTCATCGTCACACCGTGTCACCGTGATTAGAGACAAAGCAATTCGTTTTCCTACCTACAGGGGTCAGAACTTCTGCATGTTGCTTCCATCATCATCAGAAAGGTACTATAACCCTAGTGCACATCATCCGGGCTTCCAGCAGCAGCTTATTTATTATTCTGGAGCTTATACAGTTTGAGAGGAGGGCGCATTCACCTGTGGAGGATGATTTGGTGTATCTCCTTATTCCTTTGGCAGAATCCTTGCATGCTGGTACCAGTCTCTTCACCATCAGCTGATCTATATACTGGTATGTACATGCATTGATTTCTCCTATTTTATAGCATCTCAGTATTTTTCTAGGGCACATAGTTGCATGCATGCAAAGTTTGAGGTTTGCTTTCCTATTTGATTAAGGAGTAAGTCTATTAGCCATCTACAGTATACACATAAACAGGAAAATATCAATTTGGGATATTACAAAGCAAGGGGGAAATATGATGACGAGTAAGATATTAATGCAATTTGAGAAGGAGAATGAGAGAGAATCTCAACAAAGAAAACACTTTTCAGAACAAAGAGCAATATAGAGGGTAAGTGTTGAAATTTAATAATTGATGGTGGTAGTTCTGAAAATTTGGTGTCTTCAAAGGTTGTTAACAAATTAAATTTGAAGCATACCCCTCACCCAGAATCATATAGAGTGTCATGGTTACAAACTGGGCAAAGGGTGATTGTGAGAGAATAGTGCTTGATTACTTTTAGTATTCATATCTATAGTGATAGTGTTTTATATGATAATTTTCCCATGGATGCATGTCACATTTTACTGGGAAGGGCTTGGCAGTCTGTTAAAGGGGTTATGCATGACAAAAGAATGAACACCTATCAGTTTGAGAAGAATGAGAAGAAATTTAGTTTGCATCCTTTAGATAAACAAGTGAAGAAGGAAGAAAAAGTGATGATTTTGTCCTATGTGAAGGGAATGGAAAAATAGTTGGTTAAGGAAGATAAAAGTGTGGGTGCTACAACAGAGGTAGACTCAAAGAAACAACATATGGGAGTTTGTCATTCCCATAGTATGTTGTGTATTTGTGTGTTTGCGGGTAATGCATAGGATAGTGCAAAATACCTTAAATCATGAAACAAACAAAGAGAAGAATGGCTTGCTTGTGCAATTGGTACAGTGGAAGATAAAAATGATATCTAAGAAAGAAGATAAAAAGACAATTAATCTCCTTGAGATGAAAAACCGACAAGAGTTGTTGAAGAGTGGGGAATATGTGGAACATTTTGGGTCAAAGTGTTAAAGGAGATTGTGTGGGTGTTTGCAGTAGAGATGGGAAGAGGAGAGTTTTCAATCTACATCTATTTTCTACCTACCTTTTTAAGCAGGATGCTCAAAGTGTTTCTTACCAAGGGTGTTTGATGCAGGATCATCCTTGGGTTTGAGCAATCGACGTCACCTAAAAATATTTTAGTTTGGATAGTAGTTGTGGGAGGAAATAAGATTCTACAAAGTTGTTGAAAATATGTGCTATTACAAGATCCATAGCTAAGAGTTGTTTTATTATAAAATTCCTTTAGTTATGGATCTGTGTTGCTACATAGTCAAGTAGTGGAACACCTATAGCTACTCATCCACGCTGGTGTATAGTTCGGTTGCAGAACCTCTTGATTTAGAGATCACATGAGCTACAAATTGCACAGACTACAGATCATGCACCGACATGGACAGAAATCAGCTTTCCATGTGGAATGAAAGAGGAACGGTTACAACCATCCACCTTCCACAATGGAAACTGAAGAGGCATAAAGGAAAAGATAAAAAGGGATAATTGGAAGGAGTAGAGGGGTCTTTTCAGCTCTGTTTAACTAGCCATTTTGGTTTAGTTTTAGGTTCTTTTCAGCTATGTTTAACTAGCATTTTTTCTTTAGTTTCATCCTGGCACATCTCAATTCAACAACAAAGAGAGGATTTGACTCAGATCACTATAAAAGGCCAAATTTGTGATTGAGAATCAATTTTATGTATAAGCAAGCAATATAAACATTTATTCTCTATTTTGAAGTAACAAATTCTAATAAGTTTCAATAAAGACATCACTGTATTTCTACTCTGTAATTTATGTTGGTCTGAATATGTTGTTTTTATTTCTACGTTAGTTTTCATCCATTTTTTTATTTAATAAGTGCTTGTAGTTGCGCATCTGAGACGAAGAGAGGTGTATAAACATGAATGAGAGAGTTGTAAGCTACATGTCTGCATCATATTACATTTAAATAAAGGGCTCCAAATGGACACATGAATTGGATTATGAAAACATAACATTTTGGTGTTGAATTTGTCAACAAGCAAGGCATTTGTAGGATTAATGTCCTCAAACACAAGCTTATCTTAAAAAGAGAAAGTGGCATAAACCAAACCTCAAAGGGTGACAATCATTTGAGCAACCACTATCAAAATACAAAGAACATTACACTATGGGAAACATCATGTATATTTAGAGAATGGATACAAGGGTAGGTGGTGGAATCAACACTCTCTATGGTGGAGAGAGAGAAAGACTCGCTACAACAAAACCTTATGATTAGCATATGTATTTTCTTCCATTAACATTTTTAGTGATTTTTTTTAAGTTTTTAAGAAAAGTTGATGTTATTTCATGAGTCAGGACAAAAATTGGCATAAAAATTGATGCCACTAGCATCATATTCAATGCTAGAAATAACTTCATTTTTAGCATTGACTATTTCTTTCATTTTAGATCCAGGTTTAGCTTCATTTTTAGCACTAATTTTAGCTAAAATAAGCATTAATAGATTATATTTTAGCATTAGGAATAACTTTCTTCTTAAAACCAGGTTTAGCTTCATTTTTTGGCACCTAGTTCAGCTTCCTTTTTAGTGCCAATTTTAACTTCCTTTCTAGCACCAACTTTAGCTTCATCTCTATCTTCAACTTTAGCACTGTTTTTTATCCGTAACCAAATAAAAGAGAAGGAAGCCTTTAAAAATAAAATTCAAGAAATATTAATAGATAAAAATAAATAACTTGTCTCAATCCTTATGGGTGTGAACGAATCTCTGTTATTTTAATCATAATCTTTATTTTTCCCTCATAAACAAACCTCAATACCTACTATCTCATTATTTTCTCATATTCTCTCCTTTTCTCTTCCCCTTTCCACCCTTCTCCTTTTTCCCTTAGGTTTCATCCTCATGGAGGCTTGGGTTTTAGTTCCATGGAGGAATGGATTCCCCCTTCCCTTCTCATCTTTTGTTCCTCGTTTACTTTAATTTTCCTTTATTGATTTCCTAAATGTTGTGTTTTATTGTTGCGTGATTATGGATTCATGCATGGACACTTAGGCTTCCTGGATTCTATCTTTGACATTACTGAGTGTGAAAGAGTAATGGATAAATACTTAACAACAAAATAATCGAATAAATATATAAAGCAAAAAAAAATTAGGATGTAAAATAGCACTATATGCATTTCTTTAGAGGTATTCATCTAATAGCTTTTCTCATGGTATCAAAAGGCAATGATTTTCTCTTTTTAATTTTGTTTGAATATTCTTGTTGATGTTTTCATAAGATATTGTGGGTGCCACATATCAGTTTGTAGGATAATCCATATTCAATGATGCCAAAGATAGACTCTAAAGTGACATGTATGCAGACCATATGAAGTGAAATACAAAACTTCATAAGGGATTTTGAAACTTCACCCCAAACTAAGGTTTCTAAAGACTCAAATACAATGATGGATTCATAAATGTCAATCAACCTTCCAAAATTATAACAATCACAATATCTAGTGAAAACAAGTGTTTTTTTATTTGGAAAGTTGTATTAGGTGTATAACAATACAATTTAGGGACGTATTTTCCAATATCTGGTGAAATTAGGGATACTCTTTAATATCCTATGAACACATCTGCTATTTGACAAGTCCATTGATTGAAATCCCCAAGGCTAGATCTATGCACCTCAGATCGCTCGTCAATCACAACTATTTCTACATTAGGATAGAGAGGCCCCTCATAAACATGCAAGCCAATATCTACAAAACAGTAGAAAGTAATCATACAATTTAAACAAAATATTATAATCAATTACATATGCATTTAAGAACACACAAAAAATTACAACAAAATTAATTAAAAGTTAACGAAAAGAGTACTGGCATTTGGTGGCTTGACTTGACTAGATAGGATGTTTCAAAATCCTTTCCAATCCACATCTACATATGGATATTGTACAATATTGAAGAAATGATCTTCCTCGCTAGCTAATAGATCCAAAACCTCTGAACTCACTACCCTACAAGGGTACTCAAATTGGCCCTTTTTGGAAAAAATATGCCCCCACATGCACATATGCACATTAATCATCTATCGAGGAGGAAGTCGATTGAATGTCAATTGAGTGACTCAAAACCTCTCAAAAATAAAGTAAATAGATCTGAAGTAAAGAGGTAGAGTGTTTCCCTTTAAACATGCTACAACAAAGAACTAGAGGAATACAAAACCATAATAAAAGCATGTAAAACAACCAAATCGATTTATTATTATAAAATAAACTATTGACATAATGCATAAGAGACAAGTAATGGATTATCCATAATTGGCATGGTTTTCTTGTGTTGTGATGATAAAGAACAATAACCTAACCTCCTCTACTTTGAAATAATGTAATCTCAACTAGTCCCTAGATATCTACAAGTCATCAATGTTAGTGATGTCCATATTGACATATCATTGCACATATGTTACATGAATTTCACTTGCGAGGCAAGGCATCAAATTGGGGGAACTAAGAAAATATTTGACTCCCCCAAAGATCACAACGATAAAATAAAATTATCCTTTGTAGGTCGGTACCACATATTGGGACAAACCTTAAAGAGACGCCTTCCATGATACCAAAAAGTAATCAAATACATAAATAATCCTATGTTCCACTTGAGGGAGTTATCCTCCTCATGAAACTTATGGAGGACAACATCCCTCAAGATAGCACAAATTTGGGGAATATTAGGACGAGATAAAATTATTGGTCTCTCCCTTTGGAGGTTCCCATGTATGCACAAGGTTGATGAGTAATTTATATGTCTATCTCTAATTCACATGCAAATCTTACTCAACAAACATATCTATAAAATAAACAATATATACTAATATTCATTAAATATTGAACTTGTTTTTTTTTAGTATAAACAATGTTTTAAGCTAAGTGGTGCACCCATTTTAATGCAATGCACCATATAAAATGTTCTACATTTTGTATAAATGTGATGATACACCTGGTCTACTACACTTATTTTACCACATTGATTAAGTTTACTTCCCATCCCAATAAGGGTTTATTAAGATGCACCAAAGTCCTCATGCCATAATATTTTATAGTGCAATGATAACTAAAATGCAATACAAATGAAAGAGAGCATCATCATGAATTGTGTTGTTATCAAGGTTGTGCAATGCATCACATCATAATAGGTCACAATTATCAATGCATTCATACCTTCATTATCATAGAAGAGCATATAGTCAATGTTGCATCACATCATAAAAGGTCACAATTATCAATGCATTTGTACCTTCATTATTATAGAAGAGCATATAGTCACTGCTTGTCAGTGAAATATTGTACAATGCATTAAATTATTATTTTTTTCAATACGAATTACCATTTCATATGAATTTTTATAAATTATAAATTATTATAAGGTGTTATTATTCAATGTATGAGCATAAATTATGTTTTATGTGTTGAAGGGTCTAAATGTATTCATATAGCTATTGAGAAAATGTATTTTGGACACCATTGTTCCATTGAAAAATGTAATTTACCATAAATTCCATGTAATACAATGAACTACGAGGTAATTTGATAAACAAGTACATGAGCAAGCCATAGTTCCTATAGGATTGGTAGCTGATGTAATCTGTGATGTAGGTGGAGTAGTGTATAAATCAATGGATGGTTCAATAACTACTTAGTAAATGGAATAGGAGGTGAAATAGGTGGATTAGTAAATGGACCAATATAAGATTATGAAAATATTAGAGGATGTGGAGTAGTGGGTGGTTTAGTTAATGGATTGGTAGCTGGTGGAATTGGTTGTGTAGGTGGATGAGTGAATGGATAGGTAGTTGGTGCAGTTGATAGAATATGTGGAGGAGGAAGATGGGGAAAAGATGGTGGAGGAGGTGGATAAGAAGAAGGAAGTGAAGGAACAGAGGAAGGAGTTGCAGGGGTAGCATACTTAGATGAAGAAGATGGATGAGCATGTATCAGATTTCATCACTTCATCTTATCCCTCACCCTTTGTGTAATACCCCTAATTTGACCCTTCTAATGTATTCAATTCAATTATGTAAATGATGTAAATATACTATTTTGTATTCCTAGTGCAAAGATCAAGGCCAAGGCCCTACTAGTGAATGGATACGCACATGTGATGTAAATATTGTTATTTGTATTGTATTGTTGACTTGTCATGCTAACTCGAAATATATGTAAATATTATGTGGATTAATGATAAAATGGTCTAAGAATGGTTGTGTAAAGAGCACCAAAGGGGATAACACATTATGGTGGTTAGAGGTAGTCATGGGGTAAAATCCTGTTGATCCACCTTTATTCAAGTTAATATATAAGTTATGGGTTGATTCATCTGACTAGGACAATCTGAGGCCTTTAGAATTTTCCTTTTATTAAGAATTGCACTGTATGCAAGTGACTGTGTTGGATATTTAGAAGAAGTGGACAGTATAGTGGGTTCTTGGCTTCGCACGTCCTAGGGTTTGGTCTACAGGTTTGTAGGCCTCGCGCCCATGGATCCCCCGAACCCAAACTCGATTGGAGACCGGTTTCACAACATCGTTGCTTCCCTTCCTCCTCCTTCATCTTCAGCTCCTCCCTCCCCTCGTTTCGTCAAGCACACTAATATTTTGGAAGTCAAGTTCTCTTATGCCGCATCAAAATGAAAAGCAGTCACTCTGTTTGAGAAAGGCCTCATTGGTCTATTAACTGGGCTATGGTCGTCCCCTCGCTCAGTAGACATTTGGCTCAACAAAAACTGGACAACCCTAATACAAGGTGAGGTTCAGCAAATCTTCTATGGGAAAGGTTATTTTGCTTTCATATTTGAAAAGAAAGAGGACCGAGATCTTATCTTTAGGAATGGCCCTTACTTCATGGGTCCAAGACGCATGTACCTGAACAAATGGGATCTCTCTTTCAAACTTGAAAAAGACATCCCTAAGGTTGTTCCAGTTTGGGTAAAGCTACCCCATCTCCCTCTTCATTGTGGGAATGATGAAGATTTTCGAGCAATAGGGAACACATTGGGGAAATATGTGGACAAGTCTAAGCCAAAAGCTCCAATGTTCTCATGCGCCCGAATCTGTGTTGAGGTTGATATTGAAAAAGGCTTGCCGGAATCCATTAATCTTTGCATTGACGAATGGAATCACTTGCAAACTGTGGATTATGAGCAAATCCCTTTTAAATGCAAATATTTCCATGAATATGGGCATTTTGCTAAATCTTGTCCAAAAAAACCGAAGAAATCTAATCCAGAAGGCCTACAAGAAGAGGGATGGAACGTAGTAAGCGGGAAGAAAACCACAAAGAATACAGCTCCAAAGCAGCCCCACATCCCGGTAAAGAGCACCTCCAGAAATAGGTTTGAGGCTCTTCAAACAGAAGAATGAGAGATTGAAACCCCAGAGGAAAATGTTGAAGAAGCCCTTGCATCAGGAACATGGAACACCAACAGAAGAACCACCTCAAAAGGAGAATAATGACTTGGAAGAAGATATGGCGCAGCCTATGGTAAGGAAGGAAGTAGCAACCAAATAAGAAGGATTGGTCACACGCTCTAGGGAAAAAGATGCTCTGAGGAATCCACAGACATCTCTGTTGAGGAGCAAGAACCTCTCTCCAAGAAAGGAAGAAATACCAAGAAGACAATATGGGAGCAGGAAGCAGCAAGGGAAAAGGTGGTAGGGGAGTAGTCTAACTTAGAATTTATAGTCAAAAACTCGCAAGCAAGCAAATACCTTCTCAGCGTTGAAGAGGAAAAAAATGAGAAGGAAAAGGCACTTAGACAACTCAAGAAATAATGAAGTTGGTCTCCTGGAATTGCAGAGGATTAGGAGGTTCCCAGAAAATAGAAGTTATCCAAAGATTTAAATCAATGGAATTAGCTTCAATCCTTCTCATCCACGAGACAAAAAAAATGGCTAAAGATAGTCTAGCAACACTAAAAAGATTCTGGCCAAAAGGTGAAGGACTAGCCACTAATGCAATCAGTGCCTCTGGAGGCCTTCTCTATTGGTGGGACAGTGAAAAGTTTGCTATGCATTCTGCCATTGAGAATAAAAATTGGTTGTTTATCAAGTTAAAAAATAAAGAAAAGAAAGAATGTTCAGGATAGGGAACATTTATGGTCTGACTATCCATGCTCAAAAAGATAATTTCTGGAAATCCCTCGAAGAACAATGTGAAGGTAAATCGATCCTCCCTTGCTTCATAGCAGGGGATTTCAATGTTACTATCTCCGCGGAAGAACGCAGAGGTAGAACTAAGGTCAGGGATCCCTTTGGAGAAAAGCTGGAGGACCTGATTTCGCTCTGGGGTCTTACGTACATCATACCAAAGAATGGTACTTTCACTTGGAGCAACAAACGAATTGGCCCTGGTCACATAGCTGCTAGAATGGACCGGTTTTTGGTTAGCACTCATCTCCTTAGAACATATCCTGAGTCCAAACTCATGTGCTCGACCATCTCAGATCACAAGCCAATCTGCCTCTTTTTTCCGCCTTTGGAAAATTTGGGGCCTCTTCCTTTTTGTTTTAATCATCTTTGGCTCGAATCCGAAGGAGTTAAGGATATCATCACAAATGCCTGGCATTGTTTCATCCCTGGATCTCTAGCATTCTCATGGGAACAGAAGATCAAAAGGGTTAAAACAACTCTCAAATCTTGGGCAAAGCATCACCATCAAGAGCCTTCCCAAAAGAAATCAGAAAACATAAAGAGTATGGAAGCCCTCCAAGATAAAATGGAGGAAAGCGAGATCACCAAGGAGCATCTTGTCAAAGAAATAGAACTTGAGAAAAACCTACAAAAAATCTTCAGACATGAGGAAGAAGGATGGAGGCTACGATCTCATGTTCTCTGGCTTAAAGGTGGAGATCAATACAAAATTATTTCAAAATCAATGTAGAGACGGACAAAGGTGGAACACAATGTGGAAGCTCAAAAGCGAGGACGACACAGTCATCACTAGGCAAGCGGCAATCAGCACGGAGGTAAGAAGCTTTTTCGAAAACTTGTATAATGATGAAGAGTATGTCTCACAAGAATGTATGGAAGAAATGGTTTGAGACGTTCCCGCTCTGATTAGCCCAGAGGAAAGTCTTTAGCTCAAATCCCCCATATTGGAGGAAGAGGTCAAGAACGCCATATGGTCCCTTCATCCGGATAAAGCCCCAGGCCTTGACGGCTTCCCTATCCGTTTCTATAGAAATTTTTGGTCTTTAATAAAAAAAGATCTCATGTGTCTCATCTCCTGGATGGCGAAAGGAAAAATGGGAGGAGCCACAAACTCCACCTTTCTAGCCTTGATTCCAAAAAGAGGCCAACCCCTCCTCCATCAAAAGGTTTAGACCTATTTCCCTCTGCAATGACTCTTACAAAATCTTATCAAAAGTCTTATCTCTGAGACTAAATCCTATTATTTATTCTCTGATCTCTCCTAACCAAGGAGGCTTTATCTCGAGCTGGCAAATCAGCGATAATATCCTTATGGTTCAGGAAGCGATACATTCCAGCACAAAAAAGGGCGAACCAGGTATGGCCATTAAACTGGATCTGGAAAATGCCTTTGATAGGTTAAGGCATTCTTTCATTTTACTGGTGCTAGAGAAATTTGGTTTTCCTCCCATCTTCATCAATCAAGGTCAAGCTTGCATAAATTCCCCTTGGATAGCTCCCTTAATCAATGGCAGACACTCTGAATTTTTTAAAGCCTCCCGAGGGATAAGACAAGGGTGCCCTCTCTCCACCTTTCTTTATATCCTTGTAGCAGACTCCCTTAGCAAAAGACTCTCTAGAATCCAAGCTGAAGGCTCTCTTCCAGGTCTCTCCTTCCGAAACGGAGTCCTTCCTATCAACCATGCTCTTTTTGCTGACGACACAATTCTACTAGGAATAGCCTCCCCACAAATAGCTAGAAATTTCCTAAGACCCCTAGACCTTTTTCTCTGTTCCTCTGGTAGCTCAGCCAATCTGAACAAATGTCAGCTCTATGGATGGAATTGCAATTCAGCAACTCTTCATAGTATATCTCATATTCTACATATCAACACCACTTTTAATTGGACCCATTTCACTTATCTAGGTATTCCCTTTGCCTCTGCTATGTGGACTCCAATCATCCAAAAGATCAAAAATAAAATCCACTCTCTGGGATCAAAGTGGTTAAATCTTGCGGGGAAAACGACTCTCATTCACTCCATCCTCTCTTCCTATCCAATATACTCCAGCTCGATGATCCTAGCCCCCAAGAATCTCATAAACAATATATGCAAGGAAATCAAAAAATTTCTTTGCCAAGGAGGAAAGGTTCAGACAAAGAAATTCCACTTAGTCAAATGGGACACAGTCAAAAGGCCAAAAAGTAAAGGTGGATTGGGCATCAAGGACCCAGAGCAAATGAACAAAGCTACAGGAGCAAAACTGATTTGGAGGCTGGCTACAGGCAAGAAAGAATGGTGGAAAGAAATAATAAGGAAAAAATACATCAAAAGACCCAGATCAAAAATCTTAGACAGCTTGTGGACGCATAAGGGAACCTCTTTTTGGCTTCTGTGCAAAGCCTCTCTCAACATAATTCAGTCTAACTACTATTCGATCCCAGGTAATGGAAAAAAAATCAATATCTTGGATTGCAACATCCTAGGACAGCCTCCCCTTATCTCACTCTCAGGATTGACTAATCTTGTTGAATGGGCCTACAGCCAGGGCATTCATGCTCTCCATGATCTTTCATTGTGGGATTCATTGGGATGCTGGATAGGCTGGAAAGAACTACACCCCCCAGCTCATTTGGAAGGATCCTTGACCCTCCTTCTCTCTTCCCTGCATGGCATGTATCCTTCTAGCGAATCAGCAAGGGATTGCATTGGTTGGGGTAAAAATGGACAGTACACGGTCAAAGAAGGATACATGAGACTCTCCACAGAACCGGCAACAAATGAATGACTTTGGAGAAATGTTTGGCACCCAGACAGCATCCCAAAGGTAAACTCTTTCATCTAGTTCTTGATGCACAATAAATTACTCACGGCTGAGAACCTCAGGAAGAGAGGGATAGCAGGACCCTCGCGGTGTGCTCTCTGCAACATGGAAGAGGAAACCTCAATCCATATTTTTCTTTAGTGCAGAGTTTCCCTGAAAATTTGGCAGTGTGTTCTCCCTATGGGCTTCCACTTCAGTCCCCCAGGCTCTGTGGTTCAGCTTCTCGAGGATTGGTCTAAACAATTCCTCAGCCCTCTCATCAAAAAACCCATCCTCAGTCGTCTATGGAACTCTATTCCCAAGAATCTTTGCTGGAAACTGTGGCTATCCATGAACAAA
The DNA here is from genome assembly GCA_001517045.1 of Pseudotsuga menziesii. NCBI lineage: Eukaryota > Viridiplantae > Streptophyta > Pinopsida > Pinales > Pinaceae > Pseudotsuga > Pseudotsuga menziesii. The sequence goes on along the minus strand of LPNX010759728.1, from coordinate 137,245 downwards.
TCAATCTTCGATGATCAAAAATTCGTTCCAGCTCGTATAGTTTCTAAAACTGTGGAAATGATAGCTGAAAAGTTCGCCTTGAATGATATCAGTTTTCCTAATTCTGAAAGCATCTCTGAGCCACATGCATCATGGTGCAAGATCTTTTTAAAAGAAAGGAGCCCCATTCATTTCAATTCTCTAAACAAAAGAATAAAACAAACCTTTAGCACTTTTCCCTGGGAAATAACAAAAAGCAGCAGCGATTTCAAGGTCTAGTTGAGGGAAAGAAATTCCTATGCTCTCTTCTTCAATGGAGCCTCAAAGGGCAATCCAGGGGTGGCAGGTGCAAGGGGGATCTTTCTGGATCCTAGAGGACAAGTTGAACAAACCTTCGCTTGGGGTCTTGGCTATAGGACCAATAATGAGGCCGAATGGTTGGCTCTCCTTCAGGGAATGAAAATTCTAGCTAACAAAGATCTCTCCAGGATTGCGATACTTGGAGATTCTCGACACGTCATATATAAAATGATCAATGGATATACCATAGGCTCTATAAAGTGTCGTCGTATGCATAACAAAATCACTCCTCTCTTATCTAAGCACTATGAATTCTATCACATTCTTTGCAAAAATAATGTTGTTGCTGACGCTTTGGCTAATATGGGGGCCTCCTTACCTCAAGGTCACTATTGTCTAAATGGCCAAAACTCACACCCCAAACCCATACCTTAACGAATTTGTGGGATGTAATTTTAGACCCCCTCCACATTGAACTCACCTCCAAGGATCTATATGAGGGCTCTAATGTTTTATGTAAAGGCTCTAAGGAGTTATGTGAAGGCTCTAAACCTTGTCGCTCTACCCCTCCTCAACTTGCCGCTGCATACCCTTCTTTCACCACTGGCCTCAATCCCATGGATCCTCATGGAGGATCTCCTGCCTTAACACATCGCCCCACTCCTCTCCAGTCTCATGTCACGTGTCTCCCACTCTCCACCGGCCATTCCTCGATCCTTGAAGGTTTTATTACCCATCTCCCTTGGCTTAATTGCTCTTGCAAGTCGCACGCTCCGGGTCTTATCGTCCTCCTCAATATGTCTTCCCCCCGAAGCCTTCCTCACCCTCATTCCCCTCCTGGAAATGGTGTGCACTCCCTTCGTTATGTGATTTCTCCGAAGAGGATTTTGCTAGATATTATTACAGGGGTTGACGAGGGCATTCTGCAGGAAATACCGTGGGAATCTCTACCTCTGACTAGGGTATTTGTAAAAGAAAGGCTGGCTCTCGCCGCTTTATTCACCTGCTTATGCTCTAATCATGCTGGGGTTTCTCTGTGGTTCTCGAACTCTGGTTCTAGGCTCAGCCTCTCCATTGATGACCAGTCCTTTTTAGCAGGAAACAACTCGATTCTAGGTTGCAATTGTTCAAGGTGGAAAGAAGGTGCGGTCAACACTCTCTCCTGTCGAAGCAAAAAAGACCGTGACTCCCTCCTGCAGGAACTCAACACCCTTAAATGGATTCTTGGTGGTTTCTCCGTTGTCGAGTAGGCCCAAGGGTTTGCAGGTGCAGTTCGGGCTCTCCACATAAATTTCTACAGAATAGCAATTTCTCCCGGACAAGGCATAATAGATCAGGCAAACGAGAATGTTGGGCTAGCAGACTTGAAGAAAAATCTCATGCATTTGTATGAAATGATGGCCATTTGCATTATGGACAACAAGGAAATTTCCCAAGAGGTGAAAAATATGGGGGAATTGGTCAGCTACACCTCATATCAGATAAGTAATCATGACTCGAGGATTGATGATACTGAAAGCAACCTCAGGGAAATCATCGACAAGGTGGACAGAATTCAAGAAGACCTCCAGCGTTTGGTAAGCATGAATCAAGGTAGTAAGGCTCTTGAAACTCCAGCAGTAGCAGCCCACCCTATGGAGGAGGAATCGATTGTCCAACCCATGAAGCACCTAGGCAATCTTTAATGGTTTCAATAGTTCATGTTTTTTTGTCTGTTTCTTAGTCAGTAGTTTATTAGGGTATACACTACCTCAGGCCTTAGAAGTTATGTAAAAACTATGTGTGGAGTTCTTTGGTCATCCTTTTGGACCAGTTTTGTTTCATCCTTTTCTGAACTGCAAGAACTCTCCGTTCCCGCCTATTTTCTGTAATGAATGGTTGTGCACAGCCTGTTTTATATAAAACCTTGTATAGTTTCTGTTTAAAAAAAAAAGAGCACCAAAGGGGCTACAATTCCACCAAAGGTCAAGAGGAGAGGGGGGCTATGGGAAAATAATTATTTGCTTCCAAGCGTAAACCTTAGAACCCATCCAAATTTATGTCATGTGCCTTGAATAAGCCAATTATCTCCTTTTTTACTATTTTCCAATCATTGAATGCATATGTGGGGTTGGTGGGAAAAGTCACCTCATGGAATTATTGAGGCATGGGACTGACTGCATTTTTGTGATAGTTTTGTTAGCTACCGGAAGTTAGTATGCAACCGCGAGGATTCCTTTATTCTACTATCATAGGTTATGTTAGTTATATTGTCACCATTTTCTCTTACCTCTTAGATTCAACCCTCATTCACACACACTCTCGTGTAGATCTACACTACTCATAGATCTCTATTATTTTGTATGACTTGTATAACCTACACATTTAGAATTTAGGGACATAGAGGAAAATATGGAAGGAAAATCGATGGTTGTAGGTGAGTAGAGAGGTTGGGCAAGCTAGGGACCAGTTCCCATTGATATTTGCATCTCGTAGATACTTGAGAAGCCATGAATTTAGGCTATAGGTGGTTCTCTAACAACAATTAGCATATTGGTCTTGTTCTATGCACACACTAGAAGAACTCGACAAGATGGATCACCTAAGAGAACCACGGATCAATGAAGTGGATGTCTTATCCAATGGGGGTGTTATGTGGGGAAGTTAGTGTGGAATCCAAGGCTATGAGAGTTGATTGAGATCCATGTAGAGCTCTGTATAAGCATTTGCCTAAGCATAGAGAGTAGATGAGGTTGTGGGTTGAGAGAGAGAATCTTGCAGGTGTTTCACTCGCCCTAGTGGCCTCATAGCCCAGCTTGGGGGTGGCCTCTCAGCATAAAGAGTATATGCTGGACAAAGTTCCTAAGGTTGGGTGGAAAAACCCTATTACACCGTGAGTTGCTTGGATCTTCTTTGTTTAAATATAAGTATTCTTGTGTATTTGAATGTGATATGTTTTTAATTAATGCATGTCATTTTTATGCTTGCATATACATGTCAATCGTGTCTGGATGGATTCATTTTTTGATGTGTATGTTTATTTATGTTTTGCACACATATTTTATTTGTTATGAATTCATAAACTTGGATTTGTAGCCAATTGGAGGACCTAAATCAAATGTAATGTCCCATCTCAATGGTCATATTGGGTGAGGGGGACATTACAGAGTGGTATCAGAGCTTATGGTTGCAATACCGGAGCTATATTGGCCATAAATCCAACGTTATAAGTAAGAATCAGAAATGGTTCTAGAACAATAGGTTTTATGTTAAGTGATAGATAGGGGTACAAAAGGAATTTTGTATTAAGATCAGATTAATCTCCTTGATTAGCGAATTAAATCATATGCGAATAAGAAATTTTGAAAATTTGGGAAATTTTAGTTGGGACCCACTAGTGTTAGGTGGCAGAGTGGCGTGGAGGATCCATGTAGGCAAGAGGTTTGACGTGGAAGGTCCATGTCAATAGAGGGCTCGATGTCGATCAACCACATCATATCTACGTACAAGTGATCACATGTGGTAGAGTGTGAGGGTGGATGAGATATGGTTTTTGGGCGTTGGTGGATATCAATGGTCGAGAGTGCTTAAGGCTCGTGAAGATATACAGATGTTAATTCCTTAGTGCGACCTTGAAAGTAAACCACCATGTCCACATGTCAGCTACTGGTGAGTTAAAGCTCACAAAAGCGTGTTCAGGAAACCGCTTTCCTGAGATATTGAAACAATGTTTGGGTCCGATAGGTGGTAATCTGACATGGGGTCCAGATCTGATGGGAGGGGGTGTCAGCTGTGACAGGACCTGCACTTGTCATGTCATTGATGGAGGATCATGCAGTTGTAATCAATGGTTAGCATTGCTTCAGGGCCATAGACTTCCATGATAGATAATTGATTGATGTCACCATGAAAGGAAATTGTCTCATCCATATATCATCCTCTCATGCGTTCAGGCTCACAAAAGCAGGTTCGGGAAACCAATTTCCTTGGACCATGAAACACATTTTGGACCCGATAGGAGGTGATGCGATGTGCATATATGTGACATGGGGTTGCATCAAAAATGATGGGAACCTCGCCAATACAGTCAGTACTAGAAGATCACACACATTAGATCAACGACTAGAAATGCTTTAGGGTCGTGAACATGCATGAAGGTTAATGAATCGACATGAGCCTAAGACAGAAACCAACTTGTGGCATGTCACCCTTTCATGCATTCAATCTCTTTAAAGTAGTTTCAGGAAACCACTTCTCGCGGAGCCTAAAATTGCTTATGCATGATAAGTGATAAGATGTTGTGGGTGGCATCTGAAGGGTGTGAAGCAAGGGAAAGGAAACACTTTCCTCAATTGAATTTTGCATCTTGGGACTCAGAAAATGCAATTGAACTTATGCGCCAGATTGCACGAAATTGAAAGATTTATAATTGAGGTCGCAAGTGGGAAAGCCCCCTTGACCGCCATTTTCTTTTTTTAAATCTACAAAGTTAGATCTCGAGTTCAACTGTGGCTATCAAAATAGTTCAAAATGGGGCATATTGTACATAATTAGATTATGAATGTGGTGATTTAAATTTTTATGTAATTTAATAGAATTGGACAATATGGGTTGTTCCCAAAATGCATTAAAAAAAAATTGTATTTTTAAGCCTTGCAATGCGGCTAAAAAATGGAAGAATCAAACATAAGGTTCTTATTTTTTTAAACAAAATTCATGTTGTCTCAAATAACAGGTAGAACAAATCTTGTAGGCTTGATTGAGCATGGTAAAATTGTTTGTTCTCTAGCAATGTGAAAAAAACTGAAGCAAGTCTGGTTGGATACTTGGTGACAGAGCAGTACCATTGAGCAGGGATAATCCATTGAGGATATTATAGTATTTATTGTATCATGTGGGAAAACATGTTGAATGGATAAGATTACACTCTTGTAGATTGTATTTTATAAACATGGATGATGGAAGAAGGGGAAGTCACAGGAAGTGATGGTTCCTTAGTCAGAACATATGTAATGATTTCTTTGTGTTCAAAATGTGCAATTTGAATTAAAAGGAACAGCCATGTGAGTTCTTGATTATTATATATGGATATTATATTCCATAAGTGAATGCTGAGGAAGGTCTGGAATATGATAGAAATTAAAGGACATGCAAATTGTAAGGGTGGTGGTGAATCATCCTTGTGATTAAATGCATGCAGGCTAAAAGAAGTTATGTGACATAAACCAATAAGTTATGAGTAAGTAATGAGAATGGGTAAGTAAATCCCATTCACCTAGAATCTAGTGACTAACAAAATAAGACATTATAGTATGAGGATTTTCATGTGTCTCATTATAATGATAGAGTGTCCATGCAAAGGTTGTCAACAAGGAATGAGGCATTCCCATTTGTGAATAAGTTGTGTGGTTCATAATTGTGGAAAAATATTTCCATGGGAAAGGAAATGAAGTCTCATTTTTAAATGGAGCGCAAGGGCATATAATGGACCCTGAAAAAGATCCACATGGAGTTGGAATTGAATTAATTATAGCGTTGATAAATGCTAGGGATTCCAAGAAAGGCCAAGTTGAACTGGGACATAATTGCTCAAGCAATTAGAGCAACAATGCATGTGATCTGAGTGTAACAAGAGATGTTGTAACGACCAATGAAATCTACATAATGTTGATAAGATGGTTGTAATAGAAATTGAAGAATGATCTCCATAAGGCAATATTGTTAAAAAAAGGCAAACCATGAAATTGGATCAGCTATGACATGGAAGAGGAATTCCATGCTATGATGAGGAATTGGAAAGGGACAAGTACTCAATTTTTCTCTTGTCGATATATTTATATTTTTTGAGTTTTATGCACAAAAAAATGCCATAGGAATGATGGAAATGCAAGAGATTGGACATATGAAATGATATGCACTAGTGGGAATATTAATAGATATTGCATAGCACACGTGAAGATGTTTGTTCATGTATATGATATTGCACAATAGTAAAAGTTTGAGGTTTGACACATGCAATGAGCCACTAATGATAACTATTGTTGTTTATTATTATTGTTGTTGATGGTAATGGTTGTAGGACCAAAGACAATAGAAGCATGGTTGAATATGTTGATGATACCGTTGTATGTGACCAAAATTTTTGTGAAGAAGGGATAAGACAACAAATATATGGTCAATAGGTTGTTGTAAGGGTTTTGTAGTCCTTGGCAAGAGGCCAATTGATTAGGTAACATCATAAATGTTGATGGCATCCAGGCAGGTAATGGTTTATTTATGTTGATTGCATAAGTGTTGAAAGGGTATTGGTAAGAATCCCTTCATCCATATTTTAAGAACCCCGCCACCTCCTCAACCAAGTGATTGAGGAGGTGGTTGGGTGATGTGCCGAGGCCTTACCTAGACCTTCCAAACATCACGGTGGAATACATCATATCTCGTTATGGTAGCCATGAGTCAATGCAAGGTTGCATTGAATGAATGTGCATTAAGATATTATGTAAATATTGTGATTGTGTGTACATATGTGTGGGTACATATGTTAAGATGCATTTTGTGAATGCATGGTTAGGAAATATATCTCATTGCAATTTGGAATAGCTGAAATGATAGAATTATTGGCAATTCTAATATCATTTCTAGAGTTGCTATGAATGTAGGGAAAATAATTGCATGAAGAAGGTGGTCGTGTTTGATGGGATACCATAAATGCTCTGTTGGGAGGACAAAGTTGCATGAAAGGAGTATGATTGTGTAATCATGAATATTGAAAGTTTTATTTTATTGCATAGATGATGTGATTGTATCATGCGGTTTATTGGGGTAAAGCGGCATATAAAATAAATGTACTTAATTCCATTTGAGATATTAATAACTCATAGTGTTTGAATTATTGAGTCTTATAATTCTGAGATCACTTACATGATTATTGTAAATGCTACAATGAAAATATTATATGCATGAATGAATAGTCAGTTTGGGGGACATTTTGCAGACAAGAGAACAGGTCATAAGGTGTTGAGAATGGGTTATTATTGGCCAACAGTTTTTAGGGATGCCAAGAAGTATGTCCAATCTTATGACAGCTGTCAAAGAATGGGCCAAACTAATAGATTGGATGAAATGCCTCTGCTATCACAGTTGGTGGTGGAACCCTTTGACAGATGAGCCTTAGACTTTGTTGGGCCTATCAATCCTCATTCAAAACAAAAAGCCTAGATTTTAGTTTGCACCGACTACATCACAAAATGGGTAGAAGTTGTGGCTTTGGTGAAGGCCAATGACCAGGCTGTAATAGATTTCCTGTATGGATAAATATTTACTCATTTTGGGATACCCAAGGAAGTAATCACAGATGGAGGACCACAATTTGTGTCACACAAATTCGAATCTTTGCTACAGAAGTACCATATTCAGCATAGGATAACTTCACCTTACCATCCCCAAGCCAATGGCTAGGTGGAAAGTACCAATAAATTTATTGAAGCTATCCTCACCAAAACAGTAAGGAGCCATCGTAGAGACTGGGCTGACATACTTTAGGAAGCACTGTGGGCATATCGTACTACATGGCGCAATACTACAGGTTTCTCCCCTTATGACTTGGTGTATGGAAAAAGTGTTGTCTTTCCCCTTGAATTCGAAATCAAAACCTTGAAGACAGCCATGGATGTAAACTTAGATGTAACTGAAGCCCAGAGGAGTAGATTGAATCAATTGAAAGAACTTGAGGAAAAACGTATAGCTGCTGTGGATCAGACAACATTAATTCACCAACAGAGATCCAATTGGCATGATAGGTTCATCAAGAAGCGAGTCTTATGTGAGGGAGACTAGGTGCTATTATATGATTTAAGATTCAAAAGGGACTTAAAAGGGAAGCTATGCATAAGATGGTTAGTTCCATATCTGATAGACAAAGTATTCGACAACGGTACAGTCCACCTGGTCACCATAGATGAGAATCGTGCACCATTATTCGCTAACGGTCACAGGCTACGACTGTATCATAAGCCAATTTTGAGGGACGCGTTTGTTTCACAGATTGCAGCTGATCTAGGATACCAGTTGGAGCAAGGGCAGGAATCTTCCTCTGCCCTTGTCAATATTTAGAAAGTCGCTGCAATTTCCACACCAAATTCTTGTACATAAATAAACTAATACTTCGTTCCTTTTTCGTTTTTTTCCTTTACACTTGATTGTTTTTTTTTTAGAATATGTGCAAGAATTTATTCAGGGAGTAATGGTTATGGCAGGGCCTGACAACCATGAGCCCTACGTAATTCTCTGTCTTCTGGAAAAGCTCCTTACATAAGAAAATTGGAATGATGAACAACTTGGTGCAACTGCAACTCCGCAAAATTTGCCTATTTTTCCGCCCCGTCATAGCTGCAACACCATAAAACCTTGCCTATTTTTTCGTCCTGTCGTAGCTACAACATCGTAAAACGTTGCCTACTTTTCCGTCCCATCGCAGCTGCAACACCGTAAAACTTTGCCTATTTTTCCGCCCTGTCGCAACTGCAACACCGTAAAACCTTGCCTATTTTTTCGTCCCGTCGCAGTTGCAACACCGTAAAACCTTGCCTATTTTTCTATCCCGTTGCAGCTACAACACCATAAAACCTTGCCTATTTTCCCGTTCTGCAGCTGCAACACCGTAAAGTATCGACGATTTTTCCGTTACAGTAGCCATGACTCCATTAAAATTTTGCCTACTTTTACTCTTTTTAGCGGCTGCAACTCCACTAATTTGGCTGACTTTCCCTATGGCTCGTGGCTGCAACTCCTTCAAATTTGTCCATAGTTGAGCTGCAACTGCTTCAAATTTGTCCAAAATTTCTACCGCCCATGATTTTGCTAATTCAAGCTCACTTCACATCTTTAATGATTATTCCGTCAAGATCGACAAGACAGCTTTTGGTTTGATGGGAGAAGGATCATGGTAGCACGCGCACAATAATATTTAAATTTGAAGGTCGCATTGATACGTTGTATTTACTCCGAGAAGTTACAGTTCATCCCATAATTACTAAGGTACGGTTATTTACATGATTAAGCATTAAGAAGATTTGCCAGAGTTAATCATACCTACCTTTTTATATCTATCGTTACACCCGTACTTCGTTAACTATCCATTCCCACGATCTAATGGTTACTCGAATTTATTTCACAACCACCACCCTTTCCTAATTTGGGGCAAAATCTTACCAATGACTCTATGCTTAACTTTCCAAATTTTCCAACTTCAACCTTCGTTGTTCGTGCATGTCCTGCGCTGAATTCTCCATTGTTGGATCCTGCAATTTGGTAAGCTGATACTAGAAGTTAGAAAGAAAGATAACATGGGTATCCTCGCCCGTCATGAACCTCCAAACACGCAGGCACTGCGAAAGAATGCTGAATTTTTTGCTATCTTTAAAGCCGCGGGTTGGACTGAGTTTTTCCAATGTCTTAATGGTTTTCATCGTGAGACTGATCTGCAGTTTGCCTTAAACCCTACAGAAACCTACTCAGAGGTTAGAGGTTTGCAGATAGAATTTTTTGAGGCAATTATAGCTGAGGTTACTGGGCTCCCGCAAGTAGGAAGAGCTTGGTTTGGAAGAAGAACTCCCAATCCCGCCGAAGTACAAGACTTTTTGGTGGCAGGTGAACAATTGCGTCCATCAGGACAGGGGATAGAATTACAGTCATTCCCTCGCCCGTGGGACCAAGTGACCATCTTCCTCAAGAAGCATATCACCTACGAAGGTAGGTACCAGACTGTCTATTATTATGAGTTCCCACTGCTGTCTCATTTACGCCATAGAAATCTACTTAACGTTCCATTTTTTCTATTTAAAGACCTGCATCACATGGCAGGCTTTGTCAGAGCAGCTAAGCATCCATATTCTTCCCTTACCCATCATGGGCTCATTAAAATTTTAATCTTAAGGGCCCTAGCTCAGAGAAATCAAACATGGGAACAATTTACCAGCCAACCTAAAATAGCCCACAGACCTATACCTTTGCCTGAGATTCCCAACAGAGAAGTAAGGGCACCTATACCTTTGCCTGAGATTCCCATCAGAGAAGTAAGGGAACCTACACTTCTGTTGAATGTCCAATTTGAGGAAGAGCAGGACGACCGGATTCCCTCCAATTAAGTTTTTTTTTTTGGGGGGGGGAGAGTTGAGACAAGATCAGAAGAAGGGGAAGAATCAACAAAAGATGTAGCAGTAGCAAACCCTATAGAAGAGATAGAGAGTTTGGAAGATCCAGCAGCTGAAGCTGGAGCTGGAGCAGCATTAGATGTTGCGACAGCTGAAGCTGAAGCAGGAGCAGCATTGGATGTTGCGACAGCTGAAGCTGAAGCTATGGGAGCTATGGTTACAGAAGAGGATACATAATTCCTCACCATCAAATCCTCTCCTGAATGGAGGGGAACTTTAATAGAAGAAGAAACAGAGATGGTAGAGGAAAGAGAGAATGTTGAAACAAGAAATATTCCCTGCACATCTACTGCAGGGTTGGAAACCCTTGTACCTAGAAGGAAGATAAGAAGGTCAAGAGAAGAACAAGCATATCGACCAGTGAGGAGAAGGAGAACAAGGTCAGTCACAGCAGCTGAAGAACTGCGAGCAAAGTGGGCAGATATTGAAGCAAACATTGAATTTCCCATTTTGAGACCGAGGAAAAACAATGCTCCACAGGTGCTTGTAGAAGAAGAACCTCAACTTGAGGGGCTCTTGTACGAAAATGGGTTACTGAAGGAAGAAGTGCAATTTCTTCGGAAAGAAATGGAAAATTGGAAGGAGGTATGTAAGAAATAGGTAGAAAGAAGGTTGCACACACTAGTAGAAGCTGCAGACCAGTTAGAAGGATCATCTCCTGCTAAGGAGGATGAAGAAGTGGAGAAAGTAGTCTGCCCTACATGTGGGAAATTTTCAGTCAATCAGGTTATACAGTCATAGTGCATGCATTTGAGACCCAAAAGCCTGCACCAGCAGCTAAAGAAGAAAAAGAACCACCTGATGTAGAGTTAAGGAAAAAAGATGAACCAGAAGTAGGACCGATCCCTGATATAGAATTTAAAGAAGCTGAGAAATTATAGTCCCAGCCATCAAAATTGATGTTTCAGCCTAATAAATGGAATATTGAGGCCAATCAGAGTGCTACCACACAAGAACTGGCACCTTCAGAAATTTTTGTTGAATCTGCCATTCAAAAAGAAGTAGTTGAACCAGAGATTGAGGTATTTCCTTATCCAAACTTAGAATTCTTGACTGTGACACCATAACCATCCCAAGATTGAGAGTTAGTGGAGGAGCCCCAGCAACAGGAAGATGAAGTCAATCAGGATGTTGCTACACAAGAATCAACATCCTCAGAAATCCTTGCTGAAGCTCCATCTCAACCAAGAACAACTGATCCTAAGGTGGAGTTAATCCCTGATGTGGAGCTGGGAGAAGATGAACAGATGCAGTCACAGTCATCAGGGGACACCAAGGTATTTGGGGAATAGTCTTATCTTTCGGGAGATATGGAAATAACTCAAGAGCAATTCCAATAGCATGAAGAAATGGGGGGATAGGACGCTGATACATAAGAACCAGTAGTCTTACAGCCCCCTGTCAAAGCCACGGTTGAAATCCAAGTAGTTGTAGCTGAGACTCGGGCAAATGTGGAAATTGAAATTCAGGAAGAAGTTGTCACACAAGAACCAACCTCTTCACAATTGAATGCTGAAGTTGTTGAAAGAGAATTTCAAGAAAAGGATGTTGTCACATAAGAACCAGCATCCTTAGAATCAATGGCAGAAGTACCCACACAGGCTAAAGTTGAAGAAGGGGAGCTTCAAAAAGAAGATGTCGTTACACAAGAAACAACATCCTCAAGAGTGGTTGCAGAAGTGCTTATGCAGGCAAAGACTGCCGAAACCTTAATAGAAGAAGATGATGTTACACAAGAACCAACATCTCCAAGATTAGTTGCAGAAGTGCCTATGCATCCAAAGACAGTTGAAACCTTGATAGAAGAAGTTGTTACACTCTCAGTCCAGAATGTTCAAGCTGAAACATCGGATGGCAAGGTATGCACTCAATTTTCCCAGAACTTTGTCAATCTGGACTCTAATGAAGAGGAAAATACAAGAGATGAAAGAATCCAGGGGCTAATCATAGAACTCTCACTGTTAAAAATGGAAGTGAAGAAATGGAAGAGGCAGGTGGATAAGTATCAAGAAGGAATGATCCCCCTCGTTGATCACGGAAAGACTAATAAAGAACTGAGGGAGAAATGGGCAGAAGAATTAATGTTCCAAAAATTACGATGGGAAGAGATACAGAAAGAATTGAAGGAGCTGAAAAGGTTCAAATCTATGCAGGTGGAGAAGGACCAGCTGTATACTCTTTCCCAATAATTGTTAAGCACCAGAGCGCCATCTCCTTCTTACCCTGTATTTTTGTTTGAACAATTTATTTGGTTTAAATTGAAAGTAGTAAAGGAGGGGATACCTTATGAAATGACAACCTCATCCCAGTTTCTGGAAACTTTTATGGAAAGTGATTTCGTTGAGCAGAACCTGCTCTATGAACTTTACCTACATGAAATGGCTTGTCCCTTGGACCACCATTTGAACCCTGCCCCGTACCTTGGAGATGTTCAGCTGAGATCTTTTTCCTCCTTTGTCAGCAATCATGTGCAGTGGAAAAGATATTTCCAGACCTGCTTTCACAATGAGGCCAACACTAATCTTTGGGTTCGAAGTGAGCCTCAATCCCCTCGCCTTCTCCTTGATCTGCAACAACAAAGGCTTACATCTTCCATCAAGACCCAGTAGATAGTTGAACTTCAAGAAAGGTTCATCTCCAAGTGTGTTGGCCAAATTACCATGCAACAACAATAAGCTTTGGAAGGCAGTAAGCATAGATGGCAGGCTGCCCCTTTATCACTACAGAATAGGGACCCTTACTGTTTCAGAAACTTTAAACATGCTCTTTCAAGGGTCGAAGGATATGTGGGATGTATAAGGAAGTGTGGAGAAAATTGGCTGGGACTCAAGTTCAAATTTCCTCTTATCTGGTGGCCAGCAAAACCATACAGGGAAGATTTATTTTTGACAAAGGCAAAAGAAGAGCAGTGTTGGAGATATTGGGTTGCCTACAATGGATTTCTAGAAACACGGGATTCACCTGAGCTCCCTTATAACTTTTCCTCTCTCCATGAACAAAGTACAAGGCCAGATTCAGATTCGGACTAATGGAGATTGTTGCATAGGGACATGCAACAGGACAGTTTGGGGGAGATGTGGGCACAGAAATTACCCCTTTTTTACCACACTTTCTATACTCTTTTTGCCTTATCTTACCCTATTTTTATGCACCTAACAGATGTTTTTCCTTCATTGGAGCCCTGATTCCTCATAGGTATTATTACTTATTGTTTTATCTCATTAATGCTTATGATTGTAATAAACAGGGCTTTACCTCTTGAATTATTCTAATAAGTGGATTTTATGAAGATTGTTCAAAACGTGAAGGATATAGGTGCATCAAGTCAAGCGATTTCTAGAAGAGATGAACATCTATTACCAGTTGTGCCCACAAACTCCATCTTTGCAGGTGAAACACAGTCAAAGATTCTCATTCTATGCAAGCTGCAACAGACTCGGACTCAGCAGCGTGCCATTATGCAAGGGTAGCTGGAACCGACGGAGTAATTCTTGATCAGGTTCTGTTATTTCATTATCTACTCATGCAACAGATTTCCTATATTCCTTGCTTCTATTTCACCCACAGCTGTAACAATGCATTGTAATAGGGTAGCATGAAGATCATAGATCTTCATGGCTGCCTGATATTAGTGGGTAGAGGTTATGAAGATTGATGTATAAATATTAGGAAGTATCTAGAGCCAAAGGTTGGAAAATAATTGATCATATTGTATAAGCTATGACAGATATGGTACTTTCATTCCATCACCTAATATAAGGAGCTGGATTCTTTTGATTTCTATGTTTTAACTTGTGTTAGTCTCTGGCGTCTCTGTTCAAAGGCTGGGCCCGCCTTCCTGCAGAGATTGCCGAGTTAATTAGGTATTTATCTCTTATGTCGTGTGGTGTGGATGTTACAGTAGATGTATTCTTTTATAACAACTGCAATAGTAATGATTCATTGCGTGTTTCCTCAATTGATCGGTAATCACATTTCCTATAAGTTGCAACAGAGTGGTGTGACAGTAGACTGTGTAGACTAATTTTCTTTATGCACTTGTGTGATAGCTATAACAGCCAAGCTCATTCCCAATTTCTTTCAATTACTGTCTTTCTTGACTTTTGCTAATTCAGTCCAATTACAGTTATAATTGTTGAGTTCAATTTCCGCATTTCAGATTACTAGATCAAGTTGGATTGAGATGGTTATAATGGATCTTCAGATGGCCTGGTAAATTAGGATTTAACTTTCTGCAAAATTAAGTCTAGATGTTTATTTCCTGAATCTTTCATTTCTAGATCAAGGTTGTAGAAAGGTAAACATAATTCTGCATTCTTAGGAAGTTAATTTAGATTAAGTTAATTATGGGAAGAGTTGGGTTGAATAGACCTGTAAGATAGTTTATTCACAGCATCAACTACTTAGTGTTTAAGCACAAACAGTGTAAATTATCTTTGCAACAGAAAGAATTTATTGGGTTGACAATTTATATTGAACATTCTTTATGTTGGTTTTAATTAACTTGCACATAGAGTGCCCAACAGGTATCAAGGCCAAGGCCCGACTAGTGAATGGATAGGCATATGTGATGTAAATATTATTCTTTGGACTATATGGTTGGCTTGTCATGCTAACTTTAAATATATATAAATATTATGTTGATTAATAATAAAATGATCCAAGAATGGTTATGTAAAGAGAACCAAAGGGGCTATGTTTCCACTAGAGGGGAAGAGGAAAGGGGACCTATGGGAAACTAATCCTTTGTTGCCAATTTTCAACTTTAGAACCCATCCAAAATTATGTCATGTCCCTTGAATAAGTCAATTATCTCATTTTTTACTATTTTCCAATCATTGAATGCATGTGTAGGGTTTGTGGGAAAAGTCACCTCATGCAATTATTGAGGCATGGGACTAACTGTACTTTTAAGACAGTTTTGTCAACTGCTAGAAGTCAGTCTGTAATTGCCAGATTTCCTTTCTTCTATTGTCAGAAGTTATGTTAGTTGTCTTGTCACCATTTTCTTGTACCTCTTGGATTAAATAAACCCTAATTCACACACACTCTCATACTACATATATACACTACTCAAAGCTTTGTATTGTTGTTCATGACTTGCATAACCCAGAAATTTGAATTTAGGTATAGAGATGCAAATTTGGAAGGAAAATCGATGGTTGTAGGTTAGCATAAAGGATGAGAAATCTCAAGACCCATTCCCATTAATATTTGTTTCTCGTAGATGCTTCAGAAGCCACAAATTTAGGTTATGGGTGGTTCTCCAACAACAATTTGTAGATTGGTCTTCTTCTATGCACACATGGGAAGATGGATCGTCCAAGAGAACCGTGGATCGGTGAAGGGGATTCCTGAGCCAAGAGGGGTGTTGTTTGGAGAAGGTGTTATGGAATCCAAGACTGTGAGAGCTGAGTGAGATCCCTGTGGAACTCTGTATGAGAATTTAGCTAAGCATAGAGAGTGGATCGGGTTGTCAGCCTAGATAGAGAAGCCTGTAGGTGTTTCCTTTTCTGTGGTGGTCTCATAGCCTAGCTTGGGGGTGGCATCTCATCAAAAAGAGTATATGTTGGACAGACTTTCTATAGTTGGGTGGAGAATCACGCTCACATAACAAATTGCTTGGATATTCTTTGTTTAAAGATAAGTATTATTGTGTATTTGAATGTGAAATGTTTGTTAATTAATGCTTCTAATGTTTATGCTTGAATATGCAAGTCAATCGTGTGTGGATCGATTCATTTTCCATTATGTATGTTTATTTATGTCCTGCACGCGTATTTTATTTGTTATGAATTAGTAAACTTGGATTTTGGGCGAATTAGAGGCCCTATATCAATGTAATGTCCCCTCCTAATGGTCAGATTGGGTGAGGGAGACATTACACTTCAGAGTAGGATTGGATTGTTGAAATTTTTACACATTGATAAAATTATATCTCAAGAAAGGATCACATATATCTCTACAAGTTCAAGGCTCTACATCATCACTTAAGATCGTACTAGGATGAGTACATTAACAAACACCAATGTACATAATCGATCTAACACATGCTAATTAGATTTATTATCTAGTCTTCACAACATACTAGGTCTGTGCATTTGGGCTGGATATCAGTCACAACCATTTATGGATCAGGCTGGGGAGTCCTGTCATAAACATAGAAGCTAATATCTACAAAATTGTAGATAATAATCATAGCATTTAAACAAAATTTTATTACCAATTACATTTGCATTAAATAACACTAATCAATATCCAACTAAATCAATCAGAATTTAACAATAAGAGTTCTTCTTGAATTTGGCGTATTGACCTAACTAAATAGGATGTTTGGACATCATTTTGCATCCACACCTACATATGGATATTGTACGATATTCAACAAGTGATCTTCCTCATTAGCTAATATATCCAAAATGTTTGAGCTCACTAGCCTATGAGGGTGATCAAATTGGCCCCTGTTGGGAAACATATGCCCCCACATGCACATATGCACATTAACTATCGATTGATGAGGGAGTTGATTGAATGTCAATTGACTAGCTTGAAACCACTAAAAAAAAGCAAATAGATTTAAATTAAAGAGGAATATGTGTCTCCCTTTAAGCATGATACAACAGAGAGCCAAAGAAATACAAACTATCGTAAAAGAATGGAAAACCACCTAATCAATATATGATTATAAAATAAATTATCTACATAATACATAAGTAGAAATAATGCACTACCCATAATAGGCATGATTTTATTGTGTTGTAATGATAAAGAACAAAAACATAACCTCCTCTTCTTTGAATTACTATAATCTGAATTGGCCCTAGATGTCTACAAGTTAGCAAGGTCGGTGATTTCCATATTGACATAAATTTACACATATGTTAGCCGAATTTCATTTGCAACGTGAGGCAGTAGATCATGGGAAATAGGAAAATATTCAACTCTCCCATATATCATAGTGATAGAATAATATAATCATGTGTGGGTTAATGCCATAGATTGGGCCCAACGTTGAATAAATTCCTTACACTATCCAAACAATGAATCAAATACATCAATATGCCTATGTTCACCTTGAGGGAGTTAGCCACCTCATAGAGGCCAACATTCCTTAAGAGAATATGAATTTGAAGTATATTAGAATGAGGTATTCCCTCTTAAGCCTCCCATTTACGCACGGTTACACATAATTCTCGTCAACGCCATGTTGTGGGATAAATATCTCAATATTTGCCTTGAATACCTCAAAGGTTGGAGTTTAAAATGAGCAAAGATGAACGACTTAATCGTTTTGGCCACCACCACATTTAACCTATGAGTAAGCTGTGGTACCCATCTCAATAATGCTTTTCTTCTATCTACAAAGAGCGGTGCCACCGCCTGCTTCCTATTTACAACGTCTGGTGCTCCCTTAGCACCGCATTTATCCTTTACACAAGGCACGATGCTCGACTTATTAAGGAAAAAAAAGAAGGTCCGAGAGGCTTCTCGAAGCTTTCCTTCGTGGAGCCTCATACCTATGATTCATGATACCTGGATATCGAGATCCCCCATCCTAGGATCATCCCTCCACCTCTCCCATAGAATACTCAACTTACCCTATCGTTTCAAGCCTTTATATACTAGTCTTCCCCTGATGGGAAAGAAGAGAAAGAATGTGTTATAGGATCCAAATTCCGGCTAGATTCAGTCAGACTCTTGAGTGATTAGTAGACAAGTTGAAGGCTTTGAGGAAACACTCCATTCAGAAGAGTTCTCAACACCAAGGCATTGGTTGTGTACTCTCCTTCTTTACATTTTAATACAAATATAGTTTATTTCCGATAAGAATTTGTATGTTTGATTATCATGTTGTGTTTATTGTTTAACTCTTGGTCTTTTACATAGGATTATAAACCATCGTGTTACTCTTACCTTGTTTGTGTTTTGTTGTGTCTCTTGCAGGATATCTGCATAGATCAAGTGCTTCAAGGATCATACCTTTGCAGCCTATGGAAGGTGAGAAGAGCAATTAATTCAAGAAGTTTATTCAATCCTAGGGGAATTTTCTTTATCTTGTAGTTGTTTTGAGTCTAGTGTTGAGTGTTTCAATCTAGGGAAACAACCTATGTCAGCACTGGCTGAGAATTTCCATTAAAAAAATTGGCGACCATACTAGGGATAGATCAAATTCCTGGTTTTGTAATAATCTTTTCTTTAATTTTCAATTTCAGTTCATAGATCAGATCTAGTTGTTAATCTGAAATATTTGACTTGAAATTGGTAAATCTGCCTCTATTTGCATCTAATTCTTCATATTCCTATCTTTATAAGCTATTTGGATCTAGTATATAAGCTCTAATACTTTTCTTTTTTAAATTACTTGTGATTTCAAAATATTTTTGGGCCACCACACCTGGGAAGAGTAAATGGAGCGGCCACTGCACCTTTCCTTCAGGAAACTAGCGGTAACACCACATCTTTCTTGTGTATAAGGAGCGGTGCCACTACTCTATACCTGTTTGCAAAGCATGGTGCTCGGCTGCCAACACTCTGTACTGAGTTGTCAAATCGCAGTGCCAAGTATGTCTATGAGTCCTAATTTGATTTTTGACTTTTGCATATGAGTCAGAGTGTCATAGTGAATTTTTATTTCTAAATCTGATTCTTACATTGTTTGGAGTGTTTTTTAGGTTAGTTTTCTAGGAAAATGAAGTGTAGTTTTGAAAGAAAAAAAATCCCCCTCATGGCTCTGGGGAATGAATCATGTATTATGCGGTCTCTTTGATTTATATGCTCTTTGCATTCAAAGAATATTTTATGTTTCTTGCATTGGATTTTACATTTGTTGCTTTGCTTGAAACCTCTTGCTCCAATCTGTAGATAGTATTCATCGAAATTGGAAAATCTGCATTTCATTTTTGTGTAGATGTTTTTGTTTTGGTTTGATTTCTTTGGAATTTGAGCGTTGAATTGTGTGGGTGATTGAAAGATTGTGTTTACCTTTTAATCTTTGCTTCAAGAAAAGAAAATATCTATCTCCTTTCCATATATAGTTTTCATTGAATGGAAAATACTTGCATGGTTTTGAGTCAAGTCCAACTTTCAATGCATTCACTTAACTGTACAAGATAAAATTACGTGCTAGTTTAATTTTAAAATCTTTAGCAACTTGTGTGTTAGGTTAGAGACGTGTTCTGGCATCTTTAAACGTAGGAGCTATCGTTTATTGCCTGCACTGCATCATGGGGATAGTGTGGTTCTTCCACGTATTGCTGGTATATCAAACAGCCTTTCACATGTCCTTGTGGCATATTGAAATGTACTTCACATACTCAGTAGTATATAGGAAGGCCCCTTTCAAACGGTTGTACATTAGACAACACTACTACAGAGTTGAGCTCCCATGTACCTTTTGTATATCGGGAGACACTTTTAGGGATCCTTAGACCAACTAAGAAAAACCATTTGACCGTACTATCATCACAATACACCGAGAACAATACTCGGGGAGATTTCTATGCACGTACCATCCAGGTAGTCGGGTATTCAGGAAAGGGTACATTCCCAATCCTCCTTGTCACGTTTTACTATTGGACCCTGCGATATATCATGAGTTGTGATGATTTGACAATCCCATAAGGATCCTAAATTTTTATCCACTCCTTTCACATGTTTGCTTGTTGCTTTAGATTGAGTAGTGCTTGTTGTCTGTACAGTTAAAAGTCTTAGAAATAGAGATAAATTTGTTAAATAGCTATGCTTAGTCCTTCTTGTACTACCAACCAAGAGGTCCCTTCTCAAGGGGAACCTTTTGTTTTTTCTTCATTTGGAAATTTTGGTCCTCCTCTCATAGCCACCTTAAGTCTTACCATATTGACTATAGGATTACCTGTATGGTCATTCTCTAGCCCAATGATTCCAACTCCACCTTGTGTCTCAAATGTTGATTCTCCTTCACGAGAACACCAACCTCCTATGAATCCTTCATATTCTTCACCAAATTTTTCTTCTCCCCTTTCTCCCTCTTCACCTATTTAAAGTTGTAGTACTAGTAATCAGGTGAATAAGAAGAATAAGAAAATGAATATTGAGAAGAAGAAAGGAAGACTCCTGATCGAGTCCCAACCAACTACTCTTTCCCTTGACATTGTTAAAATAACTGCAAAAACTACTCGTAAGCCAAAATTCCCTTGCAGGCTTTGTAAGGGTCATCACCTTCTAAAGGATTGTCGTGGTCTTTCTCAGGTTTTAGAAGTGTGGTCTAGTGACTCCCAAAACTCTGTGTCATCATCCTCTGGTCATCATACTGATGATTCCCCATCAACCAGTGACTCTGTGGTTAAGATTCAAAAAGGTAAAGTTAGAAATCCTTGCTTACCATGTAAGGATATGCACCTTACTTACCTTTGTCCTCACATGGATGAAGCTTCAAAGTTGTTGGAAGATATTATTGTTCCTCGTCAAGGAATTCCAACAGGTTATCGTAATTTGTCTCTTGAACCTCCACTGGTTGACCAAGTGGTCAATTCAGTTTCATCCGTAGTTGATCCCACTCTTCCTTTCAAGAGTGAAGATAAAGTGGTCGAGTCGATATCTTCTCCACCCAATCCCACTCTTTCACTTGAGAGTGTTAAGACTGAAGTAGTCACTTTGACACAGTATTCGTCTTGTCCCTCTCTTCCAATTGAGAGTGAAATGAAAACATTTGAAGTTTTTGTATTAGTTCAGATTGTTCTACTCAAACGGAAATTATGTATGTTTTCAACAAAACCCTCTCCAAGTATTGAGGTTATTTCCTTTGATTGGAGTAATCTAACAAAATCCCATATTCCTTCGAGTGTTCCTTTCCAGATATCTGTGCAACTTACTCCTAGGAGCATGCTTCACACTATTGTAGATGAAGGGGCTTATGTTAGTATTCTATCCTCAACAGATTGGCAAGCTATAGGTTCTCCTCAACTTGTGTTGGATTCCAACCATATACTAGCTTTTAATAGAAGACCTACTGCACCTTTAGGGATCCTTCCTCACTTATCTATCACCTTAGGAGGGAAAATTGTCTGCATTGATGTTATGGTCGTCCAAGGTCCATTAGATTTTAATATGTTCCTTAGACAAAATCATGTTTACGCCATGAAATTTTTGGTGTCCAAACTCTTTTGAGTGATGTATTTTCCCCATGATGGGAAGATTGTGACCATTGATTACCTTTCCTTTATTAAACCTGATCATTATATGATTCCTAATCACCAAACTTCCCTACATGTACCTCATGTTCTTGTGGTTACTTTCCCTTCATCGGCCATGTCTCTCGACTCTGGACATCATGTCATAGTTCATCATTTGTAAACCGATAGCTTCTTCCCATAATAGAATCTTTGGGGGCATATCTCCAGTTTCTGGACATCATACTGGAGTTAAGCTGCTAGTTTTTTACGTAATGGGGGAAACCTACCAACCTCTGGGATTCATGTTGGCTAAAGAACTAAGGTGAGAATATTTCCTATTATATGTCAAGCTCGTTAAAATATTAAACAAGTGGCCCTGAGCATAGTTTATTTCTAGTTTTAAGTTCGTTAAAAATAAAATTGGCTCTAGGCATAGTTTACTTCTAGTTTCGGGCTCGTTAAAAAATAAACCACTTCCCAATCATAGTTTACCTTTTGGTTTCAAGCTTGTGTAAAAATGAAACCATTCCCGAGCATAGTTCCCTTTCTATGTCAAGCTCGTTAAAAAATGAAATAGGCTTTCTCAAGCAAAGTTTACCTTTGGTTTCAAGCTTTTGTAAAAACAAAACCATCCTTCAATCATAGTTCTTTTCTATTTCAAACTTGTGTAAAAATGAAACACGTACCCATAAGCATAGTTCTTTTATGTTTCAAGCTTGTGTAAAAATGAAATAGGTTATCCCTTTGAAGCGAGTCTTCCATCCTTTTTTAGGACCAAAACCTTCATTTCATCTACCTTTAGATCCTCTTTCTTCCTTCGTCTCTGGTGAACCTTTTCTTAGTAGTAGCCCAGATTTTTGAGTCCGGTGAAGAAAAAAGAGTAAGTAGAGGAAATGAAGCTTAGGAGCATGTAGTCAACCTCTTTATATTGAATTTGAGCCATTTGATAGTTTTACTGGGAGAAAGTACCAACCTCTGGACATCATGTTGACAAAATACTGTCGAAAAGACTTGTGACGAGCATACTTTCTTCTTGGTTTCGAGCTCACTAAACCATGAAACAACATCTTGAGCACACTTCTTTCGCTGTTGCAAGCTCATTAAAAAATGAAGCAGATACCTTGAGTATTCTTCCAACCAATCTACGAGCTCGTTAAAAATTGTAAGATGGTGTCAAGTTTACTTTTCATTTTTTGTGCTCTGGTTGAAACATGAAAATTGGCTTGAGCTTACTTTATCGCTTTTCCATGCCCAGGATTTCAAACATGAAAAAAGTTTTGAGTGCATTTTTAAAACTTTAGTCGTGCTCGTTAAACCCTAGAACTAAGTTTCGAGTCAACTTTCATTACTTTTTTGGATAATTTAAACCTTTTTACGAAAAAGAAACCCCAATAGAGTCCTCTTTAAGCTCTTTTCTGACTCTCGAAATGTCAAAATATTGTCTAGTGAATTTGTCATTTTCACACTCGTAAAAGTACTTGAAAGGTCATTTTTCCAACAGTAGTTTACACCTTTTTAGGTTCGGATTGACTATTTACAAAAAAAAGTACACTTTAGTCGTTGACTAGAAGAGCTTTCCAAGGAATTATTTTATACTTTTTCGGGCCTCAGAGATTAAATTTTACAAAAAAGGACATTTTCGGAGTCTTCTCCAGTCTCGTTCAGACTCTCTAAACATGAACAATGACGATTTTCCTTTCATTGGACTCATTAAACTAAACACTGAGAGACCCTTTTCTTGGAATGAACCCCTCATTTCTCAAGTTCGGAAAACATATGAGAATGGACTTATCTAATGATAAGTTGCAACCAGTGTTTGCTACCCTCTTTGAACTCGTTAAAAAGTAAAGAGGCACTCCTCAATCATGATGGGGAAATTAAGGGAAGGGAACTTGTTGAGGCTTGGAAATTCACAGGCAACAACAGCAAGGGATTCTCCCCAGTCAACTCTCCCAACTAGCCCGTGACTGTTTGGTATGGGGAATCCGTCCGGTTTGCGGTCCGACTACCGTAGGTCAAGTAACAAAAACTAAAGGGTTTACCGATTGCGGCTCAGTCCACTATATATATTTTGTATTTTCTGATTTAAGATATGAAATGCACGTGCCTAATTAACCATGCAGGGTGATGAAGGATGCAGGGAGTATTCACAAAGTGATGCGCAGGTTCTTACCTCTCGTCTTAGACCTCACACGCATCTAAATCACATATACAGAAATAAAGTAAAACTAACTATCTATCTATCCCCGGGGAGCCGAATTGTAACTTATTTATGAGTAATGTATATTGTGCATGCATTATAAAGAGAAATTACAGATAGTTGATATTCTTCCCTCAACACATGAACGATTAAGATATTTCGACAATCAGATAGCTAAATGTTTATGAACACCATTCATTACTCATGGTGGTAATTTCACATAATGAACCATGAATCATTCAAACAAGAACATAGGCTCTAAGAGTTAGAATGATCTCACAGTTAATGGACAAAAACTAAAAAACGAAATAGTTCATCTTTCACCAATCCATAGCATATCATTTGAACATCCCACCAATCTTTCTCCGACAGGCAAACAATAATTCTTTATTGCAAAAAAAAGTAGTTCTTCTTACAATCTCTCATTACTTGTCTAACTGGGAAAAATCCCCCACTAAGTTCTAACTTTCCAATATTTAAACTAAAACAGCTGACCATTTGGGCTGCCCCCAAACGTGTGACCTTTCGGTCCCTCAAAACGTTTCATATTCCCATTTTATTTTTTCAGTATGCGCTCATGATCCGCGTATTAACTGATAGATCTTTCAGGTGTGCGCTATTGTCTTTTACTCCCCTTGCCCTCCTCGTGATTCTTCTGGCTACGGTTCGACCTTTTCCAAAACTGCCCAGCTATGCCTTCGCGCCGCGGTAGTCTGAACAGTCCCTTGAGTCCACCTACAATTAATCAATGTGCATCAGTCATTGGGATTGCATTCTGAAACGAAACATCAAATTATATCAACCAACACGGCTAATCCACATGAAAGGCCATGTGCATCACTGCTATGAGAACTTAACAAATGCCGATACCACCATCTCGTCTACCTACGGGTTCGAAAGAAACCACCAATCGATGGAAAATGAAAAACTCTTCGGCGGCTTAGAATGATGACATCAACGGGGTAGACTCATCCACAGCCGCATACGCGGATCTTAAAAGGTGACGGGCACTGCGAACCCACTTAACCTATCGGGGTCGGAAAAGATATGACCTAAAATGTGGGCGGGAAAGCTCCCAATCGGAAGTCGGAAAGACATCGACCTCGGAGGACAAGTGCTTTGCACAGCCGCAACGGTGGAAGAGAAAAGACTTCGAACATGCAACTGAAAGACCGACGCATCGGTGGGCGGAGTGCTTTATATTTCGGGTGCTTAGCTGCTTTGGGAGCCGCAACGGCGGAAGACGAACAGACAATAGCCTCTGATCAAAATAAAAAAATGCTAAGTGTTTGAAAGCTCAAGAATTTAGCAACGGACAAACTGCTTCCCCTCCGAGACAATGGTCTTACAAAAGAACAAAAGGTTTAATTCATCTTCGAGTAGCAAATAAAACTCCAAATCCGCGACCCACAACAGTTTTCAAACACAAGCAACTCTTGAAAACAAGCCAAGAGTCAATCTTCAAAATCATTCAAAATTAAAGCACAACCAAAAAGGTTCAAGGATCCAAACGATTCAAAACAACGCTAAATCATGAGGAGGGGACCAAAATTTAGGAAATTTGGGGAAAACAGTTGCAACTGCAAAAATTGGCGATTACTTGGTGAACCTAGATCTCTGGATGATTATTCTTTGAGTGACAGACTGTTTAACAACCCATGAACCTGTTGAATTCTTCCAGCTATCTAGATTTCTCAAATGGCGGATGTATGTACTTTTAATCATTTGATGATAGTCCGATTTGGGGAGAGTGGAAACCAGGATTCGCAAGTCATGATAACTCTTTTGAGACCGAAAGATGAATTTCATTGTTACTTTTGTCTTCAGGTAGCTTCCAGCTTGGACACCACAGGATTGTAGCACATGGTAAACAGAAGTATTCATTTGTTCCTCATTCCCATGCCACTTTAGCATTTTTTGTGCTTTTTTGGACTTTTGTCCTTTTCATATGAGTCCTCCTATATGCCTTTCTTTATGAATTTTAATTCAGGCTCCTCTATCCCAAGTGTCCTTTTGTGTGAGAGGCGTATTCACGTTTCATCTCACGGACGGAGAGGAACTTTCGGCGATTTAGTACTTATATGGTTCAACATTTGTTTCGATATATGATGCTTTCATAGGAGTTTCGACTCTTATCTGCCTTTTGGCATTCATTCCTTGGCATGGGATCATTTGTATTTAATATACTGTTTACCTTGCTCCTTTCCATGGGCCCTTGACTGTCACCCCTTTGGACATTTTAAATGTGACATGGATGGAGCCTAAAAATAGTATTCCAGACCCTCTGATTCTGGTTTATTTTATAGGGGTTAAGCAGGACTTCAATGCGTACATAGCTATTTGAGAAAACTGCTAAACTGGAAGAAGTTATTTTTAGACAAACAGCGATACACAGTCTTATACCCAAGAACTTTAATCATTCCAAAATTATAATGTTCTCCATGCAACCGCAGGTTTATTTCTTTTATTAAAAACAATAAACACTTAAACTAAAACAAAACTAAACATCACAACTCAAAAGACGACCAAGCCAGATTATTTACATACAAGATAGAAGAACACAAACGAAACTCAGGAAAAATAAGGCTTGAGAACTAAGCCATTTACTGGTAAGTTCTCTTCCCACCCTTGTAGATCTTGCAACTTATAAGTGGAAGGGCCAAGCTTTGCCGCAATCTGGAAAGGACCTACCCACAACTGCTGGAACTTTGTGTGTTTTCCCTTCTCATCATGGGGGTGATCCCACTTGAGAACCAAATCTCCCACTTCAAAGTCTTTTGTTCCTACCTTATGTTTGTCGAACCATCTCTTTATTACCTCTTGTTGTTGCTTAAAGCGCTCTCTAGCTTTAGATCGAGCCTCTTCTGCTTTCAGAAGATTATATATCCTCATTTGCAAAACTTCATCATCCGACCCTTTAGATCCTTGAGCTATTATGGAAGAGGGTAGCATGATATTGGGGGGGAGAATGGCTTCTTTACCATACACAAGGGTATACGGAGACACTCCTATTGAAGACTTGGGGGTGACTCTATCGGCCCAAAGGGCGTTTGGTAGCGTTGAGTGCCAACTCCTCTAGTTTTCTATTACAGTCTTCTTTAAAATTCTAACCAGATTTTTGTTAGTAGATTCAGCCAGGCCATTTCCTTGTGGATAGTAATTAGCAGAATAATGCAATTTTATTCCTTTCTCATGAGCAAAAGCAGTTAGTTTAATCGATGAAAAGTAAGTAGCATTATCAAAGACTAAAGAAACTGGAACTCCAAACCTGGTCATAATATGGTCCTGCAAGAAACCGATGACCGCGTCCTCATTTACTTTGCGCAGCGGGATAGCTTCAACCCAACGAATGAAGTAATCTGTTGCGGTCAGAATATACCTGTGTTGTAGGGAATAGTTCAGCTTTATCTCCCCAATAATATCCAACCCCCATTGCTCGAACGGCTCTGTGATCATGATAGGATTCAGTGGTGCGGCTGCTTTAGATTGTCATCCACTACACCTTTGACAAACGTTGCACTTCCTGACATGGGCATGTGCATCTTTAAAAAGCATGGGCCAATAGTAACCAGCTCTGAGAATTTTGTGAGCTGTAGTATCTCCTGAAAAATGTCCCCCAGCAGGCCCGTCATGCAAATCTATCATTACTTTCGTCGCATCTTCTTTCTCTAAGCATCTAAGAAGAACTCCGTCGTAATTTTTTCTGAATAATATTCCTTCAACAATTTGATACGAGGCTGATTTGAGACGCAGCGCTCTTCTTTGCTTAGAATTCCAATGTTCTGGCAACAGCCCTGCCTGCAGGTAATGCACGAGGTCTCTATACCAAGATTCGGGAGCTGTGAACAAAGGACATACATCCATCAAATGTAATTCAGCCTCGTCTTCCCAGGCGTGTTCGTCATTGTTCCCATTTTCAGTCATCAGTTTGCACAACCCCTACCCTTTAACTATAGAATCTAGCTTGAATTCGAGGTCATACTCTTGAAGAGTTGTTACCCAATTGCCCCTCCTTTCTCCTAACTCCTTCTATACAAAAAGGGACCTCACAGTTGGGTATGGGATGATCACCTTGGTTCGATTTTTTAATATGTAGGGCTTGAATTGCTTCACTGCTTTGAATACTGCATAAGCTTGTTTATCAATAGCTGGGTAATTTAATTCGGCCCCTTGTAGACCAGTGATCATGAAAGATATTGGGAATTCATCCCCCAATCTTCCTTTTGAGTAAGCACAGCTGCTAGCGAATCATCAGATGCAAAAGTATACAGGATAAAATCTTTATCGAAATCTGGGATTTTAGGGAGGGTGCGTGTGCAACATCAGTTTTAATTTTGCTGAACGCGTTCTTCTCAATCTCAGTCCACTTGAATTGTGCATTTTGCTTCACCATTTGTTGCAGCGGTTTAACAATCTGAGCGAAATCTGGCACAAATCTTTGTGCGAAGTTTATTGTTCCCATAAAAGATTGCATCCCCTTTTTATTATGGGGCAAGGGGATCTGTTCAATGGCCTTGATTCTTTCCGGATCAATAGAGATTCCCTTCTTTGAAACTACATGACCCAGCAACTTACCCTCCGTAACAGCGAACACACACTTCTTGGGATTGAGTGAGATGCCATATTTCCGACAGCGTTCAAAAATCTGCCTTAAATGAAAGGCATGCTCTTCTCTCCTCTTTGAGAATATCGTAATATCATCAAGGTACACTACAGCACTACGGCCAATCAAACTGCGGAAAGCTATGTCCATAGCCCTCTGGAACATAGCTCCAGCGTTTATAAGCCCAAAGGGCATTCTTCTGTAAGCGAAAGTTCCCCATCTGGTCCTGAATGTTGTCTTCAATCTGTCTTCTTCGGCTACTAATACTTGATTGTAGCCTGAGAAACCGTCCAATAAAGAAAATAGTTCAGAACCTAAGACCATTTGTAGTAGTTGCTCCATGGGTGGAACGGGATAGTTATCTTTATTTGAAGCGCGGTTTAAATTCCTAAAATCCACACATAGCTTGATTTCTCCAGATTTTTTCCTGACTGGCACCAGATTTGAGACCCATTCAGAGTGTCTGACCTTAAAAATGATCCTAGCATCCAATAATTTCTTAACTTCACTCTGGATCAGAGGTTCCAATTTGCTGATAAGATTTGATGGGGATAACATGCTGGATGATGCTGGTGTCATATGTCTTCAAATTTTCGTATGTCCAGGAGAAAACATCTTTATATTGATTAAAAAGACTGATGAACTTATCTCTTTCTGCTGGTGAACAACATTTGCCAAGATTCACATATTTAGGATTTGTCTCAGTCCCTAAATTTATCAATTCGAACTGTAGAGATGAGCTGTGAGTCTTCACGTTTGCTGGTCTTCTAAAATTTTCATTTAGATCGAACATTCTTTCTAAGGTTCTAACTCCTTTAGGGATGAAATTATCATACTTCAACTCGGCCTAATGTTCTTCATCATCTATAATCGCCCCTTTAAATACATCGTCATTTGTTAAGCATTCTATAATCTGTTGATCATCGTCAAACACTCGTAAGTTGGTAATCATATCAGGGACTGAGGGCCTGAAAAGCAGTTCAATGGAGCACCGATTATTACTAGGCACAATCCTAGCAGCTGATGTGGCTAGCAAGTCAGCTGCTGCATTTTTTAGTCTTGGAATTGAAAAAATATTAAATGCGTTAAAAAATTTGAGCAGATCCCATACCTCATTTTGATAAGCTTTCAAGTGAGGAGAAATACAATGTATTTGATTCCGAATCTGTTTTACAATTATTTCAGAATCTCCAAAAACTTTCAGATTACTTACCTTTAATTCGATTGCTTTCCTTAAACCTTGCACCAACGCTTCATATTCAGTTGTATTATTCGTACATTCAAACTCTACTCTACATGAAAGAAAATGTTTATTCTTCTCGGGGTCAATCAGGACACAGTCGGCCCCTGACCCTTCTAATGTCTTAGAGCCATCAAAAAACAATGTCCAGAAATCACTAACTACTGCATGAGAATCTATTCCTACTGCTAAGTTTACTATTTTACAGTCGATTTCATCAGCCTGTGAAAATCGAAGGAGATCAGGCTGGGCGTCTGACGTGTTGCTGGCTTCTTCTGCTTGGTAATTTCCTGGCTCCAATTCAATAAAATAATTTCCCAACACAGAATCCACTGGTTCGTTCTTTTCCTCAAGTTGAGTGACGTTGTATTTCATGTGCGGCTCCCTCATGATTTTAATTTGATTTCGGCTTCCCTTATACGGCAGCCACAAGTGGGACCAATCCGAGGCAAAATATCTTTTTAGTTTTGCTGACCAGTCTCTGCTAAGGACAAGCCCATAAGCGTATGGTATATCGGCCACCACGATATCAATAACTTGGCACACTTTATCATTTGATGAGAGGCGGACTAGAACATCCTCCATCTCACCAATTACCTTTACATTAGTCCTGTCCAACTAAACAACCCTCCACGTGGATGGATTAGGCTTCCCATTTATCTTTTTACAGACTGATATTGGCATGACATTAGCCGATGCCCCTGAGTCTACCAGGCAATTATGTACGTTGTGATTAAAAATTTCAAAAGTGAGGAGGAAAGGTGGATGCTTGTTCTTAGACTTACCTCCAATGCTGGTTTCTCCGATTTCTTCCTCTTCCTGAGGTCGATTGTCAGTGGGCAGCCTCTCATCCGATGCTTCAAGTGCCTTCAGTAGTCTTTCTTTTTGCTGAGGCACTTTACACATTTCAAATAGTGAAATGTTCGCCTTTACCTTCTTTATATCTTCCACGATGTCATAATCCATCTGTGGTTCAATGGGATGCGGTTTATTAGCATTCATCTTTTCGTCATTGGGCTTAGCCAACGTATCATTCTGCCTAGGATCTTGGCTGGTAATGGTGAATTCGGGAATTTTATTAGGTGCGGAATTATTTTGAAATTTCTTAGCATTTTTCTGAAGCCTCTTAATCTTTGGGAGCATAAGATTGTTTTCTTTAGCCGAACCTTGGCTCCTTGTTGTTACGTTGGTTTCCATGACGTCCTTGTATTTCTAATTCTTTTCTTCCTCAGCATCGAATAACGAAACAGAATTCCACAGAACCATGGTCTCATCTTCCTGTTCCTTCGTTAAGTGGTACTGTCTTTTCTTTCTTCATCTCCATCTTCTGTTAATTTAGAATCCAACAGTTGATTCATAACCAATGTCATTGAGTTTATCCATTGAGGATAATTCTTTTCAGAGTGTGGTTGTTGATGGAAAGTGCAAAAGTTGTCCATTCCTACCTCTGTTAAATTCATAGATGCAAAATTGTGTGGAGGAAGTTGGGATTGATTGTTATCCTCCATTTTCTTGTAATAAGGCTTGTAGAACTTTTGGGCTTCCTTTTCTTTCTCCAATTCTATGATTCTGTTAGAAAGCTTTTGCATCATTTTTGCCATACTTTCAAAATCTGGTGATTGCTCTTCCTTAGGTTTGGTAAACAACAAGGCTTTCCTTCCCGCCATTTTCTCCCCTGTCCGTTCGGGATAATCTTCGATACTTTCTCTTTCAGCCTCTACCTTTTCTGCCTCCTCATACGTTTCTGCTAAAGTGGGCTTGGCCTTTATTTTGGTGAACATGGCCAGTTCGGGTCCTAAAGCCGAAGTATAATACTCAATCAGGACTTTATCTGAAGGTCTGTCAGCTTCAGAAAAATTCTTGAGGTACGCTGCAAATCTTTGAGTGAAGCTGTGCACCTTCTCCTTTCTCTCTTTCTTCAAGGTGCATAGTCCTTTCATGAGGGCTGCGTGAGTCTTTTGAGTCACATACTTGCTTCTAAATATCCTCTCGAAAGTGTCCCAATCAGGGATAGAGTTTGCAGGAAAACCAAAATACCATGATGCTACAGCTCCTTTAAGGGTATGAGGGAACAGTCTGCAAACTACATCCTCATACTCCCCGGCCCTTAACCCTTCTATTGCCAAGTAAAAACTTTGCAGGTGGTCGTCTACTAGTATCTTTTCACTTGGGTCGAATTTGGGTAGCATCTTCTCAAAGGATTGAGGTAAATCATGCAACGGAGGTGGTAGATTTAAAGGTGATCTGGCTCTCCATGCAGGTGTTGGATTCGGTGGGTTGGGCGGTTGATTTGCGTTTACACCTGCCATGAGTCTGGGTGGAGAGTGAGGAGGTGAGCAAATAGGAGTGTGAGCAGGGGAACTATGAGGAGTATCTGGGCCTTCTTGATTCAAAGGCAATACAACTTCCTGTAAGGTTGTTTCTACAAGTTCTTCCCAATCCCCAACCAGCACTGAATCTTCCAATATAGGACGATCCTTCCTTTTATATTCTCTCCTGGGCAATTCAGGGATGATCGGCAATCCTCCAATCTTCTTCACATATGCCCTAGTGTGTCTTCTCAGATTATTAACAACCTCGTTGTCGACAGAAAACAAATGTTCTCTACCCCTTTCTTCCGGGATTGGATTATGAAGCCCACTGCTTTCTGAACTGTTACCGGTGGAATAGTCTCGGGAAAACGGGTTTCCTCAGCCAGCCATGCACTGGCGGCCCTCCTTCTAGCGCCAGAAACTGTTGAGGCCTGGAAATTCGCAGGAAACAACAGCAAGGGATTCTCCCCAGTCAACGTTCCCAACTAGCCCGTGACTGTTTGGTATGGGGAATCCATCCGGTTTGCAGTCCGACTACTGTAGGTCAAGTAACAAAAACTAAAGGGTTTACCGGTTGCGGCCCGGTCCACCGTATATATTTTTGTATTTTCTGATTTAAGATATGAAATGCACGTGCCTAATTAACCATGCAGGGTGATGAAGGATGTAGGGAGTATTCACAAAGTGATGCGCAGGTTCTTACCTCTCGTCTTAGACCTCACAAGCATCTAAATCACATATACAGAAATAAAGTAAAACTAACTATCTATCTATCCCCGGGGAGCCGAATTGTAACTTATTTATGAGTAATGTATATTGTGCATGCATTATAAAGAGAAATTACAGATAGCTGATATTCTTCCCTCAACACATGAACGATTAAGATATTTAGACAATCAGATAGCTAAATGTTTATGAACAACATTCATTACTCATGGTGGTAATTTCACAGAATGAACCAGAAATCATTCAAACAAGAACATAGGCTCTAAGAGTTAGAACGATCTCACAGTTAATGGACAAAAGCTAAAAAACGAAATAGTTCATCTTTCACCAATCCATAGCATATCATTTGAACGTCCCACCAATCTTTCTCCGACAGGCAAACAATAATTCTTTATTGCAAAAAAAAGTAGTTCTTCTTACAATCTCCCTTTACTTGTCTAACTAGGAAAAAGACCCCACTAAGTTCTAACTTTCCAATATTTAAACTAAAACAGCTGACCGTTTGGGCTGCCCCCAAACGTGTGACCTTTCATTCCCTCAAAATGTTTCATATTCCCATTTTATTTTTTCTGTACGCGCTCATGATCCGCGTATTAACTGATAGATCTTTCAGGTGTGCGCTTTTGTCTTTTACTCCCCTTGCCCTCCTCATGATTCTGCTGGCTACGGTTCGACCTTTTCCAAAACTGCCCAGCTATGCCTTCGCGCCGCGGTAGTCTGAACAGTCCCTTGAGTCCACCTGCAATTAATCAATGTGCATCAGTCATTGGGATTGCATTCTGAAACGAAACATCAAATTATATCAACCAACACAGCTAATCCACATGAAAGGCCATGTGCATCACTGTTATGAGAACTTAACAAATGCCGATACCACCATCTCATCTACCTACGGGTTCGAAAGAAACCACCAATCGATGGAAAATGAAAAAATCCTCGGTGGCTTAGAATACTGACATCAACGGGGTAGACTCATCCACAGCCGCATACGCGGATCTTAAAAGGTGACGGGCACTACGAACCCCCTTAACCTATCAGGGTCGGAAAAGATATGACCTAAAATGTGGGCGGGAAAGCTCCCAATCGGAAGTCGGAAAGACAACGACCTCGGAGGACAAGTGCTTTGCACAGCCGCAACGGCGGAAGAGAAAAGTCTTCGGACATGCGACTGAAAGACCGACGCATCGGTGGGTGGAGCGCTTTATATTTCGGGTGCTTCACTGCTTTGGGAGCCGCAACGGCGGAAGACGAACAGACAATAGCCTCCGATCAAAATAAAAAAAATGCTAAGTGTTTGAAAGCTCAAGAATTTAGCAACGGACAAACTGCTTCGTCTCCGAGACAGCGGTTTTACAAAAGAACAAAAGGTCCGATTCATCTTCGAGTAGCAAATAAAACTCCAAATCCGTGACCCACAACAATTTTCAAACACAAGCAACTCTTGAAAACAGGCCGAGAGTCAATCTTCAAAATCATTCAAAATTAAAGCACAACCAAAAAGGTTCAAGGATCCAAACGATTCAAAACAACGCTAAATCACGAGGAGGGGACCAAAATTTAAGAAATTTGGGGAAAACAGTTGCAGCTGCAACAGAACTATGTTTCATTTGTAATAATGGCAATTTTCTAGTCACCTTTGAACATGGCACATGTTTGCATTTCATTCAAATAGTTGGGTATTCAAATTGTCTGTGAGTCAATCCACTTTCATGAGTCATGTTATTACTTTGATTATTTTCAAAGAATGTATCGTCCAGTGTCGCATTATTTCATGCTATCCACCTCGTTAACTCAATGGTGCCAAGCCTTCGGTCGTCCCGCCCAATGTTCAAAGGAAAGTTGTGTTGAGAGTTACCCTCTGCAGTCAAAACTACCTTTATGTTGTGTCAGTTACCTTTAAGTCAGTTAGATGGTTACTTCATACAAAAATTCCAAAACTTCCTTCCAATGTTTGTGTTGTTGATGTGGGATTCATCATGGCCCTCCTTCGATAAGACTATTCCTACCGACTTCAACACATCTTCCGGGAATTAGTCTTAACAACAAGATAGTACCTTTAAATCTGTATGCATCAATGATAGATTTCCTCGCTTTTGAAAATATGTTCACATCATTGAACTTTGATCGAAACATTCATCCGAGTGTTCAATGACAGTCCATCTATTCACATTCGGAGGAATGTACTAGGGTACCTTGGGAATCATTGACATTAATGATTATCTTCGTCGCACTTTTTAATGGTTTTCATCATTGACCGATAATCAAGTGGTTTCTATCATGTTCAACTTCAGGACATTTATTTGCATGGATACAATCATACTTTGTTTAAGACGAGACAAAGACCCTGGTTGGCTGCTAAGCATGCATTGCTTTCCCCAGGTTACGATGGATTATTTGTATGAGTCATAGCCATGATACACATTTGTATGTTCATGGTTGTGCTCAAATTTACATTTGTATGATATAGATCTACATTGTATGTCTAGTAGTAATTTCCAAATTTGAGTCTTCTTTGCATGGATCTATGTTGTATCTTAGTAGCCATGATTGTTTATATCTCGCATGGATCTGCATTGTACTGGTCGGCAACCATGTTATGAATCGTATGCACATGTATCAAAGTGTAAATGTATTGAAGGATGACCTTGGGTGGTGAATATTTCTGATCTTATGTCATGAATTGTATGAACCTTCACTTATTATTCCTTAATGTAAAGCACGAACCAAAGAAAATCTATGAATTTATTGATGAGGTCTTCCATAGTCATTTGGTCAAGTTTGTGTTCATCAAACTCCTTTGTCTTTCTCTCATAATAAATTTTTGACAAATACTGCTTCTTGAAAATTTCTCAAACTCTGACAATTCTAGGTTCTTCTCCTTTAATCCGTGGGAAATCTTTAGATCCTGCCACCAAATATTGGCCTTTCCCTTCAGATTGTATACTACCATCCTTGCCTTCATGTTGTTGGAGTAATTGTAAATCTAGAAGTACTTTTTAATGTCCAACAGCCAAGCTTATGTTTTTTCTTTGGTCTTGGATTCCCTGTTGATGTTGGTTGACTTGATCTTTTTAAATTCCCCTTCCAGATGGTCGACTTTTCTCTTCTCAATAGGTTTGACTTGATTTTCTGACCCTTGTGTATCATTCAAGGAGTTACCATCTCCTTCAGCATCCCCTCCAATTAACAGGTTCTTCTTTGTCTCAATTCATTGCTCCTTCCCATTGTTTTTCTCATGCGGGCTTTGTAGCAAAATCTCGTTGATTTCTTGTTGTTTTTCCCGGGCCTTTTCCATCTGCTCATTTTATGCTTTAAAACTTTGTATTTGTACGATCAAATTCCTCACTGTTTCAAGTACTTGGTTGGCTTCAGAACGTTCTAGTTCTGGTTGCATTGTGTGCGGTGTTGGTACACTTCCTTTTGGCAAATCTTTGTTTCTCATTTTGTGGGGCCATTTCTGTACCCTGGTTTGAATAATTTTGCATGAATACAAAACATTCCAGCAAACATTATTTTCATTAGGATAATGTTTCTATGTTTCAGCGGAACTAGATGTTCCCAAAAGGCGACAAGGTTGAACATGTGCCTTTGATACCATATGTCACATACCCATATATCCACCAAGAAATTTCATCAAAAAAAAAAATCAACGTCACCTAAAGTAAGCCATTAAACCCTTTACTCATTATCTATCATACGTTCAACATAACCAAAATACAAGGAACTCTTTGAAAATAGCCTTCAAACCTTATCCTAATTATTTTAACTGGTCTTATTCCAAAATCTTAAGCTTAACAAAGGTCTTCCACAACAGGCCCTCCACATCGGACTTTCCCTTCCACAACTCCACTTTCGCAATGTGGATTGCGGGTTGCGGAAAGTTCCATAGACCTTTACAATTTTCCTTCCGTCGTTTTGCTTCCACAATGCGGATTGCAGGTTGCAGAGCATACAATAACGCCTACTAATTCCCCTTCCCCAAGGCGGATTGCGGGTTGCAGAAATTAATTAAATTCTTTACGACTTTCACTTTCATAGTTCTGCTTTCGTAGTGTGGATTGGAAAAAACTTAAGTTCTTTACAAAATTACCTTCCGCCTTTCTGCTTTCGTAATGCGAATTGTGTACTGCGGAAACACTTAAGTTCTTTACAAATATACCTTGCACCTTTCCGCTCCTGCAGTGCGGATTGCGGAAGGTCCATAAACTCTCTACAAAATCCTTCCGCAATTCTGCCTTTGCAATGCGGATTGTGGATTCCAAAAGTACTTAGTTTTCTTAGAGAAAGAATAAGCTTCTGCAGACAAAATGGCCCAATATTTACACTTAGTGTTTCTGTATTTGCTTGGGTAAAATAGAAGGGTTGTCATCCTTGGATAGTCTCACTGCCTTAGGCAGTGTTCGTCGCTTGGGACGAGTTCATAATTAGGGATTTAAGGGGGGTTACAGTAGCCAGTTTTCTTAAGGAACTCCAGCATACTTGGCAGCAATACTCTCTTTCCACAAGTTCCATTATTCAATTAAGGATTACAAGTAAGTTACAGGGACTCACTAAGATGGAAACGATTTAAATCCAGTACAAGTATTGTACCATCCTATAGGGGACTCTTACATTTGGGTATTAATAGTGAAGTTATAAAGAATTCAAGTATACTCTTTTCAAAAAACAATGTTACACTAATTGAAATCATATGCCCAAAACAAAACCCCAGTCATTCAAGATAGACCATGAGCTAACTATCCCATAAGCAACATTTTCATCTAGAAACCTAAGAACCGATACTTATAATTTCCTTAGCATTAAAAACACACATTTACACATATACATATATACCCTAAGATCAATAGTCTGCAAAGATTTTAAACATTTGAAGGAACTCGGTTTGTACCGCGAACCAAATGAAGAAGGAACAACCACGTTCCACCCAATCGTAGATTAGGACCAGTGTGTTTTCTTTTCTCAATCACCCCGAGCTAAACTATGCATGCCAAGAATGGTGGCATCCAAACTCAGGTTCAGTTTCCTAGTACGAAATCGCTTTCTTAACACAGAGTGCTCACACAGAAAGTATTTCCTTCATCTTTCTTAAAACATAATGCTCACACAACAAGTATTCATCTTTTTCCAGCATACTCAGTAGTGTCCTGCTTCCTCCCATATGCTTCCTTTTTATCGTTTTGGTATTTTTCCTAGGTTTTTTGCAGCTAATGGCCAAATCCTCATGGAATTTCTGCCTCCCACTACACCCCCGATTCCTCAGGACGTGTCCAGCGCCATATTGGCATCCTCACGCCTGGTGTAACCTCCCTGAGGTTGACCCTTCGTGTCCCCCACTCTCGCATGCATAGTTTCCTTAGTCAACATGGTGTCCCCGTCATTCATGATTTTTTATTAAAAGCATAATGGTTCAGTTACATCTGTCCTCCAAGGACGATTGGCGAATTCCAGAACTGTCCAATCTCATTCAACCAAAAAATAGTAATTCAAAATATTATAAATAATGTTTATCTGTTGGGGGATTTTACAATGGCCCACAAAGTTATTCATTTCAATTTGTTCTTGTTCAAGAATATAGCAAAACTTTGGATAAGTGGATTCTTCATTAAATTCATCACAAGGCCTACAAGAGGGAGGAACCTAATCAATCACCATATTGTTTATTTCATGTTGATTTGGAGGTCTCTGCTCATAGGGAGGATATTTCTTTTTCCATTCCTGATCCTGTCTAGGTTGGAAGTTTCTATGATTTTGAGACACTTTTTCCTTTCCTGTGTTGTTTATATTATTTTTCATAGCATTCATCTGGGAGGTACAGTTTATCATCATCTGCTTCATCATGTCAGCTACTTCTTTCATTGATTCTTTGCCCTCATCTTTGCCCTCGGCTTTAATTGTTTTTCCTTTGGCATCATGAGGTTTGGAAAAGGCAAAGCCAGGGATATTATACTTCCATGAATATTGCTTGTTCCTCACAATATTTTCAACTATTTCCATGGCTTCCTTTAGTTTGTCTGGCTCCTTGTCTCTAAGTTGATACCTCATTTCTCTTTCGAATGCTTCTATGTAGTATATGAGAATTGAGGGGTCAAATGGTTTAATATCAGCATGGAGTATTCCCACCATGTCACTGATTTTTTTATTAAACTCTTAAATGGTTTCGTTCTCCTTCTTTTTTGTATTAGTCAAGGAAACCAACAAGTGCCTCTTTTCTTTCTTATCCCCCCATCTCTGACTGAAAGTGGTTTCAAACTCTTTGAAGTTATTTATACCATTGTTATCTAGAGAGGTGAACCATTCGAAGGCATCAACTTCGAGAGACAAGGCAAAAAGCCGCATTTTGACATCTTTGTGGTTCGCGTTGTTGCACCATTTATTGTAGCACTGCATAAAATACAACAAGTGAGACTCAACATTTATAGCGTCATTTCCATGAAAGGATGGAACCTTTTCAATGGGTTTATCGGGTATGTTACCAGGTTTCCCAATTATGGTGGAATAATCTAGAGGTTTGAAAGGACTACCCATGGTACTCGGTGGATTACTTGATTGAGAATTATCAACAAATAAAGGTGAATGTCTAAGATTGAATCAGATGAGAGATCTTCAAGGATCTCACAAGAAGATACTTGATTTTCCTCTATGGTAAACATGTTCATGTTCAAGAATGAACTGAAGCAAGCCTTCAGAGTTTCTTCTTGTAGAACACCTTGGTAAAGTTAAAGGTGGTGGAGTCGCTAGATGATCTGAATAATTTTATTTAATTTACAACATTCAACAAACAAAGTGAGAAAAAAAAGGAAAATTCAAAGGTCGCATTCCAGAAATAGAAATATTTATCCTCGACAACGTCACCAAAATGTTCTCGCCTAATTCGTACCTCGGATCATGTGGCAGAAATCTTCAAGACACTGGGTGCGACCTTGGGTGCAAGTTTGAGCCAAGTGTTGTCACCTGATACTCAGCTCCTCCGTCTATGCAAAATCCTAACGAAGCCAAGTGGGGTAGACCCTATAATTTACTAAGGTTGGTTAAGCTTTAAATGGTGGTTTGTGATCGAGTAAATTGTTTAGGAGTTTTTGTGAAACGACTCAAGAGATTGCAATAGTGATTATGACAACACCATGAGCAATATAAACAATCAACACATTTGTGAATTAAAGAAAACTGCTTATATGATAAAAGAAAATACTAGTGTTGAAATGGAGTATGAAATGGAGTGATGTTAGAGTGTTGTTGGAGTGATGAATGTATTGCAATTGTTCTTGGTCAATATTAAGTTTATGAATTAATGAATCGATTGTGAGGGAGGGGGATTCCCAATATACCACAAAGGTATAGGTAATATGTCCAGACTCACTAAGTGGGGTAGCACAAGAGAAAATGTGGGCTAAATGGAGTCACGGGGGGATGTCCAACAATACACCAACAAGTTTATAGCTTAACGGGTCTCCATGGTCATTTTTCAATTGTTCTCGCTTCCTCTATACAATTTTCCAACATGAAACTGTAATTGGGAGGTTAATTGAAAGTGTATTTTTCGTTGTTGGGAGGTTAATTGAAAGTGTGAAAGCTAATTAGACTAGGTTTGTTGAGATTCCGTAGTAAAGATTCATGGCATCTAATGGAGAATTTGCGGTGAGAAAAGTTAATCTCAACATTTCAAGCCAGACGTGGCTCATCTTCAGGACATAGCGAAGCCTGGGGAGATTGTTCATCTTTCATTGGTGCATTAATTAGACTAGTCACTCAATCCCTTTGTCGATATAATCAGCTGGTCAGTCAAGGCCGCAGAGATCCAGAGCATAACTCAGACTGAGTCTTGTTGGTTTTTAGTGTTTTTGAGCAATGTTTTCTTGGTTAGAACATAAAACCCAAGATTCTATTTCCAGGTCCAGTACTTGGGCAATCCCTTGTCCGTGAACCTTACTCAGAAAAGAAAGGGGGTTAATTTAAACATAAGAGTGCCAAAAAGGAAGGTTTTCTAATTACTACATTGCGCAAATATTTTCCGTTTTGGTAATTCGGTATAGCGCAGTGGGTTAGTATTTGTATTACTTTGCAATAAAATTGAAATATAATTTAAAATAGCAAAGTAATGAAACAAATTACACTAACATAAGCAAAACCATGAAAACAGACATCGACGCGAACCGTGCGCAAACCCCCCCAAGGGGGATGGGGAGTGGGCTCTGAGGATCCTACTCAAATCTCTATTAACTTTTTACAACATAGGAGAAATACACTTTGGTCCTTATACTTTGGATCCAAAGGCTTACAACTTATTGAAAATGAATATCTATGAAAAGGGGGAGCTCCGTGGGTCTTCCTTTTACTCAATTTTGCAAAAATTCGCCTGAGTTTCCTCCTCTTTTATTGTAAACCTGAAAAAAACAGCCAACAAACATCATTCGAATATGCCCCAAAACACTTTAAAAGTGCTTTCGAAAAACTTACAAAATTTGCCGAAAGATTTATAAGTAAAAAATTGAATAAAACTAAGTAAAAGTAACTAAAAAAATGAGCTAGAAAGCTATTTTTTCAGGGTCTTTGGTTGTTTCATAAGGAAAGAAACAAATCAAAGCACTTAGATGCTAGATCTGAAATTTAAAATCGGAAGCTAACTTACCAATCAAGACTTTTAATTTTATGAGGTAAATGACTTGAAGCAAGAAAGCTAGATCTACACTAGAAAATGATAATTCTTTAAAACCCTAACTAGATCTGTAAATGAAAAGCAATTAGGATCTACTTGTGCAAATAAACATTCATTATATATATGTTAGTGCTTTTCAACAAAGTGACGAGATAATGTAAAAAATGAGGAGAAGGAGAAACAAGAAGCTTGGAGACTCAGGTGATCTTTGAGGCTTCACTTTTGGGGCACTAAGGGACTTTATTTGTAAACAAAAGATGTTAGAAACTAGATATATAAAGCAAGATATTCTGTGTCTCCACTTAAGATAACATGCACATCACACAACTTACAAACAAAGATAAAATCCAATAGCATATATACTTAGAAATCCATACGAAGATATTCATAAAAAAATGAAATATTTGATTAGATCTATAAGCATCCATAGTAAATTGTTTAATTTACCTTGCAAAAATAATGTCAATCATTCAAGAAAGACAGATTAGACTGAGTAAACAAGATGGATTAATCATAGATTTCCTCCATAAAACACAGTGATAATTCATCCACTCAACACATAACCACACAATTTTGACCTCCAAAGTCTTTTTAATTCTCAAATGAACAATGAATATAGTGCACAAGATCATCCAAGTACATTCCAACTAATTTGAAATGAGAGAGGTATGTGTTATTTATAGCAAAAGAAGGCCCAGGGGGGCACCACCAACACTGGCATTAGAACTCGAGAGAGGAGAGTGATTTATGGAATTGATTAAGAGTTAAGTGAAGTGATCCTATCAAGGAGGCGCCA
Source organism: Pseudotsuga menziesii (assembly GCA_001517045.1). Classification (NCBI taxonomy): domain Eukaryota; kingdom Viridiplantae; phylum Streptophyta; class Pinopsida; order Pinales; family Pinaceae; genus Pseudotsuga; species Pseudotsuga menziesii. The sequence goes on along the minus strand of LPNX010759728.1, from coordinate 95,096 downwards.
CCTCCCATGAGGTAGACAGCCTCACTCCACCTACCATGGCACATTCTCACTCCAATTCGCTTTTGTGACTTCAACTCCATGCTAATACAGTTTGTATGGAGCCATGACGTGAGCAAGGAGATGGACTTTTGATAAATCACATGGTATGAATACATGTTTTAATGTGACGCTTTTCTCCTAGGAAGGAGTCACCAACATAGGGACCACTATGCAAAGTCATCCCATAACCTTTAAAAAATCATTTTTTGTTTTTTTCTAATTTTTTTGTTGTCTGCCAAAATGTTGCACTTTTAGTATTTAAGTGTCATTTTGATGCTCTCATAGCGAAAAATGACCATACGTGACTTTTTTTATCACCCAAAGTGTATGAAAAGTGGGTACCAAGGTAAATAGTATGCTTCGAGCATTAAAAAGAGCAACCCCGCGCCAAATTATGCCTTTGGATCAAGTTTTTATGCCATTTATGATTTTTTTAATTAAATCATTAAAAAATGGCTTAAAAACAGATATATATATATATATTCCTTGGAATCGAACAAAAAAAATCTAGGGGGACCTAACACATGTCCATACGACTCAATATCGATGCCTAACATACTCATATACATTGACACATGAACTTTAATAACCTCCTAAGTCCTACCCACCAAGAGGACCATACCAACTTTGGAGGAGTGGTGCAAAACTCGAAAATTATACATTGCATAATTGACAAGAGAAAAAACACCTTGGAATGATCGGATCAACGTGTAAGTCTTAGGAAGCCAAGTCCCTTACAAATTTTTTGGCATGCTAGTACAATTATTACAACTTCCCCAAAGGGGTATGAACATGTGGTACAAAAAATAAAAAGGCTAAGAAGGCCTGATGGACCTTTGATCTTTGAGTTTGAACAAGTACTTTGTTCATCTTTGTCGGCTCGCTTGAAAGTCTGATTAGATGCAACCTAGTTGGTAACACCATGCAACTCCATGCATAACTTTTAGCATTTATCACGATTAAAGAAAAAATTAGGAAATGAAGATGTTAAAGAATATGGCGAAGTTATGATGGAAAAAGAATGAATGCTTGAAGTATGCAGTCCAAACAGCTTAGGAAAAAAATTAAGGAATAGTTGGTCCAATGGAGAAGTATTGCCATTGAATATTGTACTAATAAAATTAAAGAATTTTGAGTGAAACCTTGAGTATTAGGCATATTTTCCTTATTAACTATGAAGGGATGATGCCATAATAGTTTTCCTTGTTATGTGTGAAATCCTTGTATGCATTTTCAAACTTATAAGATATCCATGAAAATAAATAGTCCTCTAGTGATTTTTGTTCCCATTTGTTCATGACGCTTGATAATTGTAGCAATTCACCATACAACTCTTGAAAAAGAATAAGTGATGAATGTATGGTCCAGCTACATGAGTCTTTGTCTCTTACATGAGTGTTTTTTCAGACCACGTAGCTCAATAGAAACATTGGAAGAGATCCCCTACACTTGAGCTCAAATAGTCGCTCTTGCACGTCCCTTTTCCTAATGTAGCTACATTGCCCTGGAGTCCTTTTTGTGCACAATATTATAATTGGAAAATGACATTGTACTCTAGACTAGACATCTCACTTGTGTGACCTACAAGGGCTTGTGCCCAGATAGTATTGTTAGCCTTACTTACCTTGAGTTTTTTAATCCTGTCTCCCTTTTAACCTTACATCTTCTCTTATAAAGTTGATGATAACACCTCTTTTTGCACTCGATTGCCTACTTATGTGAGAACGAAACCAAGTTAATTACAAAATAATGCATGTTGACTTGACATCAATAAATAAGAGAGAATGTTCATGACATCATTCATGGAAACATCATAACTATCATTTAAGCTCTTAGTCCAAGTCTTATGTATACAATCAATAGATTTGGAGGTATGATAATTCCAATCCAAAAACTATTAAAGTATGATACTTCCTTTACAACATGTAAGTTTCTAAAGAAAAAATCAATTACAAGACGAATTAGAACACAGTGATTAATTTAGGGATACCATCTGTCTCTATGTTTGTTAATGAATCACCAACCAAATTCCTCATCTCTAAATGTTGCTTCCTTTCTTCTCATTTCTAAATGTTGCCTCCTTTGTCTTGACTATCCAAATTGGTGCAAAATCATCCTCGTCTAGATTGATAAATTGACACTTGTTATTCCTTCAAATAACCTGATAGCAAATGAAAGGTTGCTCTTTATGGACACACAATCAACTATCCATTTTTGTGCAATCTTGTTATGTGTTTTAGATTGTATGTGCTCAAACAAACTCCAATTCCACATGTATTTGGAAGCATTTTAAGTTTGTATCATTCGTATGACTGCCGAAGTACTCCCATGAAACACATTGTACAAGCTTATATTTAACTCCGAGCGAAAATTTGATCTTATTAATATTAAATCATCTATGATTTTTATGGAAAGTTATTTTTCTTCCTGGTTTGTATGTGCTCAAACATTCTTCAATTCAAATTGCATTTGGGGGCATTTCACATTTGACTCTAACATTTGGAGTTCATCCGCATGGATTTGAAAGTATATGCATGATCATAAAAGGTAATGTAAGATTGGGAGGATCAAGAAAACAAAAATGAAATAGACTAAGGACCTACAAAATTCTATTCACAAACTATGGTGAACTATACTTCATAAGATTGCTTTCCTTGCCTAACCTGTCATGTTGAATTCAAATTGGACTTTAGGATTATTATACTTTTTGAGATGTTGATGTATATAATCTTAAAAATTATGATTGGGAAACCTTTTTTTGCATGCATTGAAATAGAGCAGACCCTTATAATCATATGTGGTTGTCATTAGGAATCTTCTCTGAAGGGCATTCATCATGTTAGGCATTGAAACCTACTAGAGACAAAATGATATTATTGAACACAACTGATACTTTCTCCTAAAATACATTATTATTTAACTACTGTAGGCTACATTATACCATTTTTCTGAGTTGGTTGCCTCATTCATGTAGTTGTCCCTAATTCTGCTTGAAATCTGCTAAAAAAAGTTGAATAGTGATGGAAAACCACCGATGGAATTTGCTAACAAATCTGCAACTATTTCCAAAAGTTTTGTTGTATGGATTTGGTTGACAATATGGATGTTCAAGATAGCCAACAAATCCTCAAGGATAAATTTGCAGCTTCTCTGTTGTTTTTTAAATGAGGTATAGTTAGGATTATGAATTCAAGAAGCCATTTGTGTTCCCAAAACCAAAATCACCTTATAGAAAGACCTCCATATTATCCATAGAAGTTGATCAAGTGATAAGAACAAGGGAGCTCCAATGAAACCTATGTTTGATCCATCACAATGTGCTAGGAAGGAAAGACTTCCACATGTCACCATACATGTCCATAAATAATCCAAGTGATAGAATCCAAGCGTGCTCCAAAAGAAATATATCCATGTCATCAAGTAAACAAGCCAAACACTTAATGAATATCAATAATGCATGTGACCTATATGGCACATCCAATCAAGATCACTAGGGCATCCTCATGGAAAAGAATCCATGTGACACATGTGAATGAAGCACACAATACATCCATAATCATCCATATGAGAACATATCAATATAGTTAGGAAATGTCAATTTGTAAGTAACTTGTTTATGTAGCACGTGGAACTCAATAGTATATCATTGTTTCAAGCCAAGACCATAGCATAAATGGGAAAACTTAAACACACAAAAGGAAAAATTAATACTTCATAGTGTTTTTCATACCACATAGTGCACAATGCAACGAATTATTTATATTTGTACATACATCAAGAATGATAAGTGCCTTCTTATCAATGTACATGTTTAGTGCATGGACCCAAATTGTAACTAAGTCTTGTTCCATTGTAAATTACTTATTTTGTAATATGACTGGTTTGTTTTACTTATTAATCTTTTCAGGTGCAAAGCCATATCAATGTGGCCTGTTTAAATTAATTCAACTTTTAACATCCTTGCAGGCTTGCTTAGTCTAGAAGACCTTTTCTTACAATCATTTCAAAAATCAAATTAGAAAGCACAAGAATAAATCGGCTTAGTAATTGCCCTTTTGTGATGAAAAAGAATCTATGCTAGTTACACTAGAACTCTACATTTATGTCAGAGTAACACAAGTTTACGAAAATGGTAGAGGCCATATATACAGAAATTTGAACATATATTACAAAATGTTTACAACATGAACCAGAGATGTTTCAAATCCTTCTCAATTCCAATTTTAAATTACATTTTACTGTCTCGTTTAATGCAAAATTGATATTGGCACATGAAATATGATGCTCACAATGCATTATATTTACGGGTTAGAAGGATTGAATTATGGACAAGTTTTCTATTACAAATTTCTTCAATGATGGTCCATTAATGGCTACAATTTTAAGTGATTAATTCCAACCATCGCCCTTCTTATTGCTTAAAAACATCCAATGTACAAATAAGACAACTTTGAGTTAACAAGAAATCCTACACAGATGATGGAAAAATCTCCAGTAGATGCTCAATTTGAATTCACAAGTAAAATGCACTAATTTATGCCGACTAGGATTGCCATCAACACTTGTGAAAGACATCCTTTAATTTTATAATTGAATATTGAAAATGGATAGCCTAAATACATTGATACATCATAGCACATCAAGTGTTTGACATGTTCCTTCGCCTTGTTGAATACATTCATTCATATCCGATAAAGGTGAGTCTTCAACATATAGCATATTTCCTTGCCATTATAAGGAAGTAATTTCAATAAAAGGGATTTTCATTAAGTTATTTCTAATACTTAACAAAACATGCAGTGGTTTATAAAACATACACTGAGTGTCTCCTCAATAGACATGATATCATCCTCTGGGCAATCTGAAGAGCTACATAAATTTATCTGTGGCAAGGAAATAATGTTTAAAAAGGTTATTTCTTTAAATACCATGCAATATTGATTTTATATCCAATAAAACAAATATATAATATCTGAAGGGAGAACCTTGTCTAGTAGGGTCAAACCCTAACCCTAATCACCTTCAGTAGTGCACACACCTATACAAAGAGATGTACTAGGGATAGTGCACCCCTAACTATAGAAGAGCACAATCTACATTCATGGACGAAACCCCCATGGAGATAGCCCTACTTTTAGATAGTTCATCCATATGTAATGCACCCAATTAGCCTAGGGATCTATGTATTCAGCCAACAATAGACCATACATGTAAAAACATAAAATGGAATAAAGAAAACTCAATTCCTAAGGATGGTGCATACATGCCTAAAACATGCTAGTGCATCTATCACAATTGATAGAACAACGCCTCCTAGAGGCTAAATTAGTGTGCCTCAAACATGTCACAATAACACACAAATCCCAAGACAAACTGAATCTGCTTTATGAATTTGTTGCAAACTACTGGTTGTGCCCAGCTATAGGATAATAATACTAACCATGCAACTAGGTAAAACTCTAATAGTGACAAGGGGATGAAGGGACCAAAATCGGAAGGTGTGACACAAGAGATGTTATGACCAAAATCACAATGGAAATTGGAATGACATTATATTTAGTAACAAGTTATTTCAAGGGAACAATTGTTTGTCTGCAACATGTTCAAAAATTATACATTTTTTTTTGTAAGTTCAAAGTCTAATCTATTGATGTATAGTAAAATTAAAAGTATAGATACATATCATCGTAGTAGTTCTATAGACTGATAGTGACAGAGTGAAAGTATAGGCTTGCCATTGTCGGGAAAATAGGCTCAGAACATAAAAAAGATCCTCCCTTGGGTAGGGAAAGTAGATAATACAATAAAGTGGCATTTTAAACAAAAAGTAGAGTTATGAAACTGCAAGCAAAATCTATAACTGCTAAATCCATTTTGTCCATGAACAAAAAAACAAAGGAACCTGAAACTCAATGATTGGAGGGAAGCTCCTCCTCAATGGATACGTCGAAGCCAAACCCAATCTGTGAATGGGTCTTCGGTCTGCTATCAATAGGGGGACTCGACTAGGATGAGATGCTCTTACCAACTTCAACTGCACGACTCTTGGACTCATTGTTGGCATAGTCATCCTTTCCTAAAGTGTTGGAAATGGAGCTGAAGGATCCCTTCTTAACCGGGAGTGGCTCGATCTTCTTGAACTCCGAGAAAAGGGTGGTGGTCACTTTTCTCGGTTGAGTTGTAGAGGTATGGGCTGGAGGCGGAGGAATCACAAGATCTAGAGCAATTGTAGCATTGGGAGGAGCCAGAGGAGGATCAAGAAGAGCATCTTGGATGCACGTGAGACGGAGGATGTGCCTAGCCAAAATATTTTTTGCAACCCAAAAATTATTTCTGCACAAAAGTGTCTGATTTACAGCATAAGGGGAGCCCAATCTTTCATCCTCCCAACCGTTCATGAGTTGGCGTAGGTGTTGAGAGATTTCCACATCAAAACCATATGTGGTAACAATCATTGAGAGAGTCCTAGCTCTCTCATTGGCGCTCCCTCACCCCACTATCCCACGCTGCGGAGTGGCTCTCACTCTATGAGACATGTTTAGGTGGACCGTGGGTGCGGAAGAATTCGAATACCAAGATTTGAGAGATTTGTGGGGGTCTTTGAGAGTCGAATTCAGCTGTTTGGACCTAGCTTTGCAGACACTCACCGAGGACGTCGGAGTGCCAACTACATGTGCAACAGTACCCAAAGGATTATGGATGAAATGGGGGAATTTAGATGCTAGTATAAAATTAAACACCCTCTGACTCGTGATCTGTTCACAATTCATGTGGATTGCCATAATGTTGAGCATGAGTGCCAAGGACAGGGTGACTTCAAGGTTGTCACCTCTCATCAAAGCGGGGGTAGTAATTGTTAATGTTCTAGCTGTTGGGGATCTAGGGAGAGTCGTCAACATTTAAGGTAAGATTATTGCGCTATCGAAAGGCCCGCATTGAGTGAGACATAAGCCTCTTGATGTAGACCTTGTGTGTCCTTTGCTTAATGTTGCCACTCGCATCCGGGTGTTCAAATTTTTTACATTAATTGTACTTGGAAATTGATTTAAAACAGTCATGAATATTTTAATGGTTAGTGCATCACAATAGAGTTTAGATGACACTACAAATAACGTGAGGTTTTGTTGTATTGCATAGTGATTGTTTGTGATTAAAATGTAATATTACATGCATGACACTCACAAAATATAATGAACTGTAGCTACAAAATTTAAAAAGAGCACTTCATTATCACACTAGATAAAATATGTAACTTAGGAAACCCAATGTGGGAAAACCCAAGAATAAAGTAAGCACTATGCATTGTTTTTTACTTCTTACATATATAATGCAAGATACAAGGAGATATGGACTCACTATGGAGTTTCAATAGATAATGTGACATGAATAGTGGCTACAAGGTCTTCTTCCTTTGTTCTATTAAACGTTCCAGCCCTTTGCTTTGCTCGACGATGGAACAAATAATCACTATAAAACATGTTCATTTCCTTGCACCTCAATGTTTAATATACCTTGATAGTTGTCTAGGGTCGTTATTATTTTTTTCATGCCCCAAGTCTTAACCGGGGTTAGGATTTTTGCATGCCCCTACTCTCGATTAGGGTTAGGGTTTTGAATCCTCGATAATATTCTTAAAATATCATATGTGACTAACCCCACATGTTAGTACTGAACATGAACATAAAATCCACTTGATATTGTGGTGGTTAAAGCACATGTTAACTTGTTGGTGGCATAACTTATTTTCATGAACTTTGATTGATGTGCTCTTTAGACCATTGTAAATCTCATGCAAGTAGATTAGTCTTGTAGTCTTGGGAGATTTGTTTTCAACATTTTGATCTTATCTTGTTGCTCTAGACATCCTCTATAAATTTGTTTCTTCTATTAACTTTGGTTGAGTTTCCAATGCTAATTCTTCTATGGTATGTAAGAATCGTCCCTCATTTTCCTTGAGCATTGATGGCTCATATAGTTTCAAATTTCTCACATTCACAATTGAGTAAATATGCATGTATGGGAGGTACATTGACTATTATTACCTACCTATTCCAACACTTTGAAAGGGTTTTGTCACATTTCCTTCATCTTCTTATTAGGGCCTTGCAACCTCTCTTTATTTAGGTGCATCCTTAATCTATCTCCTATCTTGACTATGTTCTAAATTTATTTTCTTGTCACTCATGGATTGTACTTTTTTTTTATTTCCTCAATGCCTCATGAAACTAAAACAAATTTTCCCGATCTTGCTGAAGTATTTCAACATTCAATGTTTCTCATGTGTTTTTTTCCTTCTTGTGGCATTTCACCTGGCACCCCCACCATGGTATGTCTAGCAACAAAATGGGCATCAAAATTTGTAGCACTAATAGACCCATTCACCTTAATTCCAATGTAGATGGTCTCCCACAAAGGTTTGAATTAATCAAAATGAAAGCACATGTGTAATAATTATAATGCAACAAAAAGGTACAAGCATGGATTAAGAGATTTCATGGTAGAAAAGTACACATATTGATAGTTAATCATAAATATAGACACATCATGCAATTTCATATATTTCCATACTATAAAATAACATTAAGTGCATATTCATAAATGAGAACATAACGCTTATCCTTTAAAATAAAATAGTCTAGGAAACTAGCTACTTATGAGCAATTTTCCACCCAACCATTGGCATCTAGTTTATATGCCACCTCCACACCATGATATGAGGCCACTAGGACAAATGAACCAAGTTATAGGCTTCTAGCTCACTCAATCTAACCCATTTTCTCTCATGCTTAGCCAATCTACTCATTACAAATCACTTTAAACATCTCATTTGGACATAAAACAACCATAGTACTTTATTTCACTACCCTACATAACACAAGTAAGATCTCCCCTATCTTTGAGCAACAACACCTTTGGGATATTCGTTCCTCTCGGTGTTTTAGTGCATGCAAAAAGAGTCCAGTATGCTAAATGCCTTCCAGGAATAGCTAACAAAATAACACTTGGCCCTTAAGCTTCCATTGAGCAACAATAAATAGTAGGTAAATGATTTGTAACTTACAGAGTTTCTATGTTTTCCTACAACCATCTATCATCTAAGGTTTGCAATTTCCTCTTCACAACATTGATTTGGTCAGTTTCCTGATTGGTTGATTGTTAGCAATGGATAACACAACATCAACAACTTAGAGCATGTACACCCCTTAATTTTGAACTAAGGAAATTTTAGATGAGGGATCTGTTAGTTCAATAGGGGTTACAGAGAGCCTTAGATGAAGAAAGAAAGAAACCTCTAACCATGACAGATGATGATGGGAGGATTTAGATGCCAAAGAGTTAAGCAGAATTCGTTTATGTCTTGTGGATGATGTGTTATTCAACATTCTTGGAGAAAAGTCAGCAGCAAGCCTATGGAGCAAGTCCGAAAGTATGTATATGACCAAATTATTGACAAACATAATTTAATTGAAGCGAGGAATGTACGTTATGAGAATTAAAGAAGGTACAAAGATAGCAGATCATTTGAATGTTTTTAATACTTTTATTTTCCAGTTGAGTCATATGGATGTTAAAATTAATGATGAAAATAAAGCAGACAATCTCTTATGTACTTTACCCGAGTCTTGGGGTCAAGTAGTTTCTTCCATTAGCCTTAGTACAACTGATACTTTAGAATTTTACAATGTGGTTTGAGCATTATTGTATGAGGAATCAAGGAAGAAATCTAGTCTTGAAGCCTCTTCGCTAGACGCTTTGGTTGATAGAGGTCGATCCAAAGAGAAAGGAGAAAAGTCAAGAGGTACTTCTAGGTATAAATTGAAGGGCAACAAAAAGAAATTAAAATGTTGGTATTGTAACAAGACTGGACATCTCAAGAAGGACTATTGGAAGATACAAGAATCCAAGAAGGATGACTCCAAATCAGAGGAAAATTTAGTTAAGTCTTTTGATTCAGGTATGATCGATGGGGTTTTGTCAGTTTGTAATAGTTTTTAATATAATGAAGAATGGCTATTAGATTATGATGCTTTGCACCATATTTATTCTCATAAAGATTGGTTTGCTTCCTATCAAACAGTTCATGATGGAATAGTTCTTTTACGAGACAATCATTCATGTAAGGTTGTTGGGGTTGGAAGTGTTAAAATCAAAATGTTTGATGGAGTTATAAGAACACTTACAGATGTGAGACATGTAGTTGAGTTAAAGAAAGAAATAATTTCTTTGGGAGTGTTGGATTCTTGTGGACATAAGTTTATAGGTTTAAGTGGAACTCCAAAAGTTTCTAAGGGTGATTTAGTGGTCATGAAGGAACAAAGAACAGGAAACCTTTACAAATTGGTTGGAAGAACTCAAGTTAATGGTACTGTGTTAGTATCTGAAGAAGAGTCAGGATACACTCAATTATGGCATCAACTTCTTGGTCATATGAGTGAAAAAGGACTTCAGGTATTAATGAATCGTAAATTGCTTCCAAATTTGTAAACTATGAATTTGATGTTTTGTAAACATTGTATATTTGGAAAGCAGTGTAGACAAAAATTCAAAGCAGGTAGTCATGTTAGTAAAGGTGTTATTGACTACATTCATTCTGATTTGTGGGGTTCGTCTCCTACCATTTCCTATGGGGGAGCAAAATAGTATGTATTATTTGTAGATGATTTTTCTATAAAGGTTTGGGTTTATGTCCTAAAAAGAAATTTTGATGTGTTCAACACGTTTAAACAATTTAGATTTATGGTGGAAAAAATAATTGGCAGGACAATCAAGTGTTTAAGGACGGATAATGGAGGTGAATTTACTTCTTTAGAGTTTGAAAAATATTGCAAAGATGAAGGGATCGTAAGACACAAAACAAATGTATACACTCCTCAGCAAATGGATTTGCAAAATGCATGAACAAGACTCTTCTAGAAAGAGCAAGGATCATTCTCAGTAATGCTAATTTGGGGCGAGAGTTGTGGGCAGAAGTAGTTTCCATTGCTTGTTATCTAATAAATTGATCACCATTAATGGCAATAGATTGTAAAATTCTAGAAGAGGTATGGACTGGTCATCCCTGTGATTATTTGAATTTGAAAATCTTTGGTTGTGAAGCTTATGTACTTACTCCTAAACATTAACGTTCTAAGTTATACCCTAGATTAAAGAAGTGCATTTTTGTTGGAAATGATGATGTAATGAAGGGATATAGATTGTGGGATCCTATTGTCCACAAAATTGTCATTAGCAGAGATGTATTTTTTTATGAATGTTCTCTGATTAAATCCGAAAATGTAAGAGTTGATGTGGAACAGGAACATGTAATATCAAAACAACTAGTTCAGTTGGAGAACCGATCTTCTCATGTCTCAAAGAAACAAGAAGAACTTTATGGTGAGAGAGAAGTCATAGAAGACAAAGAAATTCAAGAAAATGTGGAAACCCCACAACCTACAACAAGAAGATCATTAAGGGACAGAAATCCTCCTAAGAGGTATACTGATTTTGTTTCGTCTATTTTATTTATCGATGATGGAGAACCTTCTTGTTTTCAGGAAGACATTGATTATGTTGACAATGCTAAGTGGAAGATGGCAATGAAATAAAAAATGTATTCTCTGAAGAAAAACAAGACATGGGAATTGGTTGAACTCATCAGAGATAGAAAAATTGTTGGATGCAAGTGGGTCTTTAAATTGAAGAAAGGAGTTGATGGTAAGGTTGAAAGATACAAAGCCATATTGGTCGCAAAATGGTACTCTCAAATGGAAGGTATAGACTATCATGATATTTTTTTCACCAGTTGTCAAATATGTATCTATTCGTATTGTGTTAGCATTAGCTGCATTGCTTTATTTGGAGTTAGACCAACTAGATGTTAAAACAACTTTCTTACATGGAGATTTAGATGAGGAGATTTTTATGGAACAACCATAAGGCTTTGTACAACATCATAAAGGTAGATTAATTTGCAAGCTCAAGAAATCATTGTATGGCCAAAAACAGTCACCCAGGCAATGGTACAATAAGTTTGATTCTTTTGTAGTGAGCCAAGGTTATACTGGAAGTGAATATGATCATTGTTTATACTTCAAAAGGTTGAATGACATATTCAGTATCTTAGTATTGTATGTTGATTATATGCTTATTGTGAGCAAAAGCATGGATGATATTAACAAGTTGAAGGCTCAAATGGCTAGGACTTTTGATATGAAGGATCTTGGAGCTGCAAAACAAATCTTGGGTATTGAGATACACAAAGACAATAAATGGTAAGCTTAATTATTCACATGAGAAGTATGTCGAGAAAATAATTCGAAACGAATAAGGCAAAGCCTGTGAATGTTCCTTTGGATTCCCATTTTAAACTTTCTTAAGGTTGATGTCCTAGTAGTGTTGAAGAAAAGGATTATATGTCTCGTGTACCATATGTCAATACAATAGGATGTTTAATGTATGCAATTGTGTGTACTAGACCTAATATTTCACATGCAGTAGGTGTTGTTAGTAAGTACATGGAAAATCCGGGAAAAGAACATTGGAATGCAGTGAAATGGGTGCTTCGGTACCTAAGAGGCGCAAGTGACTATTGTATCACCTTTAATAATAACAATGATTATGTATGTGGTTGTTTTTATTCAGATTTTGCAGGCAATTTGGACAAGAGAAGGTCTACTTCAAGTTATGTCTTTACTCTTGCAGGTTGAGCTATAAGTTGGATGTCAAAGCTTCAGGAGACAATTTATTTATCCACTACAGAGGTTGAATACATTGTTACCTCACATGCTTGCAAATAAGCAATTTGGATGAGAGGTCTGCTAAGAGAAATTAGAAGGTTGCAGAACAGTGTCCATGTCTTTTGTGATAGTCAAAGTGTTATTCATTTGGCTACAAATTTTGTTTATCATAGTAAGACTAAACATATTGATGTAAAATATCATTTTGCAAGACAAGCCATTAGTGAATGTGGAGTAGATCTACAAAAAATCATACTCAACAAAATTGTGTAGATATGTTCACAAAACCAATATTGTTAGAGAAGTTACGATGGTGTGTAGCTTCTCTTGGTTTGGAAAAAAGATGATAAACAGTCTTGGCCAAAGTAGTAGTGAATTTTGTTGTCAAGGTGGAGATCGTTAAATGACAAGTTAACCAATGTGTTTATGATTACAGGTGTTTATGGGAAGTTTCTCATAACGGGCATAACCGGCAATAGTTTACTCATGTAACTTATTTCATGAAGTATATAGTGCATGGTTGGGATACGTAATGTGTTAGTTTTCTAAGAGGCTAAGGCCTGTCATGTAATCTCTCCTTCTTCATTAATGAGCTTCAATACTTTGCCTGCATGGATGTTTCCCCTCATGGGGTCTTACCACATTAATTTTGGTGTTTTTTCATGGTGTTGTCTAATGTGTGGTTGTGTAATGTCTTTGAGACTTTAACAATTTACAGAGTGATAGATTGTGCTACTCTGAGTTGTTGATCAGTTGAATTGTTGACGCCTAACTGTGGGTGTGGACATAAAAGGTGAAAAGGAACTCTTGAATGCGATATCTAGATGGTGTTACAGGGAATAAGGGAGAAAGCTTGGGGTCTCAAGAGCTTGGATCCTTTTGAATTCACCTACCGTGGAATGGGGATGCTGAACTGATCGCGGGCCCATGAGGGGACTTTTGGGTGTCAGATCGAATTTGGTTCACATTGCCAGACGGAGGATTGCCGACGACGAAAATATTTCACTGTCTGGGTGAAATCGTCATACATCTAGACAATTCCTAAATAAAATCCATCTCTTTTTATATGTATGTTTTCTTCTTTAGTGAATTTACGGGTTGATGATTATTTCATTTCATGTGTGTCTATGCTAAATACGCTTGCATTTTATATTATTACATGCACTGTTATGACTGAGGCTGATGTCGTGTATGTAATACTTGCATTGGCGGCTTCGTTACATCAATGTACATTGTGCAAACGGTTTCCCTATCGGCCTGTTAAAATGGAAAATTTTCTATCACAAAATTTACCTTTGAATTCCACCATGGAATATTGATGATCAACTTCTCAATTATCAAGGGAAACACTAGTCTTGTGCACACTTTTACCTATGTCACCCACAATTGTTTCCTCCTACAAATCATAATTTTTTTTTAATGATTGGGACAGTTTCAGAACATGTGTGGTTCACCACACCCCAAACACTTTATCGGTTCTTTGGTTGCATCATTAGTCCTTTTAGTATCAAACTATGTTGGTTTTGGACCACTTGGTGCTAGCTAGTGAGAATTTATGTTGAGATTTCCTCCATTAAACCCCTTTATTCATGTTTATTAAAGTTAGTGGTTTAAAACCTTTCCTCCTTTAGTTGTACTTGTCTTACCTCAAATATTTCATGCTTTAGGAGTTTAATTTTGTTGCTTGTATTAATCATAACACAACCTTGCTTTTCGCATGGTTTCCTCCAATGTTTTAAGATCATTAAATTCAATATGGTCCTTGTAGGCTAGGGGTAAACAAGCCAAGAACCGATGTATATTTGACTTCTCCTCTTTTATGTATGGAACAAATCGAAGTAGCTTGAGGAATGTGTTTATCATATCCTCCATGGACATAGTTCTAAGCTACAATTCATAGAATTATTTTGTTTTGTTCTCGTACACTTCTCGTAGTATCTCTCTAGTAAGTATTTATATCGAAAAAACTTCTTAAATGTTTTCTAGTCCATTTGTTTTTCCTTCAACCCTTTTACCAACTTTAATTTTTTCCACCATATGCATGCATTTATGCCCCGTCTAATATATTTATTAACTTTTTTTACCGTGGATTACCAAGGTATCATTTATACAGTGGTTTCGCATGAGTTATTTAATGATTATTGATTGCATATGATTATGGAAAGGATCACGACGTTGGTTTTGTTTGCTTGTTTTAGTAATTGTTTATGATAGCTATGAAGTGAAACTTATGACATGTTCAGGGCTTACCTTCAATTACGATAAAGGTTTCGATACCTGTGGCTTGTGCAACTACTCATCACTTTAGCTATTATACTTGATACTCAATGTTTTATAGGGATAGTAGATGACTATCATATTTGTCTCGCTTACTTAAATATTATTGGTTTGTTTACTGTAATACTAGATTGTCAATGCATCTTTGTATGTTTCATGTATTCTATATAGAAAGGGTTAAAATATTTGCATTTTATCTATGATTGTTACTGATGTAAACCAAGTAAATTTTCTTTTTGTAAATAACACATATAACAAAAATAAGCAAACTTCTTTTGGCATAATAAAAATACCTTGAATAATGGAAATTGTTAACTAGGCAATAATCAATTTTATGTTGTAAAATATAACTAATTCTAAAAGAGATTAAAATATATGTATGAGCATAATATTTACGTAAAACTAGATATATGAACATAATTATTCTAACTCGGGATTTTGGATCCATATCCAAGATGCATAAATAAACATAGTTGTAAACTAAACAAAGGAGGGAACACATTTATAGTACAAAGTCTATTTAAGCTTGAACACAAATTAGAGAACAATATGTGAACAAAACATTTAAATGACATGAGCATGATACATAGGAAATCACAAAAGCGTTAGGAATAAAGTAGAAATAAACTCTCTATATACATATCTAAACATGTTATGCCTCTAGAAGAAACTGGAGTTGGAACAACCACATTCCACACAACCATAGACCACCGAGCAACCAATCTACTTACTCAGCAATCACCCTTGAGCATAAACCATGGCACCATATAGGATAACATATCTTGCTCTCATTGGAATAGAACTCTTTCACCCACAGAGAACTCTGATCTCAACTCTAGGAACCAACGCTCACTCTCACATCAAAGCTCTCAACTTGGGACAAATGCCTAAAACGATAAATTTGCTCACGTAGCAAGTTCCCATGCATACTTGGCAATGTCCTACCCTAAAAAATGCATATAAATAATATTTGACTAGGTATTACACAGGGCACAACTTTCCCTGCTTGGGAATTGGGTGGGCTTGGATCCCATCCTAGATTTTACGAGGGTGGTTCCTCAAACAACTTCATAACAATTATCTTCTTCTTCTCTTGATCAGTAGGCCTATGTTCCCCACCTATCGGGACATGGTTTACCAAGTTCAAACATGGTTGTTACAACTGTCCATATATTTCTTATAGGTGTTCTAAACTGTCTTTTACAGTTTCCTTCATAAGACACCAAATGACAAGTTTTTAACTTGCTGAAATTGAAAAATAATAATAATGTATTTCTCACTTAGTCACCCAAATTCAAATTTCCAACCTTAGTCAAAATAAAATTTAAATCTCACGCATGGGGGACATTTCAAAAACAATCTAATAGAGTCCTCTGATGCCAGTTATTTCTCTCCCTCTTAACCTATCAAATCTATGACCATACAACTATATTCAAAGGATTGGAAACAAACAAGGTGATTCACATATTTTTCACTGGATTTGCACAAGATACACCTTCCTAGGCCCAAGTTTATTATCTTTTGGTAATTATCCCAAGTTAGGATTTTATTTTCTAAAGCGTACCAAAGAAAAAAAGATTGCTTTCAAAGGACATTGTAACTTCCAAACTATGGACCACCATTGAGATCTTTTTCCCACAAAGTCTTCTTCTATTGAAGCGTTGCAACCCAACTTTGCAATCCATTCTCATGCCAATGCTAGGACTTGTTCACTATAGTATGCTACATTCTAGTTGGTTAGGATGCTTATCTCTTTGATGAGAGTACTCTTCTTATTCTTTGTTTGTTATGTGTGATAGAGTGTTCACTGTAGTCATCCACAATTATATTTATTATTCTCCTTTGTTCTATCTTATATAAACATAAGACCATTATTACTATGGATGAATTTGGAAAGCATAGCACCCCTCAAACAAAAATCAAGGTCACAACATTACAATCCCACATTTTTTCAATATACTTGTTGGTGCATACAATTGACAACGCCTGTAATTGTTTATAAATTACTTCTGATATATCTTACCCTTTGTTATAAATATTTATGATATATCTCAACCTTCTTTAAAAATTACCTATGATAATAAATTGTTTGCTCCATTGTAGTCTAGTTATTTGTGTGCAAAGCGAAAAGAAAAAAAAAACTTTTATGTTTATTTCTGTGTCTTCTTGTTCTATCACCTGAAGTGTCGAAAAACCCTTATAGCAAGGAAATTGTTATTTTATTTGTATTTTCTTCTTGTCCTAAAACTTCAAGTGTCAAAAAAGTTTAAAATGTGCTTTCATTGTATATCTTCTTCTCTAAAAACTCTTACAACAAGGAAAATGCTTTTTTCTTTGTATTGTCGTCTCGTCCTAAAATTGAGTGTTAGTAAATCTGACTGCATGGCAAATGTTTTTTCTTTGTATGCCTTCTTGTCCTAAAACTCCCTAGTGTTTGTAGTTTGACTTTTTGGAGAAAAAAAATATACATTCACTATTTCAAGCAGTCAAATTTAAACATGCACTACAACGTGTTTGAGAGCATTCAGAAAAATATATTTGGCAATATCAAAATTTAAATATACATTGAACTGTGTTCGTGATGCATTTAGAAAAAACTATTTGAGAACATCAAAACCTATGATACTGTTGTTCTACTTCCCAAAAGCCCATTTACTGCATACATCAAAAGGATTTTCCATTTAATACAAAAATATCAATTGGATTAAAATTTGTCCTCTTATTTAAACCAAAGCAAGATTTGAATTTGATATAAGAAATCTCTCTATGAACTCTTGTTCATTAAGAATCCCTTCCTCTAGATAAAGAGATTAGATTCACAACTGGTCTACTGAGATATTGAATTCTCTATGTACATGTGCAAATGGTATATCTTAAAAGACCACTTTAACCTACAAGAACTAGTTCTTAATACGCTCCAACAATGAGTTATTTAATTTGCATATATAATTTTTACAAACTATTATCAACTTCTCCCCAAATACTTATAATCTTTTGCATCATTGTTTATATTTTTTTCAATAAAATCCACATGGCATAAAGTTTTGCTTGTTTAATAGTGCTTGGCCCTACTGTAAACTTTAGCTTAATTAACTGTTATTGATTCAAATAGAATATTGCTCCAACCCCACACATCCCCAAGACACCTTGGCATGCCCCGTCAAAATAACCTCGACCCTACTAAAAATCAATTTTAGGTTCCTTTAATTCTTTGTCTAGATTCTCCTTGGAAAGGGACCAATTTCAAGCACTCCTGATAATAAGGGTCACTTGTGGTGGAGTAAAATCAAAACCTTTGAACACCATTTTATTTCCTGATAACCAAATAAGCCATTTCATATAATAAGATAGGGCCATAAAAACTTTAACCAACTTACCAACAATCTATGAATAATAAAAATCTAATAGAGACCTCTTCTCCCACTTATTTATCTCCCTAATAACCTATAAAAGCTATAACCATACAACTCTATCCAAAGGATTGGAAACGAATAAGGTGATTCATGTATTTTTCCCTATATTTGCACAAGATAGACCTTCATACGCCCAACTTTACTATCTTTTGGCAATTCTCCCAAGTTAGGACTTTATTTTCTAAAGCTTACCAAAGAAAAAAAGTTGCTTTCAAAGGATATTATAACTTCCAAACTATGGACCACCATTGAAATCTCTCTCCCGCAAAGCCTTATTCTATTGATGCCTTGTAACCCAACCTAGCAATTCATTTCATGCCAATGCTAGGACTAGTTCATTGCAGTATGCTCCAGTCTAGTTGGTTAGGATGCACGGCTCCCACCGAGAGTACTTTTCTTATTCTTTGTTTGCTCTATGTGACAGAATGTTCACTGAAGTCATCCACGTTGATATTTATTATTCTTCTATGTTCTATGTTATATAAACATAAGTCCATTATTAATAGGGTGGGAATTTGGAAAACATATCACCCCTAAAACAAAAATGAACGTTACATCATTATAATCACACGTTTTTTTGTTAGATTTTTTTCATTTAATCAATATGATCTAGGATCTTATCTGAGAGAATAACATGCACAACAATAATCACAAGAGACAAGAGACACAAAGAATTTTCCTCGAGGAAACCACAAATGAGAAAACCCCGTAGCTTCCTCAGAGATAAAATGAGCACCAATGGTAAAAGTAAAACCCAAAGACACAAAGATGATCTCCAATAGTTGTTCTCTCTCTCACTTGTGCGAGCTCCTCTTCTCTCACTCATGCGCTATAGTTGAGTGAGTGCGTGTTTCAAATAGAGAGTCTCACTCTTTATTTATACTAGTTTTCCACTTGACTTTTACTCTTACAGGGCTGACCTCACTAGGAGAGTCTAATAACCCTAATACCCCTCAACTATGGGGACTATTACCCCGACTTACAATGGAGGGTTAACCTAGACTCAATTGTGGGGACTATTGCCCCGACTTACAACGGAGGGTTAACCTCAATGACTTTACATGACTTTATTATATTAATGACTCTCCCGATCAGAGGAACATCGGGGTACAATGAAATACAATATAAGCTATGCAAGTGAATACATTCCGAAGTTACAAATACATCAACACTCCCTCTTAACTAAAAAGGTATTCCCTTGACACAGTTCATCAGCATAAGTCTTCATCATTGGATCATCATCAAAGCTTCCACTATCCCGAGCAAATGGTGCTATCTCTCAACTCCAATCGTCATAGGAAGTTCTATAGAGCCAGCCCTTTTTCATGTTGGTTGTAGGCCTAGCCTCCATGTAGGTCTTCATCTTCTTCAACGCTTATATCCAACCATGGGAGGCACAACCTACCACCATGTCGAAAATGCTCAGGACTTATATTTGACCATGGGAGGACCAACCTACCACCATGTTATAAAGGCTCAGCAGTTACATCTAACCATGGGAGGCCCAGCATGCCACCATGTCAGAAAGGCCCAATGCTTACATCTGACCATTGGAGGCCCAGCCTGCCACCATGTCAGAAAGTCCCAGCACTTACATATGACCATGGGAGGCCTAGCCTTCCACCATGTCAGAAAGGCTTAGCACTTACATCCGACCATGGGAGGCCCAGCTTTCCACCATGTTGGAAAGGCCCAGCACTTACATCCGACCATGGGAGGACCATCCTGCCACCATGTCGGAAAGTCTCAGCGCTTACATCAGACCATGGGAGGCCCATCTTGCCACCATGTCAGAAAGTCTCAACACTTACATCCAACCATGGGAGGCCCAGCCTGCCACCATGTCAGAAAGGCTCAACACTTACATTCGACCATGGGAGGACCAACCTGCCACCATGTTGGAAAGGCTCAGCGCTTACATCTGACCATGGGAGGCCTAGCCTGCCACCATGTCAGAAAGGCTTAGCACTTACATCTGGCCATCGAAGGCCCAGCCTGCCACCATGTCGAAAAGGCTCAGCACTTACATCCGACCATGGGAGGCCCAGCCTGCCACCATGTCGGAAAGGCTCAGCACTTACATCTGACCATTGGAGGCCCAACCTGCCACCATGTGAGAAAGGCTTAGCAATTACATCCGACCATGGGAGGCCCAACCTGCCACCATGTCGAAAAGGATCAGCACTTACATCCAACCATGGGATGCCTAGCCTGCCACCGTGTCGAAAAGGATCAGCACTTACATCCGACCATTAGAGGCCTGGCCTGCCACCATGTCGGAAAGGATCAGCACTTACATCCGACCATGGGAGGCCCACCCTACCACCATGTCGGAAAGGCTCTGCACTTACATCTGACCATGGGAGGAACACATCCTGCAACCATGTCAGAAAGGCTATGCACTTACATCTGACCATGGGAAGAACAGATCCAACTACCATGTCAGAAAGTCTCTCAAACTCATCACTTCTCCTTATAAGGAACCTCGATCCGGAGAACACCAAGCTTCTTCTTGAAGTACTCAAACTTCACTCTGGCTATTTCTAGCATAGAATCACATCAGGGATGATTACATCCAAGGATAACCTGCGAGCTTCGCTAGGACTGATTACATCTGAGCATAACCTACAGGATTGTTTACATCTGAGCAACCTATGATATTCGCCAGATTTTATACTTGGACAACCTGTCTCATCGGCTATGCTAGAACTCCCTATCTCGAGAGATCTCAATTTGGATCACAATCTAGAGCTTCGCTGCTCCTCTCTCCTAAGTAGTTGAGCAAGTGGAAACATATGTTGCCTTAGTTGTACTCAGCGCCATGCAGGAATCCTTCCTGCTAAACCAAGAGATCACACCTGATCCCATACAGAAGCAGCACCCCGAAGTTCTCTTCATGTCAATGGCACTGCCCAATCCAAATCCACATAACCCTCTAGGTTAATCTTCTGTTTCACTTCATACTTGAGCCCATAGTCAACTGTACCCTTTAGGTACCTCACTGCATGCTTTGCACCAATCAGGTGAACATATCTCGGATCTATCAGGAATTGGATCAATCTGTTCATAGCAAAGAAAATATATGGTCTTGTATTCATTAGGTACATCAATGAACCAATCATCTAATAATACATCGTAGCATCAACCGACTCTGATGAAGCATCACTCAATAGCTTCAGGTTCGATTCCATAGGTGTGGCCATGGCCTTACAGTCCATCATCCTGAACCTCTTCAGGATCTCCACTTCATACTTCCCTTGTCCAAGGGAGATTCCATAGGTGTGGCCATGGCCTTGCAGTCCATCATCCCGAACCTCTTTAGGATCTCCACTTCATACTTCCCTTGTCCAAGGGAGATTCCATGTGCATTTTACCACACCTCCATGCCTAGAAATTAGTGCATCATACCCAAGTCTTTTATCTCGAACTTGACAGCAAGTGTCCTTCTTGCATCTTCAATGAGTTCCTCTTTACCCGTCAGGAACAACTCATCGACATATAATAGGAGCATCACTGTTCTTCTGCCTTCAACCTTGAAGCAAAGGTTGGAGTCCACTTTACTCTTAGTAAATCCTAGAGCCACCAATAATCTGTCCATCCTATCGTATCATGTCGAACCTCATGATCTTCTATAGTCACTCCCTCTGAAGTGGAACATCATTCTCCCTCTTCCTTTTGTACTCTATGTATTGAAACATTATGCACTGGAGTGACACGTAGCTTCCTCTGCTACTAATATTCTATCGTATCATGTCGAACCTCATGATCTTCTATAGTCACTCCCTCTAAAGTGGAACATCATTCTCCCTCTTCCTTTTGTACTCTATGTATTGAAACATTTTGTACTGGAGTGACAAGTAGCTTCCTCTGCTACTCATATTCTATGTATCCATATAGGGTCATTGGATACCAAGATCCTGAACCTTTTCAAAATTTCTTCTCGCACCCATCTATGAGCTTGTCATCCTCTATAGGCTTTCATTTTCAACCTTGTAGCAAAGGTTAAGATCTTCATCACTCTAGGTGATCTTCAAGCTCCTCATGTATGTGTTATCCCATGGGTGCCTTCTAATATCGTACAAGGCCTTCTTTAATTTGCACACATGAGTCTACCTGTCATGTGTCTCAAGTTCCAGTGGCTGCAAATGTCTCTTCATAGTTTATACCTTCTTTCTATGAGAATCCTTGTGCTACGAATCTTGCCTTGTATCCCACGATGTTTCCATCTGCTGCATGCTGGATCTTGTAGATCCATATGGAAGATACTATGGACTTCCCTTCATGTCTCGATACCACATCCTAGACATCATTCTTCTTGAACGGGTACACTCCTTCCCTTTCTTCTTGGCTATTTCTTCATAGCTGGAAGGTTCTGCATCAATGATGTCGCTCAACTGTGTCACATAACTGCATTGTATTTGAGACCTCTTTCTTTCTTTGAAAATATCGTCATATTATTCTTCATCTTGGATTATTTCTCAAACTGTCGTCACTTGTTCTTCGGAACAAATCTCATCCTTCTTTTCTTGTAGACGATTGTACGCGATTTTTCCTACAAGTCAAATGCACCAGTTGTATGGTTAGAAACATTTCATAAGGCATATTCATAATGGAAAATTATTTATGCATAAAGATATAATCATGCAACTATTTTAGCCAATACAACATTCATCCATATCTTACGGAAACTTTCTAGATGCATTCCATCTATACCATGACATCATTGAGATTGTGCACTAATCCAATATGTTAGCAAAGAGGTTTCATTCTAGATAAGTAGCAATGGAGAGTTGTATAGCACCATGGGCTTCTTACTCATCACATGCATATTAGTAGTATACTGTCATTAATGCAAACATTCTATCATGCATAGCACATCAACTGAATATAAACAAATGCATAACCAAATAATATCATGAAATGACAATTGAATACTTATCTTTATTTGTTTCATGGGAAGACTCCTTCTTAAGCCTTCTACTTCATCATCTTCTTCATTCATGACATCATCATTTCTTATCCAGATGCTAAAATGGATAAGAGGTTCTTCAAGAATCGAGTCTTTCATATTCCTCATTGCTTGAGGGATCTTCTTTGAATCGTGAGATCTAGATCTTTAGTTGCTCCCATCTTCTTTTCTCCTATTATGAGTTGAGCTTCTTCTTGTGTGCGCTCTTCCCAGAGTCTACTGAAGGTAATCAATTGCTTCTGACACACATTCCTTGAATGAATGAATCCCATGATCCTGGGAGGCCATTCAAGGTGGTTATAACAATATCTTATTCTTCTTCGATTGCTTCGTCATAGCATCGAATGCTTCCTTTTGGTGTCTTCAAGGATGACACATGAGGGATGAGATGATCTTTATTAGAATCTACAATGATTATCTTGGCTCTATCCTTAGCCTCATCTCCCTCTGGCTCCTAGACCTTTCTTACTGAAATACTAATCCAAGTCAATTTCCTCAAGGATCATAGAGGTATTATACTTCTATACTTGGGATTTGTCAGCTTCACCAAGCTTGTCATCAAGCTGATGTGATAGGTCATTTTGAATGAGAACCTCAAATGTAAATAGAAAAAGATTAGATCTTACCAATTTGAGGTGTCTGTCCTCGTTCCGTAATTGGATGATCTAGGGTTTGTCAGAGAAACCCTAATTTTCAAAATTTGGAATCTTTCAGAAAGATGCGCCTCCTCAAGGCGAGCTAAGCAGCATACTCATTTTCCCAAAACTATGATCAGAACTGCAAAATATTTGATGCCTTAGTTTTCTTCAATATATTCTACAAAATTTCCTGATATTGTTTCTATAATATATCTGAAAGTGCTGCTCCTCTATGTCTAAAAATTTGCACCGGGGTAGCCTCATCTCTCCTCTTTCCAACACCGTAGGTTTGAGTAGAACTGGTTTCACCAATTGGGACTTATGAGAGTTTTCCCAAGGTGACTTATTTCAGGACTACTCAGCATAACGAACTTGTACAGATTGCCACGTGTCACTATTTCACCTTCGGGGTATTAAACTTTTACCATAGAAAGTAAAGTTCGTGCCCTATCTAGAACATCTTGTGAAATTTCATTTGGACCTTCGTATCCCGAGATATAGCAATTTTCCCTAGGTGTCCTGTTTGGGGATGAATCCAAGGAGAGGATGGAACCCTGATTTGGAGGAATCATATCTCCCAGAATATACCGAATATGAGGATGAAACTTTTACAAAGGGTACATCAGGAATTTATCTTCGGCCTGTAAATGTTTCAGCTCCTAAGCCTTCTCCAATCTCGATATATAGCGAATGCACCAAAATGACTAGTTTTAGTCTTTCAGGGTTTTCTGGTCCGGGGTCAAATTAGGGTTTGAATTTCCTGAAGTTTTACCCAACCAAAAATTTTGATCCTGGTCTCTAAATTTCTATTTTGAGGAGGAGAGAATGCTATGCTGGGCTCACTCAAAAATTCCTCTTTTGTGAAAAGCCCTAATTTCCCGTAGTAGTGACAAGTCAAAAACTGAAAATGCCCAGAGTCAAATTCTGCTTCGATAGAAAGATGCACCCTTCAATGGATAGTTAGCCTAGCCTCCTTTTGTTTATGATCTGTGGAGATAGGCACAAAAAGTAAGAAGCCCTAGCTTGTACAGTTGCACTGTTTCTTCTTCTCAGGTTAGCTCTGATACCATGTTAGTTTTTTATCATTTAATCAATATGATCTAGGATCTTATATGAGAGAATAATATGCACATCAATAATCACAAGAGACAAGAGACACAGAGTTTTCCTTGGGGAAACCATAAAGGAGAAAACCTCGCAAATTCCTCAAAGATAGAATGAGCACCAATGGAAAAGGTAAAACCCAAAGACACAAAGATGATCTTCGACAACTGTTCTCTCTCTCACTTGTGCGAGCTCCTCTTCTCTCACTCATGCGCTACAATTGAGTGAGTGTGTGTTTCAAATAAAGAGTCTCACTCTCTATTTATACGAGTTTTCCACTTAACTTTTACTCTTACGAGGCCGACCTCACTAGGAGATTCTAATAACCCTAATACCCCTCAACTGTGGGGACTATTGCCCCGACTTACAACAGAGGGTTAACCTCAACTCAATTGTGGGGACTATTGCCTTGACTTACAACGTGAGGGTTAACCTTAATGACTTTACATGAATTTAATATATTATTGACTCTCCCGATCGGAGGAACATTGGGGTACAATGAAATACAATATAAGATATACAAGTGAATACATTCTGAAGTTACAAATACATCAACATTTTTCAATTTACTTGTTGGTGCATACAATTGACAATGTTTGTCATTCTATATCTCAACATTCCTTACAATTTACTTATGATATATCTCAACCTTCTTTACAAATTACTTATGATAATAGGTTGTCTGCTCCATTGTAGTCTAGTTCTTTGTGTGTCTTCTTGTTTTATAGCTCCTAGGTGTCAAAAAACTCATATGTTTCTTAATGTGTCTTCTTGTTCTGTAACTCCCAATCGTGGAAAAAAATTTACAACTAGAAAAATGTTATTTTCTTTGTATCGTCTTCATTACCTAAAACTCCGTGTCAAAAGAGTAAAAAACATTCTTTCTTTGTATCTTGTCCAAAAACTCTTACAACAAGGAAAATGTTTTTTTCTTTGTATTGTCTTATTGTCTCAAAACTCCAAGTGTTAGTAAGTCTGATAGCAAGGCAAATGTTTTTCTTTGTATACTTTCGTGTCCTAAAACTCCCTAGTGTTTGTAGTCATCATTTTTTTTTGAAAAAAAAAGCACTATTTCAAGCAGCCAAATTTCAACATACATTGTAATATGTGTGACAGAATTTAGATATAGTTATTTGGTAACATCAAAATTTAAATATACATCGCAATGTGAGTGTGACACATGTTGTCCCTAGGAAAAGACGAGAAGACAAAACCAAAATAATGATCAAAATGATAAAGATTTTGGTCGCAAGATGAGGAAAAGCTGCGACAGAAGAGGAATAAAGCAGTCGAAAAGCAGAGTTCTACTGATTTTGGGGAAAGAGTTAGTTAGACAAAAAGTTTGCTTTTAGTAATAAAGCTTGATTGTATTTTAGGTCGATAGTGCCTATTTTTAGATATAATTGAATGTATTAAAATAGAAAGACAAATTATCGATTGAGAGTTGAGAGTCAGTCGACGGTTGAATCAAGAATTGTAAAAGCATGAACCCAAGTTGTGTGCGGGTTCTGCCTGTTTGGTTGTTGTTGATTATTGATTGATCAGTCGAAGGAAAGGAGAGAATTGTTCCAGGCTGTGTGCATATCGACTATTCAAAAAGAGAGAGAGAGACCAAAATAAGAGAGCATGAGATGAGATATGAATGTATGAATTGTAAAGAATATCAAAAGAAGAGTCTGCAAGCTGAGTGCACAGACCAAAGGTGCCAAACCTATTCTCATGCCAGATGAAGAGAACCTTTGCGGTTTTTTCCCGAATGGGTTTCCATGTTATATCTTATCTCTGAGTGTTTTAATGTTTATGTTTTGTCGAATGCATACTTGATGAGAATAAGCCTATCTGAATGGGTCACACAGACTTAACAATGAATGAACTTACATATGTGTCGCACCTGTAACGAGTTAACATGTGTTAATGCTTGATGTTATATATTGTTATATATGTCGACAGAATGGTAGATGGTTATCTTGAAGGAATGTATGAGAAAAAAAAGTATAAATCTCGGTTTCGGTCGAGTGCCTCGATAGTGTTCTAGAGTGAAATCCTCGGCATAACTACAAAAACTTGGTTCTGGCAGTCCCCATAAGATATCTCATGTGAGACTTGATATGTGTCGCAGGTGTTGCCGACATAATTATCCTATGTTGGGTCGATATCTTGGGTCTTGTCGACGAACAAAGGATCTGAACCTGGGTCAACCAAAAGTAGGCCAACAACACATTTAGAAAAAAATACTATTTGGGTACATCAAAACATATTAAAAAAAACTATGATATTGTTGTTTTATTTCCAAAAAGTCCAATTACTAAATACAAACAAACTATTTGCAATATAATACAAAAAAATCAAGTGGAATAAATTTTTCCCTCTAATTTAAACCAAAGAAAGATTTGGATTTGATACCAGAAACATTTATCTGAACTCTTATTCTTTATGAGTCTCTTCCTCCAACTAAAGAGCTTAGTTTCATAGCTTGTATGTTAGGATATTGAATTCTCTATACACATGTGTAAATGGTATATCTTCAAATCTCACTTTAACCTACAAGAACTGGTTCATAATACACTCCAAAAATAAGTTTTTTTAATTTGCATGTATAATATTTCCAAACTATTATCAACTTCCCCCCAAATACTAGTCATCTTTTGCATCATTGATCATAGTTTTATTCCTTAAAAGCCACATGGAATCAAGTTTTGTGTGTTTAGTATTGCTTGGCCCTACTGCAAACTTTAGCTTAATTAAGTGTTGTTGATTCAGATATAAATTTTCTCCAACCCCACACATCCCTAGGACACTTTGGCATGCCCCATCAAATTAACCCCAACCCCATTCAAAATCAATTTTAGGTTCCTTTAATTCTTTGATTGGATTTTCCTCAGAAGAAGACCAATTTCAAGAACTCCTAATTATATGGGTCACTTGTGTTGGAGTAAAATCGAAACCTTGGAAGTTCGTTTTATTTCTTGATAACCAAATAAGTTATATCATATAGCAAGACAAGGCTATACAAACTTTAATTGACTTATTGACAACCTATGAATAAAAACAATCTAATAGAGTCCTTTGATCCCACTCATTTCTCTCCCTAGTAACATATAAAATCTTTGACCATACAAATCTATCAAAAGGATTGGATACAAATAAAGTGATTCATATATTATTCATCGGATTTGCACAAGATACACCTTCCCATGCCTAACTTTATTATCTTTTGGCAACTATTCTAGGTTAGGATTTTATTTTCTAAAGCTTACCAAAGAAAAAAATTGCTTTCAAAGGACATTATAACTTCCAAACTTTGGGCGACCATTTGTATCATTCTCCTACAAAGCCTTCTTATATTGATGGCTTGTAACCCAACCTTGCAAGTCTTTCTCATGCCCCCTAATTTTTTGACCGCTTGAACAAATCTTCTTGATTTGAGAGTTTTATAGCACTATAAAATAGGCTTCTCACAAACTAATTCCACTTTTCAGCATCCCCCCCTACAAAATTAAATCTTCTACCTTTTTTTAGCCCTGAGAACACAAATTCCCAATATCATATGATATTGCATCTTCCAAGGACAAAATTCCTAAAAGGTGGAGATCTCTTAACAACTGCTTAGACAATCTAAACTTGCCTCTGCATCCAATATAAGGGTATTCTCCCGTCCTCATTCTATTCCCAAATCCAATATTCCATGCTAACCATTTATGTACCAATAGAAAGCCTTTCACTAAATCTTTTAAAGTTATTGATCCACCACTTCCATTCTTCCTTTATTGTCTGAACCACCATGCTATAGACTATCTTCTCAAGTATATGAATTTCATGACCTTGCCCCATAGTCTTTCATTATTGACAAATTTGTGTAAACTTTTTGCATAAAGAGATAAATAGAATAGATGCATATATTTTTAAGCCCTAGCCTCCCACTTCTTTCAAGTTTTCCACTTTATCCCTTTTGACTAACATAATTCCTTCTTTTTCCCTCTCTCCAGTCCACAAAAAGTTGAAGCATTTTTTCATGATTTTAGTTTGAATGCCTTGGTGGTATGGAAGATGGCCATCTAATAGATATGAATGCTTTATAATACTACATTGAATGAGACTAATTTGCCTCTTATAGGTAACCATTTTTATACCATAGAGAAACCCCAACTTCAATTTTGTTATAGAACCACATTCAATTTTTTAAACCTAAAGTTGTTAGGCTTTATGTGAAAACCTAGGTGCTTTAATCCATGAACTAAATTCTAAACATTCACAGGAAATAGGTTTACAATTTGAACTTTTTTCTCCCTTAGGCACTTCATCAAGCATCATCGAGGACTTCATCATGTTGATTTTTGTTCCCATGGCCTTGCAATATATATCCAAAATTTCTTCGGTGCTTCTTAACTCTCTTATAAAACCCAAAACGAATCATGATGTCGTCAACAACCAATAAACAAGGTTCTAAACTCCTCCACCATAACTCCTCCCGAGGTTCTAGATTCCTCCACTACTCTTTGTAGATCATCTATCACCAAGTCAAAGAAACCTATGAAAATATATGTTGACCGGCTATTAGGCTTGGGGATTTTTTATTTTTTTTAAAGAGCTACCGATTGTTTTTATCTCCTCCATAGACACCTCTTCCTCCATATATATATTCATTATCAATCATCTTGGGAAATAAATTTACGATCTTCATGATTTCCAAGTATTGCCTTCCTCATTATCTTTATAAAGGTTTTTAAAATACTCTTTTGCCACTTCAACCATCTTCTTGAATGTTTTTACCCTAATTCCTCCAAAGTTAATGATTTCCCAAATAGTATTTATGTTCCTTCTATGTCAAGCAAACCTGTGAGAAAACTTAGTATATCCATCACTCGTCGAGAGCCAAATGCCTCTGTGTTTGATCATCCAATCAGGTTCCTCTTTAGCAAGCAGATATTTATTTTTTTCCTTCAGATCCCTGAGGAAATTAGATTATTCTTTTTCAGAGAAAAAAAAAAAAAAACCTACTACATTGTTATCTAACTTCTTCCACGACCTTTATATCCTTTCTATTGTTTTGAGCAAAAATTTGGCCCCACACTATAGACCCAAATTTTACCCTTTCCATATTTTCCACAAATTGTTTCAGAGCAGATTCCCCACTACTACTCTCACAGTGTCTGTAGTTTCTAAAAAATAAATATGTAAAGTCCTCTCTAAAGAGCCAATAATAGTTTAACTTAAAAGGCCCATGTGGCTTGCTCTAGTCACAATCATCTACAACAAAATGATAAGGTGTTCAGATAAATTTCCCTGACCCATGATCTTAGTATGATGGATTATATCATCAACCCATCTACAACTAATAACTTATCCAACCTTTTTGAAATTCCATTTCTTCTAGTTCTTCCATTCCTCTAGGTAGGGACTACTTAATCGGTTCTACGTTGATCAAATAATGAACCTCAAAAAAGTGTGTGAAGAAATATGCTAAAACATATTTTGTTACCCCATATTTCTCTATGAGAGAGGGTACAATTTAAGTTCTCTCCAATCGCTACATTGTTACCCTAAAATAGACTCAAATCACCTAGGACTTGCTAGAAGGGTTTCATGTCGCCATTAGGTCCATATTATTTATGATGTTAACCCCCTTGCCTTGTTCTTTTGACATGCCTTCGATCACTATATCAATAGGAACAAATTAGATCGGTATACATCAAATTATGAGTTCTAGCATGATACAGTCTCTAGAGAGACTCTCAACAACCAAATAACAAAATTCCCATCTTTCAAAAAAGAAAATTAAAATTTCATTTCCTTTTCTCCAAGACACATGTTTTCTCGAAGAAGTAAAATGTCAAGATTGTACATTGCACACAATATTCCTCTATAAATTAAAGATGAACTGTGGGAAAGGTACAAACTCTAGGGGGGAATTGCTTACCCTTTGGATCCTTTTATACTTTGCTCAAACTAAGCTTGTGTCTCGTTTGTAGGTTATTGGTGACTCAAAGGTAATTATAGATTGGGTTAACTAGTCTAGCAGCTTACAAGTGGCGTCCTTTAAAGCTTAGAAACAAAAATTCAAAATACTACATGATCAATATGTAGAATTTGGTTTCCAACATATCTATAAAGAGTTCAATGATGATACTGATTATATATCAAAACAAGCATTGGTTTTGACTAAATGTGTTATTCATTTTGAGGAGATCAAAGGTTCCAATCTAATATCTGAGGGAACTATCACTATTTTCTGATAGGTATTCTTGCTTTGTTCCAGTAAATTATATTGATGCTAATTTTAATAACTTTGTCAAGCGACATGGATCAAAATGGTGGAAGTTTGTAAACTATATGTCATTTTTTTGTAGTAATTTGGTCCATCGTAATATGTTTTTTGTTTGAGTACCAACTCTAGACACAAGAATGTAAAATGTTTTACGTATTTGGCAATTTGCAAGTTTAGTTGGTTACTTATGAGTTGTAGGAATGTTTTATCTCCATCTATGTAAAGACACTGTTCATGTTTAGCATACTATTTTAGCATGAAGTATGACTTTTTTTGGGCGAAAAAAAGAAGAAGATGATGAGCTCCCATGGATGGCTTTGTCTATGCTTTACCCTTTTCTATCCTCTAGATCCTTAGCCACTTCAAATATCATACCATCAATGGGGACTATAAAACCATGCTTCACTTGTTCATCACTCACAACTTTATCCATTGTGTCCTCCGATCTTACCTTTGTGGACATGTTGTTTACCCACATATTATGCTTTCTTTCTCCTGATTGCCTAGGGTTTATACAATCAACACACAAATGATTTATAGAGTGGTATCTATTACAATAAAATCAGAGTCTCTAGTAGTTTAACTTATGGATCAAAGCCCAATTACCCCATTCAATCTTTATGTCCACAAGCAACCCTTCCTGAAGGTCAATTTCAGCTAAGAGCTTAACCACTTATATCATCCTTGGAATTGAAATTATCTTCCAGGGTGATGAAACAACCCATTCCTTCCATAATTTATATATGTCACAATTCTATTAGGAGACTCGACAAGAGAATCCATACTTGTTGTAGGAAGGTCAGTTCTCACCTTTGATCAAAACTTGGCTTCCAATGTTTTAAGAATAGTCCAAATGACCCACATCCATTTCCTCCAAAGGAGCAATTTTGTATCCTTTTGTGACTTAACCACAAAACATATCCAAATCCCGACTAACACATGAAAAATGAGAATGCAGCCCAAGATTTGCTCCCAAGGTTCCATAAGCCAATTTCTCAATGACCCAACACTTGCTTCTAGGAATCCATAAGCCAATTTGATCTCAATGACACCCCATTCATTAGTTTCCCCATAAACCACCCCATCAAAGCCTCTATCAATAGTCCTTCAATCTCCTCCATTCCAACTACCATCTTCACTTCTCCAGCCTAACCCTTATGCATTTTTTCCTAACCCAATTGATTTGTAGCCACATGCTTACCCTTAGGGCTAACCTCCTTCTCATCGCTCACCTTCAGGCACAGTTTGGTTGCATTGTTCAAATCTCTAGCCACATATCTAGGTTTTGAGAAGCCATTTGCAAAGCTTTGACTATGTGCTTTTGAATATCCAGTATGAAATTTCGATAAAACAAGATGGAGACCTTCCAACGAGACATACCAAATGATTACCCCTAGAGGTCCTTAACAAACTAATCCCATCCCTCACGGGCCCTTAATTCATGATCACCATCTGACACCTTAAGAACTAGGCTTAGCTACAATTGACAAGTTTTTGAAAGTTCCTTAAATGTTGAGATTTCCTCCACAAATCAACCACTTCTTGATGTGACCTAAAAATAAGGCTCGATGATGGTGCCTCCTCTTCACAATCCACTTGATAAAGGTCATCCTTAGACCCACAATGCTTTACCTCCATAGTCTATAAACCCTAGCACAAAGGATCATACCTACGGAAACCCTCATTTCTCAAACAACACATCCATCACCAAACATGCTAATATAAAAATGTTTTTATTTATTATTTATTATTTATTTTTATTTATAAATTTAATATAAATCGTGATAATAAACTTTCACAATGATATGCCTATTGGATGTAACTTGAGTGGTTGGGAGGAATGATTGTTACCCTCCCCACCCAGGTTCAATTCTCATGTAAGTGACATGATACTCTTGTGAGCCTCTGTGTAATGTTTGATATGCTCTTGTGAAGCCCATTTGTAATAAATGTGTTGATGATGTCAGATAACCATACCTTAATCCATGTTTACTTAGCTAATAGCACAATAAATAAACATATTGTTTATTTATAACATATGAAAACTTACATCTTATGGAGAATATCGATAGAAAATTGTTTTTGAGTGAAAATTAAATTGGAATGACAAACCGGTGAATAAAGAGTAAAGAAAAAGAAAAAGAGAAAGTAACGGTTTCAACTGTACGGGTACAGGGTTTAGTTCGAGGGAACGATGATTAACATGGTATTAAGCTGACTTTGGAGTGTCCAGAGCTGACAAGGATTTGGCGCCCTTGTTGTGGCAGACTAGCGGGAAATATACTTACCACTATTCATCCTTTCTTCCCGACCAGTTGCCTTTTGGTGGTGTGGGCGTGGTTGGAGTTTTCATTCCACTCCGCTCCATGCCATTAGAGAGCCCGCCTTCGATATTTCTGCGATTCCACTCGACTCTGCTCTGTTGGCGAGGCTGCAGTGGCCTTTTCCTGTCTGTAGGAATATATTTTATTCTTACTCCTGCTGTTTTGGATAATAAAGGCTGCAGTGAAAGTGAGAATGGAGGTTTCAAGGGATCAAATCGCGCAATGGTTCAGCGATACGGTAGGCCACTATGAGGCCGCGGTTCGATCCGCCACAGTCAATCTAGAAGCAGTCGAATCCTCTCCTGGATTCGCCATGTGTGTGCTCTCGCTCTCTGCAGGTTTGTTCGCTCTCTCTCTCTTTATGTTTTCTCATTTTTCTTTCCCCCAAATATTTAGTTAATAGGCCAACTGGTACTCACATCTATGTCTATTTGAGTTTCGTATTGCGTCTATCCCTTATACTGAGATGCTCTGCTGGCGCATCTATCCCGCCAAAGGATATCGTTGGGAATCTATTCTGCCAGAGTCATCGAGGACTTTCATTCTGAGATGCCGCTGAGACATATATTCCGCCAGAGGATATCGTCGGGTGTCTATTATGCCAAAATCATCGAGGACTTGCATCTATCCTCAACTGCCTGAAAAGGCCTGCTTGCACAGTCTAGATGGACCCTGAAATGGCTTACTTGCAGAGGTTAAAGGCCCAAGACTAAAGGCCCAAAACCCAAGACCCAAGAGGAACAAAACAAGCCTCTGGGAGATTTGAACCTTGGTGGCCCATGAAACACCTCTACCATCGAACCAAACCTCGTTGACATAATGCACTGGTAGTTGACTAGCCCATGTTAAGTGGTGAATATACAATGCATAAGGCCTATTGAAAATATATAAATAGTCATGGATATACTCAGGGTTGATTGTTCCAATACTGCTTGGGATTATTGCTAATATTTCCATCTTGTATTCGGGCCTCTTTGGTGCTGGTGGTAGTTGGCCACCTTCATGTTTATTTTCACTGGTTCAGGTATTTGTTCCACTGATATTCACAAAATTTCTCGAGGAGCAATGATCAGTGAGAGCTGTGTACTACTCTCTGACAGATGTACTAGTTAATATTTGGTTTTCTCCTTCTTGTATGTTCACCGAGAGATGCATTAAGCACAACCTCAAGATGTCATGCAAGTTATACTTAGAAGATCTATTAGCTTATTATTGATCGTTTGTGGACAATATGCTACACGAAATAATCTCCAAAATGAAGTGCTGAACAAAGTTTTTACTATAGATAATGCAATGGTTATGCTGTACGTTTAACTTTTTCACGTGTCATTTGAGGTGACTGCCTCACGGGGATGGTCCTTGACCTGCCTGGTTAGCTCACTCGCTCGCTTTCAGCTATCATTTTGAATATCTTTTGTGGGCAATAGTCTGTGCCTATCTACAGCAAATAATCTCCAGAACGAAATAGCATCTTTAATGCTGTAATTAATACTATGGCTAGCCTAATCTTGTCATACTTTTTCTCCTCATTCAAGGTGACTCTCTTGGCAGCTTTATATGACTTGAACAACTGGCTCACTCTCTCAGTTTATTTTCCATGCCGTGTGCGTTTTGTTGGGCAGTTTGGTCTGTTGAGATAGCAGACCTCTTACATCTTGTTGATTGACTCACAATGTTAGTTGTTCCACTTGAATTACATTTTTGGTTTCACATGGTTGGCCCTTAACTTGCCTGCTTTCCATAGTCGATATGAGTAATTGTTCGTCCTGTTGGCTTGCTTACCTTGTACATTTGGCTTGGTTAGCTTATATGTGTGCTTGGTGCACTTGTTTGCTAAACCTTGCTTACTTAGTTTGCACATAAGTCACCTGGCACGAGGACATGATAATACGAGTATCCGACATAGACAAAGCAACCCCCAAAATTAGGACATAGAGGACACGTTATATATATATATCTATTAAAAATTATATCTTTAAAAATTTAGACATTTAGATCCAAATTTTTGCAGAAACTATAACATTTACAAATGTTCAATAGAAATTACAATCAATACACATTACACATTCACAAATCACAGTCCATGTGTCAATGCTACAGCTAATTGAAGCCCCCATTAGCAGAAAGGGATAGGCCTCACTCCACTCTTGGAACAAGGGAAAAAGGCTGGTGATTGGCTTCCCTTGCCCGCACTATTGGAAGCCCGTGAGAGGCATAAGAGAGCCAACCAAAATAAAACTATTTCTATTTGATTAGATTACATGGATGGGTTCTTGATGTATTTGTAACTTCGGAAGTTATTCTGATGTATATTATCACTATATGTTGTTGTACCCCCATTGGAGATTTGTTTGCCTCCTTTCGGGATGTCATTATTGTGTATGGACCTTGAGGTACAACCTTCGTTGTAAGTCGAGGCAATAGTCCCCAGTATAACATCATGTGATGTATTTTTGGAGTCTCTCTAGGAGAAGTTGGCCCCTGTCATGTATTAGGCTAGTCACTTGAAGAGTATAAATAGGGAGGCGCCCTCCCTCATTTATACACACTTACACTCATTCAAGTTCGCATGAGGAGAGAGAGAGTGATAAGGAGGAGAGATGGATAGTTGCAGAAGACTTATTCTTATTGGGTTTGTTCATCTTGTGATACAGTCTTTGTGACAGAACTATTCTGAGGAAGTTTGCGGGGTTTTCTCTTTTATGGTTTCCTCGATGAAAATCTTTGTGTCTTATGTATCTACTCTATCTTGTGTATCTTGCTGTACTTGTTATCCTTTCAGATAAAGGTCCTAATCAAGCTAATTAGATTAGAAAAACTAACATGGGGGCCTCACCCTATTATTATTTTTTCCCATTACTAAACACCCTTTATATTTTAGTTTATGCCACTTACAATGATGATGCCACTTAGATTGGATGTCATGGGTAGGAATAGAAATAGAGGGTAAACCCCCCATGTGAAATGGATCCCCTTGTGATGTTGTTTGTGGAATATGCCCCCACATAATACTTATTGGTGTGTTCCTTGACTTGATTGGAGAGGCTAAGAGCCAAACAATGTAATATGTAAATGTACATAGAAGAATATTAAAAATACATCACAAACTGCAGACAGAGAAGGATGACAAACATGGGGGCTTTA
Source organism: Pseudotsuga menziesii (assembly GCA_001517045.1). Taxonomy (NCBI): domain Eukaryota; kingdom Viridiplantae; phylum Streptophyta; class Pinopsida; order Pinales; family Pinaceae; genus Pseudotsuga; species Pseudotsuga menziesii. The sequence goes on along the minus strand of LPNX010759728.1, from coordinate 58,204 downwards.
ATTCCATTGGTGTAGTGGGATCTCATAGACTCATAAAATTTCTCATCAGGTTATCAAAATCAAATTGTTCACTTACAGAGATGTTGGAATTATATTTCTCAATTCATCAAAATCAAATTGTATTACATAGATGTCGGAATGCCTTTGAAACCACTTGTTTGTCCCATCATTTGCTACAATTCGTTTTGGGATATATGGAATATGATTTGGAAGGTGTTGTGGAAGCTCGTATAGTGTAACTGTGCGATCTATTCTAGATGTACATTCTTTTGGTTTGACAACCCAAATATGAAATGGAATGAGCAAGCCATCCATAAACTCTTGTTTCGATGACATGCACATGAGATGGTCTAACAATGTTGGCATTGTCTCCTCCACATGAGCACACCTTGCCATTTTGCCTCTTACGCATCCCATAATAGAACGCCACCTTTTTTACAAAGAATAATCAAATCACAAGCTCTTTTGAGCACCAAATTCTTCATGGTATCTAACTCAAGACTTGATAGCCAACCATTGCTTGCCATGTGTCCTTTGGAGCTCTATGGGTTTACTTCTTTAACCATGAACTCCTTGATGTGATTCTCACCCGCAATACCAAGTTCAACTTGATCCTCACCATGGGTTTTGGCTTTGTCATGCACTATTAGGTTTAAGAGACTTTGTGAATCTTGTTGGAGCTCTTGTGGGTTTGTGGTGTAGGGGCATCTTTCTTCAAAATATCTAACATTCGGGTTTCAAAAGTATCAAGGGAAATTTAATTCTTTAATGAATCGTTGTAATTGCTTAGGTTTTTCTTTAAGACTCTAGAAGGTGCATTTATGTAAGAGGATATGACCCTCACAGACACTTATGTAGGATCTAGAAGACAATGTAATTAATGTGAGAATGATTAGTCATATATAGATAAGAGCTGAGTTATTCGGTTCATAGAAAATAGGATTGGGTTCTATAATTAGAAGCTAGTTTCTATGAAGTAGGAGTTTTTTTAGTGAGTTGGAAGCCTATCTCCCATGCTTCAAAAGGAGATGTAAGCCTATAGGCATCGAGAGAGAGATTAGAGGGAAATGGCCAAGGCACACATTGGAAATCGCACCAGCAAGTGTTTTCTCATCAATGCACCAACAATGTTAACTAGGAACATAAGTAGCATATAAAAGCAAGCCCTTTCTCTTTGACTGTTTTTGGATATCGCCCGCATGCATATGTAGAAATGAAACACACATCCAAAGCTCCTTTACCATCAATCCATCAATTAGCCACACCGAGATTCATACAACAAAGACAAAGTTGCCAATTAAGAGGTTGGAACATAGGAAATCATACAACAATAGAACATAGGAAATCATACAACAATAGAACATAAGAAATAGGCCATAGTATAACATGTGTTTTGATGTGTGCCTTTGCTATTGTAGTATTGTTTTGTTGTCACAATAGTTAAAGAAATTGTTTGGTGTGTTTTATTTGTTAAATCATTAAAAATACAAGAAGAATAGTCCCACAGTGGAGCATAGGCTTGTTGTAGTAGCTATAGTTGTAGTTTTGTTTTGGCGAGTTGGCCATTTTAATATCCAAGACGATATGCAGATCAATAGATGTGGTGCAAGTTGAATATGATGCATTGTTTAAAATAATACTTAAAAACATTGGAACCACCACATGGTAAGTAGGCTATGGTTTGCAAACGGGTTTAAAGAATCAAACATTGATCATTATTCAATTGGTTTTGTCAACTACAACATAGTTTGGTTGGAAAGTGTACAAACTGGATATTAAAAGCATGTTCCTTAATGGGGATTCGACAAAAGAAGTTTATATGCAACGACCAAAAGGTTTTGTTGTAAAGGGAAAATAACATACAGTTTGTAGGTTGGTTAAAGCACTTCATGGTTTGAAGTAGGCATCAAGTGCTTAAAATGTCAAAATAGATAAGCATTTTTTGGCTATAGTTTTTCAGGAGTACTCCTTGTTACGCCTCATATTATGTGATTGTCATTACATTGATCGGGTTTCTAGCTAGTACCTTTGGACCATCGAGGGCATCTACAATGTACATATATCGACGATATATCACCCATATCACGATATATCGTGAGTCATTCCCCTTGGTGATATATCGCCACTTAAAAATCACGACATTTACGTCATTTTGAATATATCGCGATATTTTGGAAAATATCACGATATTTTGGAAAATATCGCCCTGCTAAAATAAATTGCATGGAATTTTGGAAATAAATCCATGGGTTAAGTTTTTGGCAGTGTTATTAAAACTAGAGATATTAAATTCTTAAAGTAATAAATGGTAATATTAAATTCTTAAAGTAAAAGTGACATTCTCCTTAACTTTCATTTTCTATCTTTTTACTTAAATTTTTAACATTACCATTAATTGTTTCATGATGTTTGAGAGTGGTTCCAACCTCATTGGACTTCATATGCAAAAAGTAGAATTTTAGATCCCATTTAGAATTCAACAGACTTAATAGTTTTTTAGGATTTCAAGATGCAATGATTCCATTGGATTTTATCAAGTATGAGGGTATGGGATTGACATTTAATCAAGCACATCAACCCCTCTATGTACCTTTATGTTGGTGGCATTGATGGTTGAAATCTTTTATCATGACATTAATAAAAATGTACCCTTCACTTATTAAGCATGGGAAGTTTCATCAAAATTGTAGTATTGACTAATGTCATTATAGGATCAACTTTGAGATTCGAGGTAGAGGCAAGGGCTAGAGCCAAAAGTAGGGGGCATACTGTGTTATTGATGAATAGGATGATGGATCCCAATATAGGCAATAATTTTTTATGATATACAGTTATGGGAGGAGATAAATCACATTGGTTTCCACTCAGCCCCATTACCTTCCACCGTAGCCCTAGTAGTTGGAGCTTCCAATTTTACGCCTAACTCATCCAAAGCACTTATAGGACCCTCTACTGCTTCCAGGGGATGAGTGGTGCCACTTGCCTATAAAAGGGGTAGAGGGGATCGATGATTCCTACTATTTATCATTGTACTATGTAGTATCTAGATGCTTCATGAGTCATGATGATTCACCTCTTGAGAGACATTTATTTTGATCATTTGATGTGATTTTCTATCATTCCATCATGAACATATTTCAGTATGTTCAGTTTATAGTCGATATGTGATCATGATCCACCATTTGACATCTTATGCATCTTATATGTTAGTTGTATTTTTCATATTTATGTAGCAATGTGTTTATTTGATGTTGTTGTTATTTTAGACGTTAAAACAATTGAAAAAATGGTTATTTTTGTATTTTTTTGATGCTTTACGTCATTTGCCAATATTTTTCGATATTTTCGCCGTTGTTGTAGATAAGTTACATTTCAGACCCTCAACGATATATTCGTCGACACGATATATGTAACTATGATCTACATCTTCATGGAGCCTCTTCTCTTATTGGCATTTGAGTATTTGATGGAGATCTTTGGTGTAGGAGATTCACTTATGTATGGTGGATGGTCATGGTTTATGGTCATTTGGTGATTTGGTGTCACTCTTGATGGATCACCCTCTTGACACATGGATGCTTGCTACTTAATGTATCATATTATTCTTGGAGCATCCTAGTGACTATGCATGTTGGTGTTATGTTTTTGATTTCTCACCAAGAAGGGGTGTTCTATATGGTCCTTTTTTGTTATGTTCATCATATTTCACGTGCAACGGGGACATATTTGTTGTATCAATAGGAGGGAACACGTTTCTTATGTCTTTTCTATGGTGTTGGATGTGGTGTGATGATACACCCTTTGTTGGTGGGATTTCCCTAGGTGATGTGACTTTATAATCTTGTAACATTGCTACACATCATCTAAGTGGGTTAGGTATTTGATGATGTGACTACCCTTTCTGATGTGCATTGCTTCATATTTTTGGGATGGGGGGGGGGTACTTCATGTTTTCATTGTGATCTAGCCTTCTAACGCTTAGTGATGTAGTAATCCCTTGTTGGTGGTGTACCTTAGGTTCAAGCCTAGGTTGAGCCTAATGTTTTATTTTTTCTTTGATACCATATTGGGGGTCTTTACTAAGAGATATAACTTTATTTTTCATGGTATAGCTCTTGATGTAGCACACTCGTTCATTTCACACACATGTTGTGGTAGATCTTATAATTTATTATTGCTTTGTTGAGTGGAGGGATCACCCTTGATTGGAATGCGTTGGGGTTATTCGGAGATGGACTATGGTTGTATTAGAGCAATCAACCTTTGTTGGTACACATGTTGAGGCATGCATGCTTTATATGATTATTTTATTGCTTGGAGAGATTGCCACTCCTCAATAGGGCGCACCTCCATGGGTTAGTTGTGCCTCATTATGACTTGGCATTTGGATTATTATATTCCTTGTACTTATCCACTTGCACATTGTTTGAGGAGTTGTAACAACTTTGGAGCATGTTTTATTGTTTATTTAGAGGGTTTGACATAATCCAACCACTTGAGGATGAGTTGGTTATGCATTGGAGGAAGAGCCCATGAGGAATTGTTCTATTTTAGGAGCATGTTGAAGATTTCAAGACCTTTGACTTGTTATGGATGTGAAGCACGCCACCTAATTAGCCCCTTGCACACTTTTCCTTGGAGTTAGTTGGAGTGACGTCCTTTGGGTTCACACACGGGAAGGAGATCCTTGTTGACTTTGTTCTTGCACACCTTGAACACATGTGATGATGGGATGTACCACTCAAGAGACCCACACGTGCTTCATGGAGGATATTTATTGCACACATGTTCATGAACTTAGTGGACCACATTTACTATTTGATGAGTTGGTTGAGTGCTCTCTTGAAGAGAGTATTATATTATTTTTGGTTTCGGGGGGGGGGGGGGCGCTTCATGTTTTCATTGTGATCTAGCCTTTTAACGCCTAGTGATGTATAAGTTGATGTAGTAATCCCTTGTTGGTGGTGCACCTTAGGTTTAAGCCTAGGTTGAGCCTAATGTTTTATTTTTTCTTTGATACCATACTGGGGGTCTTTGCTAGGAGATATAACTTTATTTTTCATGGTACAACTCTTGATGGAGCGCACCTGTTCATTTCACACACATGTTGTGGTAGATCACATTATTTATTATTGCTTGGTTGAGTGGAGGGATCACCCTTGATTGGAATGCATTAGGGTTATTTGGAGATGGACTATGGTTGTATTAGAGCAATCAACCTTTGTTGGTACACATGTTGAGCTGGATTTATGCAGGAACGCAACAAAATACACGAATAACCATAGAAACAAATATGCAACGGAAATAACACTTCATTTCATTAATCAATAACTGAAACTGGTTTCATTCAGAATGGAAATAAACTAGCTAGAGTGCTGGTAGCTTATCTCTGAGAAGAGATGTGGCGGCTACATGCCTCTGAACTCTGTGTTACAATGAGGCTCGAAGGCCTATATATTATTGAGAAACAATGGAAACCCTACACATCCAAAAACCTAACCCTAGGAGGTGAAACGCCAAAATGTGGGCCCCGTTGGGTAACTTGGTACATCAATTTCTCGGGTCGTAACTTTAGCATACTACCTCCGTTTGACACGCATGATACATCGTTGGAAAGATCTGTTTAAGGACTACATCCATAAACAACAAATATTGAGTCCGAAACAAACTCATATTTGCCCGACCATTCGATGTCGAAAAAACGTCGTTTAGGGCGTCAAAACGGCTCTAGAAGTTTAGGACCCGAAAACTACCAAAAATAGTAAATTGTGCTACAATTAAGGGAACTGGAAAACTGAAAGAAACAATGGTGGGGGTCCAAGTGGAATGGGTGGGTGGCCACCAATATCCTCCTGGATCACATGTTGAGGTATGCATACTTTATAGGATTATTTTATTGCTTGGAGAGATTAACACTCCTCAATAGGGCGCACCTCCATGGGTTAGTTGTCCCTCATTATGACTTGGCATGTGGATTATTATATTCCTTGTACGTATCCACTTGCACATTGTTTGAGGAGTTGTAACAACTTTGGAGCATGTCTTATTGTTTATTTAGAGGGTTTGACATAGTCCAACCACTTGAGGATGAGTTGGTTATGCATTGGAGGAAGAGCCCATGAGGAATTGTTCTATTGTAGGAGCATGTTGAAGATCTCAAGACCTTTGACTTGCTATGCATGTGAAGCACGCCACCTAATTGCCCCCTTGTACACTTTTCCTTGGAGTTAGTTGGAGTGGCGTCCTTTGGGTTCACACATGGGAAGGAGATCGTTGTTGACTTGGTTCTTGCACACCTTTCCACACCTTGAACACATATGATGATGGGATGTACCACTCAAGAGACCCACACATGCTTCATGGAGGATATTTATTGCACACATGTTCATGAACTTAGTGGACCACATTTACTATTTGATGAGTTGGTTGAGTGCTCTCTTGAAGAGAGTATTATATTTTTTTTGGTTACATGCACATTGGAGGGTGCATTAGTAAACCCTTGTAGGTGGACCATGGAGCACATTCTTCTATGCCAAGAATATTTTATTGTATATTACATGCATGCATCTTGGAGGGCACAGTTGAAAGCGGACATTTAACATCTTTACATGGTCAAAGGCTTTTTTTTAGTGATGTGCTCTCTCTTGGAGATATCTTGCACGTTATTTCATATTTCTTGATGGAGTGACCTCTCTTGGAGAGAACATAGACAATTTGACTTGTCAACTTGGATAAGGATGAGGACTAACTACAATATTTTATTATTCTTTGACTTGTCATGGAATTAGGAAATATTGTATTTTTTTATGAGAGAGATAGAGCTACCTTTATAAAAAGGATCTTACTCTCCATTCATTAGTAGTAGATGGTTGGATTTGTGAAAATTTCCCTCCTCTTGGGATGCATTGTATATCTTATGGAAGGTTTAGTGGGAGATTATGGTATCGTTTCTATCATATGTGAGGCTTGTTACCCCACATTTTGCATGGCTGTCCACATGTGATTTTCATCACATTTTTAGCATGGGGTTACATGTTGATGGAGATTTGGATGGCCTAGTATTGATGCTTGTGGAGAGTGCTTGATCCTTGTTACATAGATGGCATCATAGCGCTTTTGGGTATCGTTGTTGGTTGAGCACCCTCCTTGTTTCTCTCTTGTGGCATGTGTGGTGGCATTCTAGTGGCTTGTAGAAGGGGTTGTACCCTTCCTCATGGTTGATTATCTATTGTGGACACTTGTTCTTGAGTTGGTTGCTCTGTCTCCTTGATTCATGGATTGATGAGTTGGCATGAAGGTTGGGGATCGGTTGTTATGTGGACATTCATTGCACATATGTTGACGCTGTTCCCCACTTGATCAAGTATTGCACATAGATCTATTTGTTGCTAGAGGGTTTGACCCCTTAATGTTTGGAATCAACCTCTTGCACTTGTTGACTTGTTCTACACATTAGTTTTTTCTTGATAAACACCCACCCTTTGGAAGGTTGTTTACACACTCATCTAGGCCATTTTTGATGGGACGTTTTTTGAGGGTGTCCTAGCTTTGAGAGCAGTTAGAGTGCACACAATCTCAACACCATTAAATGTAGAGTGTCACTGAGATTTCCAAAAAGTGGTTACAATATGAAATTTGATCAATAATGAGGAAGTTAGCACTGTCGTGTAAAGAGTCACATTGTATTTTTGTCGTGCGTGCCTTTTGGAGCCTTTTCATGAAGATCATTCACCTTATTTGAGGAAGCGCTCCACCTTTTGAGGACTTTTTCTTAGAGTGCTACCTTTGGAGGCTAGGTTTGACTTCTTCTTGTCATCATTCACCCCCATTTGATGGATGCATCCCCTTCTTAGGCCCTTTTTCTCTTGGATATTGTACTTGTGGCTTTGACCACCATTTATCATGGATATTGTTAGAGTTTGTTAGGGTTTAGTGGAGTATTTTGATTTCTTTACTCCACGTGGAGCTAGATCTAGGATTTTATCATTATTTTATTATAAAGGAAGTTGAGCACCTCTCTTATATAAGAGAGCCTCTTCCTCATTCATTTCTCATGTTTGGATTGGGGGATAAATCCCACTAAGATTTAATGAAATATCTCTTGGTCATTATGAATGGTTGATGCTAGCGCTACGATGAGGAAATTTTGCTAATGTTTTTTTGCTTGGGATGATTTACAAGTGAGCTCTTTATTTTGCAAGGTTAAGTTTATTTGGGTTTATTATTGAATAGGTGGTGTATTTTCAGCTCTTGATTGCATGCCCCAGGATTCGATGCTTGATGAATATTATGCTCAACTTAGTTATAAACCACTCAGGTTATTCCCTTGTAGATCTTAGGATAAATTTGGCCTTTCATAGATGTGGTAGGTGTTACCACCTAATGTGTAGGGCAAATTTTGAACTTTTCAGCTTTTTATGAGAAGTTTATGTTAAAGGTGCAACATCACAAGTCATTCTCCAAGCCAATCTTGTGTGTCAGGATTGGGCCTCATGTGTTGAGGTAGGGAGCGTGAGTTGGACTTAGGAACTTAGAGCAAAATTCTTGGGTTTGAATCAAGAATGACTAAGCCTTATGTGTAAAAGGTTAATCCTCATGTGTTGAGATGAATGCTTGATGTGTCAAAGTGATGATGTTGTACAGTTTTGTTGGACAAGGCTAAGGATTTGTGTGTCAAGTCGGATCTTCATGTGTTGAGGTGGACCTCCAATGTAGAGGTGATGCTTTGCATGTCGAAGCATTAATGTTGTGTGATGTATTACTAACCATGGTCATTGTAAGCTATTAAGTCTCCTCTAGAGACTGACCACCTCTAGAGTGAACTACTTTAGCATATGATCACTTGGAACGAGAGTAATATAATATGCTAACAACATTTGACAAATCTTCTTAGTATAATTTGATATGATCAAATAAATTAAAATTAGCACATATGGACCATGCAGATAAAATAAGAGACAGAGATAAAATGCATAGAGAACAAAGAGAATTCGAATTGCTCATGAGGAGACTTCAGTTGACTAAAGAGAACTCGATTTGTTAAGTTCTAGTTCAATTAACAATGTATGCCTCAGTTAATTATAGGAGAACTCGCAATGGTCACTTCAGTAAATCAATTAGGATGATTTCAGTTAATAATAGTTAACTAAAATGTTAATAAGAAGAACTAGTTAACTAAAATGTTTTGAATGATGACACTTTAATTAAACTAAAAGACGACACTTAAGTTAAAAGATAGTTAATTTAAAAGACGACACTTAAGTTATGACACTTGCATGATGACACTTGAGTTAACATCCTAACTAATGTTGAAGAATGTACGTTCGAAAGATATTCTTGTTGTCTTTTATTGTATTATTGTTGTACCTCCTTTGTGAGATGTTATTGATGTACTTGGTCATGTAAAAGTACTTGAAAGAATCAATGTAAACCTTAATTTGTGAGTTAGGTCAATGGTACCCAAAAGAAGTATTATATAAATGTTATTTTGAGTCTCCCTTGACAAGTCGACCCTATAAGAGTAACATGTCGCCCTAGTCAGGGAAATAGATCACACACTTTATGTGTATAAATAGAGAGGGTGCACCTCTCATTTGGACACACTACTCACTCAAGCAAGTGTGCAAGAGAGAGAAAGAAGAGGTTTGTTGAAGAGAAGACGAAGTTTCTTTTGTCTTTGGGGTTTATCTTGTCTTGGTTTGGCATTGCACTTGGTGACATAATCTATACTAAAGAAGTTGTCGGGTTTTCTCCCTTGTGGTTTCCCAAAAGAAAATCTTTGTGTTCTTTTGTCTTGCTGTGTTGGTCTTTCTTTTAGTGATCCTATTGCTATGATTATGATGAAATAGTGCTAATTATTTGAAGTTTAATATAACCATTAAAATTCTAATATGGTATCAAAGCTACCTTGAAAGAAGTCTTGTGTAGCTGAAACTGATGAAAGTCGGAAGCTAGGGTTTCCTATTCAGAGCACTTCCCTCCATAGATTAGCAGAAAAAAGAGGTTCATCTAACTTGCCCTAGGAGGGCGCATCTTTTTGTGGAGGCAGTTTTAAGTTTTGTGGATTTTCAATTTTTGACCTAACACTACTACCGATAAAACTAGGGCATCAAATATTTTGCAGTTCTGTTCACAGATTTGGAAAAGGAGTACATTGCTCAACTCACCTTAAGGTGTTGATTTTTTACGTAGGAAGTGTTTGTTCACTCATGCCTTGGGGTGAACAAGGACACTTTAATAAGTGGTCCCTAGCCTAATTTTTAATGTGAGTTTGAGTTATTTATTTTAAAAGTGACTTTATGAGTTTTTAAAGTGGGTGTGCTTTAAACTCTCATTTATTAATTAAAATGTGATTTTTTAATGAGTAAATGAGATGGGCCCTAGATCTCATTTAGTTGGCTTTTAATCTAATACATTGATCTCAAAGTGGAAGTTACTCAAACAAAAAGGGCTTGGGATAGGTAAAGAGAATTCAATTGTTCACTTTCACAAGAGAGAATTTTGAGAGAGGAGGAGCATGAGAAATTTTAGTGAGTAAACCCTTGCAAAATTTCCAAAATTCAGGAAGAGGAGAAAGGCACAAATTTTGAGGAGATTGTACCAGTTGATAGCGCGATTCCCAAGGTGACTGTACAACTTCAATTGCAATGATCTGATAGGTATAACTCTCGATTCAATATTAT
>LPNX010759728.1:12984-45137 GCA_001517045.1 Pseudotsuga menziesii | reverse complement strand
AAACAGTCTTTTCTAAATGTCATGTGTGATGTTGCACCGGTATCAAGCAGCCAACAATCTTTGTAAGATGAAAGTGAAGTCATTTCATTAATTCCAAGATTACAATCTTGCAGCCTACCTTGGGGAAAATCAAAAAATACTTTTATTTTTTATTCTTTTCTTGTTTATTCTTTCCCCAAGGTTTACATTGATTCTTTCTAGGGTTTACATGAGTAGTTACATCAATATGAACTCCCGTAGGAGGAACAAGAAAATAAAATACAAGTACAATAAGAATAACTTTTGAAGTTGCACAATTTTCAACATGAGTTGAGTCCTCAAGGTCATCTTCCTACATACAAGCTTGTCAAAGCATCAAACATCTCCTTGGGAGTCTTCAAGGATGATACATGTGGGATCAAATGATCCTTTTGATGAAATTGACAATAATTCGCTTGGCTTTGACCAAGTTTTTCTTTTGCTTCGCTTTGTCTTCATCTCCCTTTGGCTCTATAACTTCTCTTTTGACATACTTTTCCAAGTCATGCTCTTCTAGTATAAGAAGCACTCTATACTTCCATGCCCAAAAGTTATCAGCTCCTTCAAGCTTGTCCTCAAACTTGGTATTGTTTGTCATCTTGATAGAATGAGAACCTCAAATGGAAATAAAGAGAATAGTACTTACCAATAAGAGTGCTTCAATGCCTTTCCGGAAAAGAGGATTTTGGTTGACCTAGGGTTTGATAGAGAAACCCAAATTTTTCAACTTTGGTAACTTGCAAATTTGATTGGACAGAGAGATGCGCCTCCTTATGAAAAATTTCAAGAACCCCAACCCGGTTTTAGTTTCAGTGCTGCATATGGTTTAATGCCCAAACCACATCATGCATGTACATTGAAAAATTAAAATTTTTAATTGAAAACATGAAACACGTGAGATTTCTTTTCAACTATTGAACTTTGGAAATTCATAGCAGTGCTAAACTCTTACTCAAAAATTTAAATTCAGCCACACACATGAAAATTAAATTCTCATATTTTTGGTCAAATTGACCCAAGAAAAGCCCCGAAGGGAAAACCTATACTTCAAAGAGATTTTATTTCTTCAGGCAAACTTTACAAAAATAAAACAAAAGTACTTATCTCCCTTCTCGAAACACGTGCCAATATCTCATTGACAAAACCTATTGTACGGACCTCGATTTCTGTGTTATTTTTGCTTGTTGTACAGACAGTAATTAATGTTGTACTTCCTTTATTTTTGTGATGTACTGTCACCTCAAAATTTGTGCCCTCACCTCAAAATTTGTGTTGTATGGCTGCCTCAAAATGTGTTGTACTGACTATACATCTTCCAACTCTCTAAGTGGGTATGCATATTATGTTTCTTTTATAGATGATTACTATTGCAAAACTCGGATTTACTTTTTGAAGACAAAAGATGAAGTGTTTGGTAAATTCAAAGAATTTAAAGACCTTGTAGAAAATCATACTGAAAAGAAAATGAAGACCTTGAGATTAAATGATGGTGGTGAATTTACTTTAGAAAGTTTCAAATCCTTATGTAATGAATCAAGGATTAAGAGGGAGTTGAGCACTCCCTACAATCCACAACATAATGGTGTTGCAGAGAGAAAGAACAAGACAATAATGGAAGTAGTGAAAGCCATGATCCATGATCAAGATCTTTCGATGCGCTTATGGGCTGTGGCAACCAGAACAACAATTTATGTCCAAAACAGAACACCACACCATGTGCTAGAGAACAAGACTCCAAAAGAAGTATTCTCAGGAGAGAAACCAAAAGTTAGCCATCTCAGAATATTTGGCTTTTCAGTTTACATTCATATTCCCAAAGAGAAGAGAACAAAGTTGGATCCTTCAGGAAAGAAGGGCATATTCGTCAGATATAGTGATACATCGAAGACTTACAAAGTTTATATACGAGGCTTCAAGAAGATAGAGACTAGCAGAGATGCTATCTTCGATGAGGATGCAACCTTCAGTAGATCAAGGCAGATTCACTTTGAGGAAGTACATGAAGAACTTGAAGTTCCCAGAGTCAGAGACACAATGATGGAGGAGAGGACTTCTGAAGAACATAAGGACCATGATATGACTGAGCCATAGAGACTGGTAGATCCACCCCGAAAGGTGAACGCACATAAGCAAAGACCAGCTTGGGCACGAGAGATCATCCAAGATGCAGAGAAGTATGATACTCCAGACAAGATTTCCAGAGAAAGTAAGAGACCTCGACCATACACCAGTTATGTGGCACTAGTATGTGGCATCATTGATGTAGAGCCTTCCAACTATGAAGAAGCAACCAAGAAGAAAGAGTGGAAGGATGCTGTGATCAAAGAGTACGATTCGATCAGGAAGAATGATGTCTGGGATGTGGTTTCGAGACTTGAAGGGAATTCTGTAGTGTCTTCCAAATGGATCTACAAGATAAAGCATGCAACTGATGACATCATCAAGAAATACAAGGCAAGATTTGTGGCTTGTGGCTTCTTCCAGAAAGAATAGATAGATTACGAGGAGACATTTGCTTCTGTAGCCATATACACTTTGATTAGAGATATTCTTGCAATAGATGCAGTAATGAAGTGGAAGGTACACCAAATGGACGTAAAGACAACTTTCCTGAATGGTGTAGTAGAAGAGGAAGTGTATGTGGAGCAACCACTAGGATTTTGAGACACATGACAGAGATATATGTGTGCAAAATAAAGAAGGCCTTGTACGATTTGAAACAGGCACCCAGGACATGGTATGACATATGGATTTCTGACGAGCTTGGGATTTACCAAGACTAAAGCTGATTTCACCCTCTACTTCAAGGTTGAGGATGGAAAACCAGTGATACTATTGTTGTATGTAGATGACTTGTTTCTGACAAGTGACGAGGAGTTCATTGCAGAAACAAAGAAGAAGCTTGCTGTTGAGTTTAAGATGAAAGACTTGGGTATGATGCATTATTTCTTAGGTCTTGAAAAATATGCGGTAGAGATCCTGAAGAGATTCGGGTCGATGGATTGCAAGGCTATAGCTACACTAATGGCATCAAACTTGAAGTTGCTGTGTGATACTCTACTTCAAAGACAGTTGATGCCACAATCTATAGGCAGATGTTTGGTTCGTTGATGTACTTGATGAACATGAGGCCGAATATATGCTTTGCGGTGAACACTTTGAGTTAGTACATGGTAGAACTGAGACGTGTTCACATGATTGTGACAAAGCATGTGTTAAGGTGCCTGAAGGGTACGATTGAGTATTGCCTCAGATATGCAACAGATTAGAGGATTTTCCTGCACGACTATGTTGACTCATATTGGGATGGTAGTGCTATAGAAAGGAAGAACACTTCAAGGTGTAGCTTCAACTTGGGGTTTGGCATGATTTCTTGGTTCAACAGGAAGCAAACGAGTGTAGCATTGAGCACAACCAAGGCAGAGTATATTGCAGCTTGTTCAGTTGGCTGTGAGCCAGTGTGGTTTAGAGAGCTACTTGCGGTATTGTTCGATGTCGAGTTAGAGACGACTTGTGTAAATTGTGACAACCAGAGTTGTCGAAGTTGTTCGAGAACCCTGTGTTCCATGACAAGTCGAAGCACATCGAGATTTGCTATCACTATATCAGGGATATGGTGCAGAGAGGAGTAGTGAAGCTCCAATATATTGCGACGAACGAGTAAATAACTGATGTATTGACCAAGCCTTTAGCGAGAGTGAAGTTTGAGTACTTTAAGGACAAGCTTGGAGTTGTCCAAATCGGTGTCCATAGCAAGAGGGAGTGATGAGTCCCTGTGGTCTTCACACCTCGCATGAAAAAGGGCTGGCTCTGTGGAAGACGTATGAGATTTACATCTAGTATGAAAAACGACGGGCTTTGTAAATGTTTGCATCTAGTATGAAAAAGGATTGGCACTACAAAGATAGGTATTAGGTATGAAAAAGGACTGGCACTGCATGGAGCTACATTCAGTATGAAAAGGGTCTGGCTTTGTAGAGGTATACCCAGTCTGAAAAAGGATTGGTCATTGTACGGGTACATCCAGTATGAAAAACAACTGGTCGTTGTACGGGTACACCCAACATGAAAAAGGGCTAGTTGTTGTACTGATATGTAGAGGTACACCTAGTATGAACAATGATTGGTCACTGCATAGGTACACTCGGCATGAAAAAAGGCTGGTTGTTGTACTGGTATGTAGAGGTTCACCTAGTATGAAAAGGTACTCGTCACTGTACAAGTGCACCCAATATGAAAAAGGACTGGTTGCTGTAAGGTACACCCAACATGAAAAAGGGTTGGTTGTTGTAATGATACGTGGAGCTACACCCAACATGAAAAAGGGCTCGTCACAACACATGTACGATCAACATAAAAAAGGGTTGGTAACTGTACGGATAGAGGTGCACCCAACTTGAAAACGGGCTGGTCACTGCTTGGGTACACCCAACATGAAAAAGGGATGGTCACTCTACTGACAGAGGTGCACCCAACATGAAAAAGGGATAGTCATCGCATGGGAACACCCAACATGAAAAAGGGCTAGCTCTATAGAACTTCTTATGATGTGTATAGTCGAGAGACGTCACAAGTCAATGGCCCGAGTACCAAGTTGCAGCAACAGTGATGAGATCCATTGATGATGTCCAATGATGAGATCCAGTGACGATGATCGTGATGGAAGAATACCTTCCTTGTTAAGAGGGGGTGTTGAGGAATGTAACTTCAGAAGATATTCTTGTTGAACTTTTATTGCATTATTGTTGTACCTCCTTTAGGAGATGTTATTGATGTACTTGGTCATGTAAGGGTACTTGAAAGAATCAATGTAAACCTTTTGTTGAAAGTGAGGCCAATAGTACCCAAAAGAAATATTATATAAATGTTATTTGAGTCTCCTTAGACAAGTTGACCCTGTAAGAGTAACAAGTCAACCCAGTTAAGGAAAAAGGTCACACACTTGATGTCAATAAATAGAGAGGGTGCACCTGTCATTTGGATGCACTACTCACTCAAGAAAGTGCGTAAGAGAGAGAAGAAGAGGTTTGCTGGAGAGAAGAAGAAGCTACTTTTGCCTTTGGGCTTTATCTTATCTTTGTTTGGCATTGCACTCGGTGATGCAATCTATACCAAAGAAGTTGCTAGGTTCTCCCTTGTGGTTTCCTAGAGGAAAGTCTTTGTGTTCTTTTGTCTTGTGCTTGTCTTTATTTTAGTGATCCTCTTGCTATGGTTATGATGAAATAGTGCTAATTGTTTGAAGATCTAATATAACCTTTAAAATTCTAACAACCAAGTGATCCTACATCTAGTTAGAAGGCAAGTTCATCTTGAAGTTGGTAGAGCAGGATTTAATGTCAAAGATGAAAGGCATTGCTCATTGTATATGCATGATTGAAGAAACCGAAGAGCAGAGCTATTTTCCTAAGAATGCATTCACTATATTTTGCATGAAGGCCTAATTCCCCATGTAGTGATTCGCTACATCTTGCATGAGATTGATTTTGGGAAGTTATTAATGTGTTGGACACATTGCAAAGTTTATCCGGTTGATCTCTCTTCTCTATTGCTCAGTATTTACACCTAGGTTGTTTATTCTCTCTTATCTTGCACTTGGAGTGCCGAAAGCAATCTGCTATTGTAAAAGACATTCTCCGCTATCTATCATTGCTATATTGAAAAGATTTGCGAGGGTTTTTCATCCACATTGTTTTGAGGGTTTTCCCTATTGTCTGCCAATTGCACACCAGCAGCAGAAATCTAATGAAAGCTGTCTCCTCACTTAGGAAAGTGGGAGAGGTGTGACCTTGGGAGCAAGCATAGAGCTAGTTACTGTCACCTACTCCTAGCTCCTTCGTTTAGGCTAACTCTTAACGAAGCTAAGGAGGGTAGCCCCTAACAAAGAGTTTTCTAAGGCTCAATGTGGTTAAAGTATTTTAATTCGTTGCAGATGCAGATGGGTGTTATTTAGGAGTTATTTATAATTAAAGATGTTTATTTATTATGAGTATGACACATAAATCAAAGCAATCCACATTGCTAACAACAGATTAAAAAGATAAGAATGATTTCAGACTTAGTTAATTGTGCATTCACAGATAGAAACTAAAACCGGCCACAGACAATTGATCAAAATGAAGTAATTATGCAGATTAAAAAGGACCAGTGCTTTATGGAGTCAATAATACTAAAATGCGCAAAGAATTAAATAACAAGTCTAGAAATCAAACTAGTGAATATTAGGTTGTGCGAGTGCTCTTGGTAGGTTTTAAGAATTTTATGTGTTCTTGATTAGAGTGTCAACGAAGGTTTGTCGAAAAGCCGGGAGAATATTCCAAGTTCACTCCGTTGAAGACATGTCGGCCCCGCCCAGTATCCCAGGCTGGTATCGCAGAGATTGACTAGCTAGTTGAGAAGCTTAGACAGCGGGGTTCTGGTGCCTCTACTAGGAAGTACTTTAGAAAATTCCCTACAATGTCGATGCGTTGGTTACGGGGTTTTAAATTTTATTAAGTTATTCTTGCAAGCTTAGAGACCCAGTGCCGTTTCTGGGTACTCCGATTTTGAGATCGGTCAGAGCATACTCCGGCAAGGAGAGAACGAAGTTAATTAATTATGGGGTGTGTGTTGCAAATTTTATTAAATCAATTGATTAAGACTCTCCGACAGAGAGCGCTCTTGACCCCGTCTTATGACAATGGTTCAAAAGACTTAGTTAATCTAAGATGCCTAATGCAGGGGTATGCAGTTCTAAGAATGCTCTTCGATAGAGAGTGCTCTTGACTTGTGTTATTGCAAGTTCAAGAGTCTTAATTAATTTGTTAAACTTGAAAGAGATAAAACATAAAAAATCTAGCTACCCAAGATTATTTTTCAGGCTTTTTAGGGCCCTAATCGGGAAAGCAAGGGGGTAAGTAAACAGTAAGAAATTATACAATGTCTATGTAAACAATCAAATCATCATTTTTTACTTCATTTTCAAAACATAATAAATTAATCAAAACATGAACTACTTTACCAATGATTATGCAACTATCCTACCCTATTCTACCATTAGTAGTTTATTAAACAAAAATGAACAAAGTATGACAATGGGACGATACAGGCTTCCCCCAAATGGGGGAAGTGGGGTGTGGGAGCCTTAATCCCACTTGCACTTTTATTAATTCTTTACAATGCCTTTCTTTTGATGCTTGTTTGCTTTTTTTTGCTATCTTTGGAAGGCTTTCGGATTGAGCTGAGAAAGGGGAATGAAGAAAGAGGGATTATGAGTCATTTTTAAGCTTTGAATTTTTAATTTTTCGCGAGCACTTCCGCTGTACCTGTCACAAAAGTAAAAAATCAGCAAGCTAGCAATACTAAAAAGTGATAGGAAAGACAATGCAAAAATAATTTTTTTTGAAATTTTTTTTTGTACTTAGAAAAATTTTGAAAATTTTGCATGGAAAGTACAAACTTCTTCCGAGATCTAATGAATAATACTAGATCTAACAAAGCTTAAAGAAGACGGATCTAAATATAAGCAATGAAAGAGTGGATCTACTTCTTAAGCAATGCAAAACAAAAAACGAAAGGGTAAATAAGAAGGGGTTTTTGTGGATGGAACACAAGAGCGGAAGAGAAGTTTCCAGCTTTCTTTTGTAAGAGAAGAATGTGATCTGTGTAGGTCCTGCAATCACAAAGTGTTAAAACAAAGAGGTTGCTTGAAGCTTGGGCTAGATGTAGTTGAACTCACACCCTTCTTCAACCTGTGAAACCTAATAATACCAAAACTCAAACACAAAGTGAGATCAAATCATATGAAAGTATGCTAAGAGAATTAAATCAGGATCAATACTACGTATCACTGACTACTCATGTTCATTAAGATTCTAATTTACTTTGCATAAATAATCAACTTGAAACATCAAATGATTACTCTACCGTGCCAACAGTGGCCCTCTTAAGCTTTAACAAAATAAAATTGATCTCATTCAAAGTATTTAAAAGCAAAGGGTTAGAAGCAATGTCACCTCAACCATGAAATGTATACCACATGCAAAGAACTCATAGACCTCCAAAGTCGAAATTCTTATTAAAAATTCAAAGCAAAGCCTGATACAATTTCTACAGAGTAACTCTGCCACAAAAGTTCCACCCTAATAGAGCTCAAAGAGCCTCTATTTATACAAAGAGAGAGGGCTAAACCCTAAAACCAAACTAAGAGTAACACCGGAGTAATTGAATGAGCTCGGCATGATCATTTGGAGTTGCAACTGAGTTGTAAATGAGTGCTGGAGTAATGAGGGGGGGTGAGGTGGCTCATCCTCTCTCGTAATGATCACCCAACCAATAGATAACCCACACTTCAACCAAAAACGGATTTGACCAAAGAGGGCAAATTTCTGACTGATAGTTCAATTGCTACACTCCGATACTTGATCTGAAACTGACTATTATTGATTGGAGTCATCATAAATGCTCCGTGCCATGTCATTTAGCCTTTTATTTTGTCGAATTCGGATTAATTTGGAGAGATTTGGATTTTCTCCAAAATAATCATTTTTATTAAATAATCAATTTTTTGCCCAAAAATGACTTTTTTGAGAAAATATGTGTTGTGGCTGAATGATGATTTGAAAGTTAGATCTGACTGGCTGGATGATCAATAATGATTTTTGGCTTCAGGTTAGAGCCTTCAATCACTGAATTCGGGTCTCGGATGACCGACTTATTACAAATTGAATTTTTCCATTTAAATTATGGAAAAATTTAATTAAAAACTTAGGAAAAATTAAAAAATAAAAAAATTAAAATTTTGATGCGTTCGGTAAATTTTTTTCTGAATTTTTTCTGAGGGTCCTAGTGACTTAGGACATGACCATGCTCTATTCTAACAATGCATAGTAGGTTTATATACACTCAGTTGGGCTTTAATAACCTCCCAAGGCCCAAAATTCAAAATCGGGCATTCCAGCTTTGGAGGAAGCGGGAGAAAACCTCATCAATTTTACTCGGCTATAGGCAAAGTATAATTGTCAAGGGCAAAAAACTCCCTAGAATACCTTAGTTGAAATTCTACGTCTTAGGAGACCGAACCGCTCAAAACACTCTACTAACACATTTTATTACAAACCCTGCGCGGCCATGGTCATAATTATTAAATTGATTAACCAAAACAGGCTAGACACAAAGGCGGATCATCTGATACACTGGAATCAAACATTTATCATGTTTGTCAACTGGCGGCTTCTCAACTAATCCAACTATGGTATAGATAAGTGGATAACATCTGGCTCCAACTGCGGGACGTGTGCTCGATCTAGTCTCTTATGCAAGGAGAGCATACGAGAACCCCAGAATCTCTGGTTTCCATATTCTGTAAAAACATCTCAACTTGACAAGAAAACCTTAGTAGCACAAGTTTCATGAAAAAGAGCCAATGATCCAAAAGTTAGTTTATTCAAAGAAAAAACTTCACTGAAAATTTTATTTATTTCTAAGTACATAAAGAAAAATGCTAAAGTAAATGCTCACTTTAAGGAGCCTATTTTTCTACTCTAAGCATGATACACAAAAGGTTAGGTGTAGTCATAGATCCAGTGTAGCCACCTAAGCATTTTATTAATATAAAAAAGTTTTGCCTTGTTTTTGGTTACCAGCCAAAGTAAGGACACAATTTCCAGAAAATGTAAACCTGCGTGATGATCCATAATGGGCGGGCTGGATGGGGAATCATAGGCATGAATAATGTCTTCAAACTTCTTCCCAAACTGGCAGGTGCTTGCGCAGGCTGCTTCTATCCATGACTGGATAGCGCTGATATACAAATCGAGATGATGCGGTAGGTCGACTACTCCATCATGTTGATCATCAAGGCTTATCAAATAGTAACTTGTTGTAGAAGCCCCAAGCTGCTCCAAAACATAAGGAACATCTATATGTGAAGACGATGGTTGAGAAAAAACTTCAACTAGTTGTATCCCATCTGATTCTTTTCCGCTCTGCTTTTTCAAGTCCTTATCACAGATACTCAGATACAATTCTGACTGATTATATGAAAACTCTAACTGTTCTTTACAACTTTCATAAGTCACAGAATAAACACTCCCCTTGCTGGACACATCATAGATGAGATTCTCAAAAATATTTTCAAAAGTATCATAGGTTGGATTTTCAATAAAAGTCCAATAGCCATCATCGCCATCCATGTCGGATATGAGAGATGCCTCATCATTGGTATCAAGTCCTTGGCTACACTCCTCATTCTGCTCAAAACAATCTTCTTCAAAAAGCTGGGTTTCAAAGATATCACAGGGGACCCAACTTTCCAAATATTTGTCATCCGGTGGGGAGCATGGAGGACTTTCATCACATGAAACCTCTAAGATTTGATTTTCAATTAAAGTCTCGTAGTTATCATCCATCTTAGATGTAAGGGATTCCTCCTCACTTGTATCACATCTTTGGCTATATCCCTCCTCATGATCATAGTCATCTTCTTCAGAAAAAGGTCACAAGGTAGTAAACCTTCCAAACTATCATCATTATGCTCATTTGTAGGATTATTACCAAAGTTTTTAGTGAGGTTATCCAATTGTTGATTATAATCTTCGACTTGACCCTGAGTCTCTGTGGTGACAGGATGGAGCTGTCCAACTGTGTTAATGTACTCAGGCTCTCTTGAATATTGTTTTGGCTCTCTCCAACTTTCTCCGGAAATATCATGCATGTCACCTACATAGTTTATGTACTCAAGCTCGCTTGATGATGCTTTAGGACCACAACCCTCTAGAAAACCATGCTCTTGAATATAGCATGCATAATAGCAAGAAGATTCCTCATGGAAATCTCTGCACGCCCTACAGAATGGTTTGTAAGGCTCAACCACATTAATAGCCTCTAGCTGATGAGGAGGCCTCTGCTCATGGTTGGGATTCTTTCTTTGCCATGTTTGCCTTGCAGGGAAAGTTCTAGGAGGTGGCGGAGGTTGAGTTCTTTCAACAGTTATGACCCTATTCTGAACCTCCTTAATCCGTGCTAAGTATTTCCTTTCCATTTCTTGCATTTTCTCCGTCAGGTCTATGAGCTTCTTTTCATAAGCTTCGTTTGACGACTCCTTTCCTTTAGGTTCAACATTTTTAAGAGGAACGGATGACCTAGAGTAACCTTGGATGTTTGACTCTCCTGAAGACTGCATATTTTTATCAATTTTGACGGCCAAACCTTGAGCTAGAGGTAAAGTAGTTGGCTCCTTGTCTCTAATCTGGTATTGGATCTTGCCACTTAATGCTTTAATGTAATAATCCAGAATGGAAGATGCAGGAGGAGCATGAGTGGTAGGGATGCAATTTGACAACTTTGTGAACCTATCGTTGAACTCATCCATGGTTTCTGTATCAGACTTCTTCATACTAGTCAAGGCTGCCACTAGATGTCTAGGTTCCTTTTTGCTACCAAATTTTCCGAGGAACGCAGCCTTGAAGGCTGCTATGGTAGCGAAAGAGTTGTTCGGCAAGTTGTCATACCAATTTCCAGCCTTACCATCCAAAGATAGAGCAAAAAGGGTCATGTATACATCTTCATGTTCGTCAGTACCCTTGACATAGGCACCACAGTGTTTTGAAAAATATTTGAGATGTTGCTCAGCAGAGGTAGAGGCATTAGTGCCTGTGAAAGTGACAAGCTTATCAATAGCTTTTTTAGGAATGTCATGAGGTTGACCTGCAATTTGAGTAAAGTTGAGTTGAGTAAAGAACTCACCCATTGTTTCAAGGAAACAGTTGTTGTTTTGAAAATTTTCTAAGTTTTCTGGAAATAAAAGGTGGATGTCTGAAACAGACTCAGATCCAAGTTTTGCAAGGATCCTACGAGAAGCTAGTTTGTTCAGTCTCCTTCTATAGACTTTTTCAGGGTCAGGGATGAAACTGAGCAAACCTTCAAAATTTCTTCTAGTAGAATACCTTGAGGTGTTAACTGACAGTGGAGTCGTCAGGTGGACTTAAGTCTAATTTCGGAGAGTGATTGGACTAAAAATCTACCAAAAAGGAGAAAAAGGCAAAAAACCAAAAGAAACAAAGGTCGTCCAGGAACAAAAAGATTTGTCCCCGGCAATAGCGCCAAAAGATGTTGTCTGCTGATTGCACACCAACAGCAGAAATCTAATGAAAGCTGTCTCCTCACTTAGGAAAGTGGGAGAGGTGTGACCTTGGGGGCAAGCATAGAGCTAGGTATTGTCACCTACTCCTAGCACCTCCGTTTAGGTTAACTCCTAACGAAGCCAAGGGGGGTAGTCCCTAACAAAGAGTTTTCTAAGGCTCAATGTGGTTAAAGTATTTTAATTGGTTGCGGATGCAGATGGGTGTTATTTAGGAGTTATTTATGATTAAAGATGTTTATTTATTATGAGTATGACACATAAATCAAAGCAATCCACGTTGCTAACAAGAGATTAAAAAGATAAGAATGATTTCAGACTTGTTAATTGTGCATTCACAGATAGAAACTAAAACCGGCCACAGACAATTGATCAAAATGAAGTAATTCTGCAGATTAAAAAGGACCAGTGCCTTATGGAGTCAATAATATTGGAATGCGCAAAGAATTAAATAACAAGTTTAGAAATCAAACTAGTGAATATTAGGTTGTGTGAGTGTTCTTGGTAGGTTTTAAGAATTTTATGTGTTCTTAAGTAGAGTGTCAACGAAAGTTTGTCGAAAAGCCAGGAGAATATTCCAAGTTCACTCCGTTGAAGACATGTCGGGCCTGCCCAGTATCCCAAGTTGGTATCGTAGAGATAGACGAGCTAGCTGAGAAGCTTAGACAGTGGGGTTCCAGCGCCTCTACTAGGAAGTACTTTAGAAAATTCCCTACAACGACGGTGCGTTGGTTACGGGGTTTTAAATTTTGTTAAGTTATTCTTGCAAGCTTAGAGATCCAGTGCCGTTTCTGGAAACTTCGATTTTGAGATCGGTTAGAGCATACTTCGGCAAGGAGAGAACAAAGTTAATTAATTATGGGGTGTGTGTTGCAAATTTTATTAAATCAATTGATTAAGACTCTCCGACAGAGAGCGCTCTTGACCCCGTCTTATGATAGTGGTTCAAGAGACTTAGCTAATCTAAGATGCCTAATGCAGGGGTATGCAGTTCTAAGAATGCTCTCCGATAGAGAGTGCTCTTGACTTGTGTTACTGCAAGTTCAAGAGTCTTAATTAATTTGTTAAACTTGAAAGAGATAAAAACATAAAAATCTAACTACCCAAGAGTCTCTTTCAGGCTTTTTAGGGCCCTAATCGGGAAAGCAAGGGGGTAAGTAAATAGTAAGAAATTATACAATGTCTAAGTAAATAATCAAATCATCATTTTTTACTTCATTTTCAAAACATAATAAATTAATAAAAACATGAACTACTTTACCTATGATTATGCAACTATCCTACCCTATTCT
Organism: Pseudotsuga menziesii; assembly: GCA_001517045.1. NCBI lineage: Eukaryota > Viridiplantae > Streptophyta > Pinopsida > Pinales > Pinaceae > Pseudotsuga > Pseudotsuga menziesii. Next base: position 31,712 of record LPNX010759728.1, on the reverse strand, counting down.
ACCATTAGCAGTTTATTAAACAAAAATGAACAAAGTATGACAATGGGACGATACAGGCTTCCCCCAAATGGGGGAAGTGGGGTGTGGGAGCCTTAATCCCACTTGCTCTTTTATTAATTCTTTACAATGCCTTTCTTTTGATGCTTGTTTGCTCTTTTTTGCTATCTTTGGAAGGCTTCTGGATTGAGTTGAGAAAGGGGAATAAAGAAAGAGGGATTATGAGTCTTTTTTAAGCTTTGAATCTTCAATTTTTCGCCAGCACTTCTGTTGTACTTGTCACAAAAGTAAAAAATCAGCAAGCTAACAATACTAAAAAGTGATAGGAAAGACAATGCAAAAATAAAATTTTTTGAAAATTTTGCGTGGAAAGTACAAACTTCTTCCTAGATCTAATGAATAATACTAGATCTAACAAAGCTTAAAGAAGACAGATCTAAATATAAGTAATGAAAGAGTGGATCTACTTCTTAAGCAATGCAAAACAAAAAAGGAAAGGGTAAAGAAGAAGGGGTTTTTGTGGATGGAACACAAGAGCGGAAGAGAAGTTTTCAACTTTCTTTTGTAAGAGAAGAATGCGATCTGTGTAGGTCCTGCAATCACAAAGTGTTAAAACAAAGAGGTTGCTTGAAGCTTGGGCTAGATGTAGCTGAATTCACACCCTTCTTCAACCTGAGAAACCTAGTAACACCAAAACTCAAACACAAAGTGAGATCAAATCATATGAAAGTATGCTAAGAGAATTAAATCAGGATCAACACTACGTATTACTGACTACTCATGTTCATCAAGATTCTAATTTACTTTGCATAAATAATCAATCAACTTGAAACATCAAATGATTACTCTACCGTGCCAACAGTGGCCCTCTTAAGCTTTAACAAAATAAAATTGATCTCATTCAAAGTATTTAAAAGCAAAGGGTTAGAAGCAATGTCACCTCAACCATGAAATGTATACCACATGCAAAGAGCTCATAGACCTCCAAAGTCGAAATTCTTATTAAAAATTCAAAGCAAAGCCTGATACAATTTCTACAGAGTAACTCTGCCACAAAAGTTCCACCCTAATAGAGCTCAAAGAGCCTCTATTTATACAAAGAGATAAGGCTAAGACCCTAAAACCAAACTAAGAGTAACACCGAAGTAATTGAATGAGCTTGGCATGATCATTTGGAGTTGAACTGAGCTGCAACTGAGTGCTGGACTAATGAGGGGGGGTGAGGTGGCTCATCCTCCCTCGTAATGATCACCCAACCAATAGATAACCCACACTTCAACCAAAAACGGATTTGACCAAAGAGGGTAAATTTCTGACTGATAGTACAACTGCTACACTCCGATACTTGATCTGAAACTGACCGATATTGATTGGAATCATCATAAATGCTCCGTGCCATGTGATTTAGCCTTTCATTTCGCCAAATTCGGATTAGTTTGGAGAGATTTGGATTTTCTCCAAAATAATCATTTTTTATTAAATAATCAATTTTTCTCCAAAAATGACTTTTTTGAGAAAATATGCGTTATGTGGCCGAATGATGATTTGAAAGTTGGATCTGACTGGCTGGATGATCAAGAATGATTTTTGGCTTAACGTTAGAGCCTTCAATCACTGAATTCGGGTCCTGGATGACCGACTTATTACAAATTGAATTTTTCCATTTAAATTATGTGAAAATTGAATTAAGAACTTAGGAAAAATTAAAAAACTAAAAAATTAAAATTTTGACGCGTTCGGTAAAATTTTTCGGAATTTTTTCTGAGGGTCCTGGTGACTTAGGACATGACCATGTTCTATTCTAACAATGCCTAGTAGGTTAATATACACTCAGTTGGGCTCTAATAAGCCCCAAGGCCAAGAATTCAAAATCGGGCATTCCAGCTTTGGAGGAAGTGGGAGAAAACCTCGTCAATTATACTCAGCTATAGGCAAAGCATAATTGTCAAGGGAAAAAATCTCCCTGGAATACCGTAGTTGAAATTCTACTTCTCAGGAGACCGAACCACTCAAAACATCCTACTAGCACATTTTATTACAAACCCCGCAGGGCCATGGTCATAATTATTCAAACAAAAAACTGACTAGCCAAAACAGGCTGGACACAAAGGCGGATCATCTGATACACTGGAATCAAACATTTATCATGTTTGTCAACTGGCGGCTCCTCAGCTAATCCAACTATGGTACAAATAAGTGGATAACATTCCCTATGATACATCCCGTGTTATGGTTGAATGTTTATGTGTATGAATGGTTCGTTGTTTTCAAGTATTCAATATTTCTGCACTTAAAGAATTAAAGATCAAAGCTCAACTAAAATTCAACAGGTTGACAAAGGGACGATACAAGTCAACTTTTGTATGCCCAATGTGCAACAAAGCATCTGCAAAACTGTAATAGACCAATATAGAGAATTCTGTGTTCTTACAAATATATCATCATGGTACCAAATCGAGAGAAGCCTTGAACTGGTCATTGATTATGAAGAAATGAGCCACGATTTGTGAAGATGTTTAGGGAGACTCCCATGTGGAGAGCCACCAATCGAAGAGATTAACCCATGTTGCCCTTGCCACGTGAAATCAAGCTGCCATACCTGTCAACAAATGCAATTGGATTGAGCTACCTGGCGGAAATGAAGTGGCGCCTTCAAGACAGAGAGACATCAACACTTCCATTGCACGAGCGTTGGTGAAACTGCCTCAGACAAGGTGTCGCTGCAGAGGTGGTGTCTATTCATGCATATCAAGCTGCATAGAGGATAGTCTGGCAAATAACCCACGTGGAAGCTGCGTGAGCTTTTAGTTGGCTAGAAGATTTCAAAGTTGAAAAAATAAAAGAGGAAGTAACCTATCACAATGTATCCCTTTGTCTTCTATGATTGGGGTTGTAGAAAAAATATGTTATAAGCACCTGATTTCAAGGAAGAAAAGTTTCAGACTTGGTGAGATCACGATCTACAATTTGCTTGGTCGTTCTTAGTTGGTGGGGAATGGATTGTTGAGCGTTTAAGTGGTTGTTTAGAACAAAAGAAAATTGTTGCACGACAAAGAAACATTGCCAGCGGAAGGTAGATCTTGCTTTAGAAGATCGAACTCTTTGTGGAGGACACAAATTCAGTGTGGTAGTGGCTCTATGATAGAGCTGGGCACTGATGATGAAAATTGTTGGGAACACAATGTACGAGATAATTCATGTTAGAGTTACTTGCTATTGTATGGCATCTAATTGTTGTCCATATGCGATTTGAATGTGTGGAACTGCAGTGGATTTTGGTACGTGGTGGAAGTAACTCTCGACGCTTTTCTAAAGGAATGTTCTCTCATGCGTGGCAAAAATCACATGGCACACTCCCTTTTGAGTTCACCTTTGCATACGTATTATTCCTTTGGGAGTTTACCTCACGCTTGACTAGTAGATAACTGCTTGTAATAAAGTGATGAGCTCTCCATCACTTGAGTATAATCATTAATAAGGGTATAGTTATGTATTCATTGTAGAGGAAGTCTACTTTCTCTCATTTTTTTTTCAATTTTATTTTGTAGAAGAAATATGATGCTCTAGTTTATATAAAAAACTAGGTCTCTCCTTTTAAAGGTGGGGATTGTAGGAAGATTTCTCCCTTTTGAGCTTAATAGAAAATATTACTTGGAGGCTTATTGGACATGTATTGGAGTGCTTTCTATTAGATGTGTGGCAAGATCTTGTGTGGAGCTTTAGTGGTTGTAGTTATTGCTAGGCATTTTACTTTGAAATTTCTATGTTTGTGTTGGAGGCCATAGAAGGGTGTTGCCACCTCAATGGAAGGCAGAGATTTTTTAGTTCATTACTAGTCTCTTTCTTTTGCATGTGTGCACATACATGTCTTGATATTTTCATTCGATCTAGTTCGAGGGGTGTAATATTGATCTTTTGTGTGTATGGTGCACCTCTCATAGCTAGAAAGAAATAAGCAAATCCAGTTTTCTTGCACTTAACTAAGCAAGGTTTGATCAATCATGTGATCTCTCCCTCGTAGTGACATATGACACAAGGTCCTCTTGAGCTATTCTCTTGTCTCCATTTGCCCCTTTGGTGGATTGGCATTGGTCTTTTCAGGATTGATCTTCCCTTCCTTCCCTTCCCATTACTTGTTCAGTTCCATTTGTACTACTTGACCTTGTTCTCCAAGATCTACACTCTACTTCACCTATGAGCTCCATTGTCTTATTGGTTTAGCAGTCCCATTTAGCGGCACCCCCTTGAGTTGGAGGAGAGCCAACTAGAAGTGAGGAGAGAGCCAACTAGAAGTGAGGAGAGAGGAGTGTGGCGACATTGGCTTTTCTATTGAAGTGCCATTGGGCTAGTGTGCCTCTTTTGGGCTTTAACACACATACACTAGTTTTGGTGGCAACAACAGCAATTGGCTCTCAAACCCTAGCTATCCTTGGATGTCAATAAACTGTTCATTACTACCCTTGATTGACATTGGCATTGGTCTTTTTGGGATTGATCTTTCCTTCCTTCCCTTCCCATTACTTGTTTAGTTCTATTTGTACTACTTGACCTTGTTCTCCAAGATTTACTCTCTACTTCACCTATGAGCTCCATTGTCTTCTTGGTTTAGCAGTCCTATTTAGGGATACCCCCTTGAGTTGGAGGAGAGCCAACTAGAAGTGAGGAGAGAGGAGTGTGGTGACATTGGCTTTTCTGTTCAAGTGCCTTTGGGCTAGTGTGCCTCTTTTGGGCTTTAACACATGCACACTAGTTTTTGTGGCAACAACAGGAATTGGCTCTCAAACCCTAGCTATCCTTGGATGTTAATAAGCTCTTCATTTCTATCCTTGATTGACCCCATTTGCTCATTTGACAAGACACTAGTTTCCAATCCCTTCATCACCATTATAATTTCCTTTGTTAAAATCCTTATTTCACCTTGTGGTTCATTGCTAAGCCCTAGTAATCCTATTTAGGGACCACCTTAAGCTAGAGAAGTGCTAAACCAAAGAGTATGAGAGGGTCGATGAGGTGACAATGGCACCCTCTTAGTTATCCATAAGCTCTTTGGTTTTAGGGCTTTCATTCTCAAGATGCTAGTTTGTGTGGTAACAATGCTCAATAATTTTAAAGCTTTTAAATTTTGTTGATAAATTAGAAATTCCTTGCAAAGAATTTACTATGAAGGCCTTGTAATGGAACATTTTCCATTTGCATAGGGGTAATGTGAGGAGTCTCTCCCTTTTATTTCCTTTTCCTATTCTATTTTTGAATGTAATAATCCTTCATCTATCAAATAAGTTGTTTTTGGAACTAATAAGTCGTTGTAAGACAATACCTTCATAACTTTGTTCAAAAGTGGCAACTCTAGTTCTCCAAGACCAATTTATGTATTTATTTTCAACATTATTAAGGTTGTTTGTGGCATGCTCTTAGTAGCTCTTTCCTTAATGAGCCACAAAATTGCTCTTTCCTAAGATTTGATAGGCACTAATTTGTTATTCTCCATCACCCTATTTATTTGCTTTACTACAACCACTTGTTTTCATTGTTCCACCAAGATTTCAGGGGACGAGAGCGGGGAATTGCACATGGGGGATGTGTGGAGACACCCTCCAAATTTTAAGGAAATTCATGGGGGATTGGGGGACTTTGGGGTCCCTAGCATAGGGGCCCCTGTCTCTAAAATTGTAAAAAATAGATAAAAATCCCAACATAACATTTCTTCCCATGTAAATTCATCATTGTGCAATGTAAATGCTAAATTGAAAATGGCAAAATGATACAAACATGATTCATCAATCACCATTGTTATTTCTGATTTATCATATTTGAATATTTCACATTGAATCAATGATACTTGTACATCTTTTCAAATTTATAACTTATAACAAAGTCATGATTGAAATATATTGATTCAAATTCATTATTTTAAATAGGAAAGTGGAATAGGTTTTGTTTGTTGGTTTGTTTGTTAGAAATGCTCGTCACTTGGGGCCAATCTATTTTAACCATTGGCTAAGAAACCACAACCCAGGAGCATCTACGCCATCAAAATCACCCGAGGATCGCACCCGGCTTGGGCCACACCAACGCTTAACATGGCTGGATTTTTTGGTGTCTCCTGGCAACTAAGTCTCCCATAAGGGTATTGAACTTATGTCGCCTTACAAACGAAACCCACACCTTACCCGAGTGAGCTAGTGGTAATTGACAGTGGAATAGGTTTATTATTATTTAGGTTTTTTGTTTCTTTCCAACTCTTTTTAATACTTTTAGTGGTTTTTGAACAAAAATCAAAGGGGATGCCTAAGAGTCCCGCTTTCCATGAGGGGTCACCCACAAACCCCCCCATTTTGCAAAATTATCTTGCTTTTCGAGAGGGGGGTGCCTACAAGCTCCTTTTGCGAAACCTTCATGCACATTGGTGAAAAGTTTCGCTGTGTGTTTCACAAAATAGAGGGTGTGATGAAATGATTCGCTTATTGCCCTCGGTGTGGGAAGCGCAGCTGGACTCCTCGGACCCTGCATGATGCGTCCCCATGGAACACTGCTTGTTTAGTTAAAGCTTACTTTTCAATTTCACCATGAGCCCCCACTTCATAGCCTTGACAATCGTACCTTAAAGAAGCCCCTCTTGTGTTGGAGAAGAGACAACCTAAAGTGTGGGGAGAGCTGTTGAGGTGACAGTGGGCAGCCTTTCTAAGTTAAACAAAGCTATCACCTTGGTGCTTGGGGCTTTACACTTTTGTGGGTGCTAGATTTTGTTGTAACACTCCCTTTTATCCCAAGCTTTAATTGAAGATTAGATGTGGCAATCTGTTAATTTTAGTTGTTAATGTTGATGATTTGGTGATTATTGATAGTGGAGATGCTTTGTTTGATGAGATAAAAGTTCACTCTGGCACTGATCTTGTTTCCCTATTGTCTTGGAATATAAGTTTAGCAAAGAATCGACTGTAATTTTATCTCCCAAATGAAAATATGAACACAATTATTGAACAAGTTATTAATGGTTAATTGCAAGCCTTCATTGCCCTTGATGGAGATGGTACTCAAGATGAATGTAGATGAAAGTTCAAAGCTTGTACATGCAACTTTGTATATGCAATTAGTTGATTGCTTGATATGTCTAACTACGACAATACCAGATTTAAGTTATGCAATGAGTATAATCTTTCAATTTATGACTTCTCCGAGAGTGGAGCATTGGAAGCAACTAAGAATATCCATCATATGTAAAAAGGACATTGAATTATGCTTGGAGTATATTAGAAATGGAAAATTCAAGTTGGTTGGCTTCTCTGATTCAAATTGGGTAGATTGCTTGGAATCGGGATTGCAGAAAGTGAAATGTGGGATACATCTTTAACTTGGGCTCAAGTATTATTTTGTGGATAGCAAAGAACAACCCACTCTGGCTTTGTCTTCGACAAAAGCTAAATGCAGGGGTAGTGCTAGTGTTGCTTGTGAAGCCATATGATTAAGAAGAATTTTTGGAATTTGAAGCTTGAGTAGAAGCCAGTTACTACCCTCTTTTGTGACAATCAAAGTGCAATAAAGTTAGTCAGCAATCCAGTTTTTTCATGCTAGAATTAAGCATATTGAGGTACACAGGCATTTTATAATAGAGTGTTGGTGCAAAGTGAAGAATTGAGCTGGTTCACTGTCCAATGTAGGAACAATCTATGGAAATCTTCACCAAAGCTTTATGTAAAAGACAAATTTGTAATATTTAGAAATATGCTGTATGTTAGCAATCATGGTCATTCCATAAAATAGTCTTTAGTGTAGTTTTAGGTTTTAGTGCTTAGGCGTTAGTCTTATATAATAAATGTGGTTAAAAGGTTCAGTAAACGTTATTGAATAAATAAATGGAATGTACCTCATTTAATACAGGTTGCATTAAATTAATAGGTCATTAGTTGTTTTAAGTCAGGGTAACTTATGCTTTTCAAGAATTTATGGGTTTTGTATGTGGATTTATCCGAGTCAATCTTCACATGATAATCAATGAAGTGTGAATGTATTCTTCTTCTCGACTTTTGTGTGTTCTCCTTCTTCATGTGTGCTGTCTTGAATAATCATTTGGAACAATTGCACCCAATATTTCAGTAGTGCACAAAGAAGGATACAAAGAAGGTTAAAGTAAGGACATTCTCTCTTCTTTCCTGTGTAAGCAAGCAGAGCGAGCATGTCTACTTTGGCTCCTCATTCAAGAGATTCCATATCTTTGCTAATTATTCATGTCCTAGCTGCAAATAGAGCTGCTAGATCAGATTGCAGCATGGCAACCTAGCATAGAGGAAACAGTATACTCTCTCCATTGATTGCGTCTTGACAATTATATTTCCATAACAGGAAAATGTCTGTTAACCCAATGGTATCCCATATGGTTTGTTCTGCCTGTCTAATCATCCAATTGTCCCCAAAGATGATTCCCTTCTGAAGGAGGGCAGTGAATAAGGAGAGATTTTTCTACCACCCAATCATAAAAACTTAAAAGAGTAGGCTACCCTGCAACCCCACAAAAGATGCTTGGTTGTTTCTGCTTCATGGCAGATTGCACAGTTGCCATCTATTAAGCCTGTTCATTGGAGATTTGAGTCTTTCTTTCACTGCAATGCTGTTGATGAGGATGTGCCATCCAACTACTTGAACTTTAAAACAGATATCTGCTTTCCATATGCTTTGAAATATCTTAACTCACCTGGCCTCTTTAGCATGTTTGTCCATTATCTGAATCCTGTAGGCATGATTGACTTTTTTCCAAGGAATCACTGTGTTGATCCTCGTCCTGTAAACCCTCCATGCGAGGAATCCTTTTTTTGCTAGTCTTTTCCATGAATATGGAGGGATTAGGCCAATCTGCTTAGAGTATGTGCTATGATGAATATGGTTGTCTATGATTGTCATTGATGACAACATTAATGACAAAGGTCAAATTGATGATGGGAAGTGATGACAAAGCACAAGGAAGTTGGATGTGGGAATTAGGACACCTAATGAGCCAAATGACCCATTCTGTGGTCATTTGTTGCTTGGTGGGGTCTTGGAACCCTTGAGATGGACCTAGTGCATGAGAAAGTTTTTGGAACCCTTGATGCACTTGTTGTAGATGACATTAATGTTGGTCCATGCCACCATCTGTTGATGATGTTCTTACACTTCTATATACCTTGATAAAGAAGCCTTGGAGGGTCGTGGACATGATGTATGAACTCAGTACTTGTAGCATCTTGGACCATGAAGAAGTTGTCGACCTAATGAAGAAAAATCGTGGGTAAAGTCAATACAGAATTGTGCTTATTCCAGGTCGGCTCAGCCCAAAAGAAATAAAATTAAAAGTGAAATAAATATGGTGAAGTCGGCTCCAGATTAAAAATAAAAAAATACAAATTCTTTTGAGACAGTCGGCTTACTAAAATAAATAATGAAAAATCAGTATAAATAACAAGCTGACGTTTTTCAAAAGGTGTGGAGCATTCGGAGGTGTAAAACTAGCTCTGAAATTCGGGTGTACCCTGAGGCAGCAGCAGCAAAGTTGAAAACTTCGGTGGTGTGGAGAAGAGGACAGCAGCAGGCTTGATTTATAAAAGTTTTTAGTGTGTATGCAGCTCTGAAATTCGGGTGTACCCTGAGGCAGCAGCAGCAAGTTGAAAACTTCGGTGGTGTGGAGAAGAGGACAGCAGCAGGCCTGATTTATAAAAGTTTATAGTGTGTATACAGCTCTGAAATTTCCGCAATCCAATGCTATCTGAAGGTCTTCACTACGTTTAATATTTTATATGAAGTATCCTTCGATTTTCTGGTGACCACTTGAAGCCGCAGTCAAGCTCATTGGTATGACAGTCATCTCAAAATTTCAGTGATGGAAATAGCCCAACATCAATTCTAATTTCGGATAGAGAAGAGGATACAGTGGCAGCTAAGGTATGATGTTTACACAGTGAACTAGTGGCATGATGATTGCACAGTCTATTGGAAATTGTTTTGTTTATAGGTACAGGGCATGGCTTACTGGTTGACATAAGCAAATCCTTGATGACAGTCACAATATGATGAGCAGACTGTGTTAGCTTGACAGAAATGAGCATACTGTATTAACTTGACAGAGATGAGCAGACTGTGTTAAAGAACAAACTTAAGACATGAGCTGAGGATATGTATGTTGATGAGCAAAGTCAATGAGCAGTGATGGTCTTGTGACAAAGCCAAGTAGGACAAGACATGACAGGTCAAGATAGGTGTTGATGTACTAAAGACATGCTTAATGACATAGCTGTAACAGGCATATAAACTTAAGATGATTTACAGACATGAGCACTTTTGATACCTGAGTAGATATGAAGATTTGATGGTGACAACTGTGATTTGATCATTGACATGACTAGGCTAAATTGATGAAATGTGATGTGACGGAAATTTGATTGTAATTGCAAGCTGGGCCTTGTACAATTTTTCTTAGTAGGATTTAAGAAAAGACCAAGCAGAGTCTTGGATTGAAATAGGGGCTTCTGTATCAATAGGTGCTGATTTACCTACGGTCGCAACCGTTGAAATACAAAAATATTACAAACATTATATCTTGTGACTCTTGTGCAATGTGTTGATGATTATGCTTTTTTATTTGATGAATGAATTGATTATTGATGCATAGTCTATTGATGAATATGATGTTGAATTGAATGTGAAATGGTGACTTAAGTTTTAGAGCTTTAGGAAGTGAAAATTGAAGTAAGTCCAAGCTTACCGATTCAGCCCCCCCCTCTCGGTAAGCCATTGTGTTTAACAATTGGTATTAGAGTGGGCCTTCAACATAATCCTAACAAGCTTGAAGGGAATTGGGGACACAATCATGAAAGGATCAACAAAGCTCATTAACCATGAAGTTCCAGTTTTGGAGAAGTCAGATTACTTTGGTTGGAGAAGTAAAATGAAAGACTACTTGAAAAAATTCGGGGTTTGGGAAATAGTGGTTAACCCACCTAACCAGCCCAACAAAAAGACAAAGACAACTGTTGAAACATACAACAAGTTTGCCTTGAAATTTTTGATGGATGGTCTATCAAGCTCTATTCAAGAAAGTGTAAAAGATTACACCTCTGCCAAGGATCTCTGGTTCAAGCTGAAAGAAGAATACCTAAAGAAAAATCAAGACAAAGAAAAGGAAGCAGAAGTCAAGGATGAAAGGCAAGAAGAAAAGCATGTACAAGCTTCAGATATAAGTGAAGGTAAGTACTCCTCAATGGATGATAGCTCTGAATGTAATGATGATGAAGCTGTTCTTACAGAAGATGAAGAAGAAGTTTTGTTGAAAGCAAATAATGCACTTACAAGCACTTTGACAGATATTGATCTTAAATCCATTCCAAGACTCAAGAATAAAATGATGAGGTCATTGAAAAATACAAAGAGGAGACAAAAGCTTTGCTAATGAAGTTAAAACTCAAGAACAAAGACTTGCAAGTTAAGCTGCAAGATCAAAATGATGAAATCAAGGAATTGAAGATTGGATTAGCAAAAAAAAAGAAAAGATTGGTGTAGATTCTAAAGATCTTGAAGAAGCAAGATGGGTTAATACTGATCTAAAGGTCTAGTTGGAGGAAGCTAAGAGAATAGAAGATGTTATGAAGCTTGTTGGTCTTAGAAAGAAGATTGAGAAGTCAAAAGATCATGTAAAGCTAAATGAAAGTTCAGTCATCTTGGATGAAATTTTGAAGTGTCAAAGGCTTTTCTCTGACAAGTCTGGCCTTGGGTTCAAGAAGGAAGAAGGCAAATTGAAAGAAGTCTTGTGGTCCCCCAGAACTCCATAAGCTGGTCCATCAATGACCAAGGATGAATCTGATGCACCTGCACATGCCAACAAAAAAGTTGAAAATTTAAAAGTACCTCACGAAGCTACTCCCACTGATCAAAACCATTCATTTGAAAGAAGAAGCACAACTCCAAGATGGAGCCAAACATCAAGGTATGTAAATAGATTTAATGGCTATTGTTTTTCATGCTCTAATGTTGGTCACAAGGCCATGGAATGTAGATCCAATGGAAGAAGAAGTGCTGGAAGCCCTAATGACAAAGTTAGGTGTTGGACATGTAATCATCTTGGTCATATTCTTGCCAATTGTCACACAATGAGGTGCTACTCATGTAGTGGTTTTGGTCACAAGGCTCAAGAATGCCCAAGTCAAAGGAGTCAACCTAGGGTGAGCCCATCATATACATCAGCAAGGAAAGTCTATGAATCTTGGAAGAAGAATGACACAGGCAGTTTTGAAGGTCAAAGGACAAACAATCTATAAGCCAAAGACACTCGAAGGTATGGGTAAGAAAAAATATTTTGCTGGATCTAAATGAAGTTGAAGACCAATGCACAAAAGGTGAAGGTGGCTGCCATATGGCAAGCCATACTTAAAGTCTTCCAAAGACTTTGAGTACACCATGAGCTCATTGTTGGAGGATGGACTCAAAGGTATTTGATGGTCACTCCAAAGATAGGTCCTAGGATCGTGGCTACATTGGCAAGATGATAGGGGGAGCAATAATAATATCCTGTGATCTCATGAACTCTCTCTAGTTGAAGCAAATGAAGTGAAGATGGAAGTTAAATGTTAATAGGAAGAGCAGTAGCACTGAAATGTTGTCATTGATGCTTACCTTTTTATGAATTTATTAAATTCTTGCTGATGTATTCATCCATAAAAGTGCACTAATGACTCTCTCTAGCTTTGGATTTGATTGACAAGGAAATATTCACGAAACATTTATTTTATTTGCTCGTGTGACTCATATTGGGAATATAGTTGAGCCATGTAGTGCAGATCTTACTGCAAACTTGGCATGTACAGACTTAGTATGGACATAGCTACAGGACTGGTGAATCCATTATTGCAGATCCTGTGATAAAACTTATCGAGTAATCAAAGATAGACTTGAAGATCAATCTCAGACCCCTATATTTGTAAAGGCAGCCGAATCATCAAAAAGACATTTAAGGTGTGCTCCCTCGATCTTTACATATCTGTGCTAGACTACACGGCCTTACTATCTCAAGCAAAGACAGTCAAGAAGTGGCAGTAACATTTGATGGTACAATACTACAGAGTCTTGTATGAAGAGACCCATTGACATGATTAGTAGGAACAACAATAGACCCACAACACTTTGTCAGGACAGTCCTCAGTGATATATCAGTTAGATTTTTGAAGATAAATGTTTGAGTGAATGCATACTTGTTGATACATGATGCATATTTGATGCATACTCTCCGATGATGATGATGCTGCATACTTATACACAATGCATATACTATATGATGATGTCAAAGAATATTATGATAAAGTGCAAGATCAGATTTGAGAAGGTACTCTATAGCCATAGAAGGTGTGACAAAAGCAGTCCCATCTTGAATAATGCAAGCACAAGTTGAAGGTAGACACATATTCTAGCATTTGTAACGAAGTTAAGAGAAGATTCAGGCCTTAAAGGCAACCATTGGAAAGCACAAATCTATTAAATCTGATGCCTGTCCAAGATTAGCAGGTGTAAAGAATTGCTCTCAGCAGCAGTATACAATAAATAAAATGAAGCGTTGAAGAGAATATCTTCCAACCTGTTTTTGACAAGAAGTTTGACTAAGATGTTGATGCATGCTAACCTTTTATGATTTTACTAGACAGAGTCTTGTTAAAGTTTGAAGAGGCATGTTGATAGGGGGAGCAAACACGAAGATGACAAATGATGAGAGCAGAATCTCAGCAGTTCAAGCAGCCTATTTGAAAGGGGGAGCACTTATGTGGAATTTGAAGATGATCCAAAACTCAGATCAGAAGTTAAAATGATGCATTCAAAGTTAAATTTTTTTTGGGTATTGTGAAGCCTTAAATGGCTAATTGGCCCTTTGTCATTAATGTCAAAGGGGGAGAGAAAGATTGGTTGACATCAATGACAAAGGGGGAAATTGATGAATATGGTTGTCTATGATTGTCATTGATGACAACATTAATGATAAAGGTCAAATTGATGATGGCAAGTGGCAGTAAACCTGTGATCTTTCCAACTGTTTTTTCATCCCAATAATCATCTATTTGTGCAAACTTCGGATTATCTTCAGATCCAATATTTACTTTTATGGTTTTCAAAGGCTGCGTGAAGTCAACAAATTCTAGCTCGGTTGATGAGTGCCAAGTTTGGAATAATAGAGAAGTGGAGAGGGGCAATGACAAAGCACAAGGAAGTTGGATGTGGGCATTAGGACACCTAATGAGCCAAATGACCCATTTTGTGGTCATTTGTTGCTTGATGGGGTCTTGGAACCCTTGAGATGGACCTAGTGCATGAGAAAGTTTTTGGAACCCTTGATGCACTTGTTGTAGATGACATTAATGTTGGTCCATGCCACCATCTGTTGATGATGTTCTTACACTTCTATATGCCTTGATAAAGAAGCCTTGAAGGGTCGTGGACATGATGTATGAACTCAGTGCTTGTAGCATCTTGGACCATGAAGAAGTTGTCGACATAATGAAGAAAAATCGTGGGTAAAGTCAATACAGAATTGTGCTTATTCCAGGTCGGCTCAGCCCAAAAGAAATAAAATTAAAAGTGAAATAAATATGGTGAAGTCGGCTCCAGATTAAAAATAAAAAAATACAAATTCTTTTGAGACAGTCGGCTTACTAAAATAAATAATGAAAAATCAGTATAAATAACAAGCTGACGTTTTTCAAAAGGTGTGGAGCATTCGAAGGTGTAAAACTAGCTCTGAAATTCAGGTGTACCCTGAGGTAGCAGCAACAAAGTTGAAAACTTCGGTGGTGTGGAGAAGAGGACAGCAGTAGGCTTGATTTATAAAAGTTTTTAGTGTGTATACAGCTCTGAAATTCGGGTGTACCCTAAGGCAGCAACAGCAAGTTGAAAACTTCGGTGGTGTGGAGAAGAGGACAGCAGCAGGCCTGATTTATAAAAGTTTTTAGTGTGTATACAGCTCTGAAATTTCGACAATCCATTGCTATCTGAAGGTCTTCACTACATTTAATATTTATTATGAAGTATCCTTCGATTTTGTGGTGACCACTTGAAGCCGCAATCAAGCTCATTGGTATGACAGTCATCTCAAAATTTCAGTGATGGAAATAGCCCAACATCAATTCTAATTTCGGATAGAGAAGTGTTAAAGTTAGTGTAGCTGCGAGACCCATTCTCAGTTGACTAGGACAGAGTAAGACCCTAGAATGTACCCTAGGGCCCCCAGTAGCCTCCTGGGGTTCTTGGTCTAGGACCAAGCAGGTTGATGCCATGGCAAAGCCCCTAGCATGTGGCTAGGGCCCCTATATGCCTCTAGGGTATTTTGGTCTGGGACCAAGGATGTGATGTCCAAGTAGAGCTTGCAGGTAGAGGCAGAGATATATTCTGGTATAGGACCAGGGACACGATGTCCAAGTAGGTCCTGTAGGTAGTTGATCAACTTTCAGTGTGAGACTAAAACTCAGCTTAGTACTGAGAACCATTCTGCGAGAGAATGGAGGACCCGGTTAGGGTCCAGGGATTGATCAACTTGATTCAGTGTGAGACTGAAACTCAGCCTAAGGCTGAAAGCCATTCATTAAGAATGGAAGATAATGATGTCCCCTCTCCTAATCGGTTATTGCTAGGTTGATTCTCAAGGGACTGGCCACCCGTTGACGATGTCCTTGGCACCTACCCTTTAGGAGCAGTGTTAAGGACAATATGATTGTACCATCCGTTTGGATCTTCCCCCTTATACAGTGATGACAAAATATATAAAACTATCTACCTTGAGAGAGAGAAAAGTGTTTGGTCTTGTTGGTCCTATTTGATTGCTTGGTTCACTTTGATCTTGTGGTTGTTGACTCATGGTCCTATTCTTACTAGGTCCTAGCACTCTCACTTGTGTGCACCTTTGATTATGTGACTCCTACTTTATGGAGTGTATTTACCTAATTGGTTATTAAAGACCATTGGACCTAGTATTGTTATGGTTACCTTATGTTTTGTTAAAAAGACCCTTTAACTCACTTATGGTTTTGGGCTATTCACTTTATGTTGGACCTTTAGACTTTTATTTTATGACTTTATTATAAATTATTTAATTAATTATTTTATAGTCTTATGATTTTATGATTTTATTAACAAAGACCTTTTTTACCTTTTAGTTTTATCTCATGTTTGAGACACTTTGACTTTCTATTATTGGGCCACTTTATCTTACCCTAAGTTATTTTATGATTATATGTCGACCATCTTTTGTATATCATTGGACCATGTTTTTTAACTTGTAAACATTATAAAATGAGCATGCATTTACATTAAAGTATCACCTTAGCCTCTCGATTTATGATTCCATCAGCTCTGCGATTTTATGACAGTGATTTATCTCAGTACGATTTCTTTTCTGGGTCTTCTTCCTTACGTATTTTTTTATCAGCGATTTCTTTTCGGTGATCTCTGCGATTTTGATTTTCCTCACGGTTTACTTCACGGTTTACTACACGAATTACGTGTCGGCTCTTTCACGTTTTTACTTCTTGGGCTACCTTCGCGGCTTAAGTTTCTTCACATATGGACCCTCCATGATTCTGCTTATCGTCTATGTCTGCGGTTTGTTTTTCACTGGCTCTTACCTTTCACAGTTTTCTTTCACGGGTTAGATCCTTCACCGGGTTGTCTACGGGCCGTCTGCGGTTTATATTCACGAGCTTTCCGCGTCCCTTCTTCACCGGCTGGCTTCGTCTTTAGTCTGCTGACTGTTCTGCTTGTTGGTTGCTCCTTCGTGAGCCAACCTGTGACTCTTCCTGCTGGCTGCTAATTTTGCAAATCCGGTCTTTACCTATCTGTCGATTATCTGCTGCTCTGCTGGACTGAGATTTGTTTTTGTGAGATTAGATTGAGTCCATCCCCGTGTTCCTTGCTGTTCCATGTGCTGAGTCTGTGTTTATACTTCAGTATTGTGAACACACCAATGTATCTACACCAGTGCGATTTTCGGTGATGTCTTTCCTATCTGGACTGTTGTGATTATGCTGCTACTTTGATTGAAGAACCTAAGGTCTGTTTACTTCTACCTGAACTCTATATCTCTCAAGGTACGTATATGGTTTAACGAGTTTGACTAGTCCTTTCAGTGACAAGATCGAACTCAGAACTATCTGAGTATAAGGCGGATCCAACGATTGGTTATGATTCTTTATCTTCTGTAGTTTATTTGAGATTGAATTTACTGCACATGATTATTATTCTGTACATGACATTTGGAAAAACATCTCAATGATCAACTTTAATGCAGTGACCAGCAGAGCGTTAAAGTTAACGCAGTGACCAGCAGAGCATTAAGTTGAAAGAGATGAAAATTATGTTCTTAAATTTTATTACAGTTTATATTTTACTTAAGTTTTATATGTTCATGTATTGAAGTTTATTACTGGTACTAAAACTCATCTAACCTGCAAAATTCAACAAGAAGAGGATACAGTGGCAGCTAAGGTATGATGTTTACACGGTGAACTAAAGGCATGACGATTGCACAGTCTATTTGTTTATAGGTACAGGGCATGGCTGACTGGTTGACATAAGCAAATCCTTGATGACAGTCACAATATGATGAGTAGACTGTGTAGCTTGACAGAAATGAGCATACTGTATTAACTTGACAAAGATGAGCAGATTGTGTTAAAGAACAAACTTAAGACATGAGCTGAGGATATGTATGTTGATGAGCAAAGTCAATGAGTAGTGATGATCTTTTGACAAAGACAAGTAGGACAGGACATGACAGAGGTCAAGATAGGTGTTGATGTACTGAAGACATGCTTAATGACATAGCTGTGACATGCATATAAACTTAAGATGATTTACAGACATGAGCACTTTTGATACCTGTGTAGATCTGAAGATTTGATGGTGACAACTGTGATATGATCATTGACATGACTAGGCTAAATTGATGAAAAGTGATGTGACGGAAATTTGGTTGTAATTGCAAGCTGGGCCTTGTACCATTTTTCTTAGTAGGATCTAAGAAAAGACCAAGCAGAGTCTTGGATTGAAGTAGGGGCTTCTGTATCAGTAGGTGCTGATTTAATTCACGGTCGCAACTGTTGAAATACAAAAATATTACAAACATTATATCTTGTGACTCTTGTGCAATGTGTTGATGATTATGTTTTTTTATTTGATGAATGAATTGATTATTGATGCATAGTCTATTGATGAATATGATGTTGAATTGAATGTGAAATGGTGACTTAAGTTTTAGAGCTTTAAGAAGTGAAAATTGAAGCAAGTCCAAGCTTACCGATTCACCCCGCCCTCTCGGTAAGCCATTGTGTTTAACATGCTATTTGTCAACTACTGTGAGGTCCTTCAAAAGCCTATGAAGCTCCTTCATGACTAATAGCCATGCCTGCCATATCCTTTTAACTACTGCTGGTCTTTAAATTTTAAAGGAGTCGGTCCCTCCATTATTAATTTATTTGTGCATATGCCAGACTGATTTTTTATGCTGCCAACTTGTGTAGCCATATGCATATAGTGCCAAACAAGAGTTTGTCATGGTGCATTACCCCACATAGATTTCGCTATCCCATTAGTTGGCAATATTGCTGGCTATGTTTCAGTATCTGTCAAACCAAGCCTCCCCTGTTCTTTGGGGAGAGTACAAATGTCCCAAGCAATAATTGTCCTAATTGGTATTGGAATTGGTTAATAATCAACATTTTGTCTGGTTCTTTACA
>LPNX010759728.1:0-11857 GCA_001517045.1 Pseudotsuga menziesii | reverse complement strand
GCATTGAAGGGTATGTCTGCATCATACCACCATCTAGCTATGCATTCCCAAGCAGCCTCTTTCTCCATCTTCTTCCATTTAGCATCAATGGTGGGCTGAGAACCAGGAGTAGTGCGAGGCACAAAGTAAGAATCAAGACCTCTATTGCTGCTGATGGGGGTAGTACCCGGGGTAGTACGTGGCCTCTTTAGGTTCGAATTGGATGCTCTATTTCGACCTCTCCCCCTAATAGGAAAACTGGAGGATTCTTCAAAGCTAGTCAAATGACCTTGAGGGGTTTCACAATCACCACCCTCAGGATCATAGTCAATATCATCCTTAAATGGCATTGAACTTCTCCCTATGTCTTCTTGAATCTTCTTTGCCTTGGCTTTTTCTTCTTGGTAGGCTTCAATACTACTTAGCATCTCTGCTCTAAGATCATCAGAGACTTTCCTACAAGGTTCAACATTGTCTCTAGCACCAGCTAAGTGTTGTTTTAACCTATGGATACCACCCCCAGCTATTTTCTTCCCACAATAATTGCATATTTTTTTCCCACCATCATCCACTTGGCAATGAAGCCATGCCGCATCCTTCTTGTCTTTTGGAGCCTTGGCAAAGTTCAAACAAAAGCTGGAAATAAAACCCTATAATTTATTAATAACTTCTTAACTAAGGAAAACAAAATTTAAAGAGAAAAGCTGTGACTTGACATACCTTTGAGAGAGAAGAAGAAATGAAGAAAAGATGCCAAGAGAAAAAGAGGATGCTGGTCCGTGATAACAGTCCACAAATTCTGCACAAAAGCCTTCAATAACCTCCAAAACAGTCCACGTAATAGCTCCAAACGTGCTACAAAATATGATGCTTCTAATCTCCTCCAAATCCTTGCTGCAATACACACTTGACTATGCCCAACAAGTTCTTGGAAACCACCGGTAAAACTCAGCTGCAAAAGACCACACAACTGCCCAACGAACTGTGCTCTCAAGATTGCCAAACTAATTGCAATGAATAGTGTGAGAAATGTAGGGGGTGGGGGGGTCTTTAAATAGTGTTAGGATAGGCTTAGGGTTAGGTTAGGTGTAGTTGTTTAGGTGTTTTTTTGTTTTTTAAAAAAAAAAATTAAAAAAACGTGGTCCCCAGCTCGCGGCCGTACGGCTGCCTCTGAACCGGCCGGTTCCGTACGGAACCGGTCAAACCGGCCGGTTTGACTCGGTTTGGTACGGAACCGGCCGGTTCAGAGGCCGGTTTGGACTTTTTTCCGGTTTTGCAAATTTTTTTAAGGAACCGGACCGGCTGACCCTGTGAACCAGTCAGACCGGCCGGTTTTGCCGGTCCCGGGCCGGTTCTGATAACACTGGTTCTTTATATATATATATATATATATATATATATTATTGTGGTTTATTGCAACGAGCTTTGTATATATGCTTGTCTTAATCTAGTAGTATTTTACAAGGGGGCTTGGTCTGATTTGCCACAATTTACCTTGGTTGATGGTTATGAATTTGGTTTTGGACATTTTGTTGTCTATGGATTCTGTGTTCTAGAACACTTACATAGCTCCTTGAATACCTTAATCACGTGCATCTTCACTTTGTTCTTAATTTTGTACCTCAAACTTATATTATAGGATTGTTGGAGGTTGTTTTTTTAACATGTTGTGCATATCTTGCTAATGCTTTTCATGGGTTAATGTACTCATCAACAGAGCTTGTCTATTGTAGGCAGTTTAGTTGTTTGGAAGTTGTTATTCCATGTCCCTTCATACTTTGATTTGTTATACACATTAAAAATATAGTTTTAGGGATCACCAATGTGATGCCATCTGATGCCATTTTATTCATAACAATCTAATATTTTGCACTTGTGTTTTGGAGATTAGCTGTCCTAAATTGATCATCTACAAACCAGGCTTGAACGGTTTTCATTGTATAGTGCAATTGATATAGCAATTTGATAGATATCTATTTGACTGTTGGCATGCAGGACTTCTGCACGTTTAAAGGAAAATAGGTGAAATCAACATATTAAATCAGCTTTTGTAGTATTGAGAACATGAAATCAACCTTATTCTTTTCATTTAAGTATGCATTGATCATACTTGCAAAGCTTTTCTGGATATATGATATCTTTTTATGACTTTTCATTTTGGTGGCTTTTTTGTTTTAAATAATTTTTATGTAGATTGGGTGTTGATCTTTTGTCACTATTTTCTGTTTGTACAGGTGGTCAGGATCAGGGACAACGTACTGCTGCAGCCACCTATCTCAAAAACTATGTCCGCAACCATTGGAGTAGAGGTGGCCCTTCACAAATAAACGAGCGTCTTGAGTTTAGAAATCAGCTTGTACATGTGCTTCTTGAAGTGGATGCTCCTGTTCTCAAGCTCTTAGCTGAAGCAGTATGTCATTTAATATATTATGCATCACGCTTAGCTCAAGGGTTGATATCAATAGTTTAACATTCCAAATGCATGTATTATGAGGCATTGCTGCATGTTGTTCCTTCATCTGGCATGTTTTAATTGGTTACGAGGCTTGAGTGAGATAAAACGTTACATTAATCTTAATGCTATAACTGTGTTATGCAAGATATCCTTGTCTAAAGCTTTGATGAAGTTTTATCTGTTGCACAGTGCAACTCCAGAGACCATACTGTCCCTTGGATTGGCCAGTTTGAAGTTTCGACCAGAATAGTTATTTGTGCTGTTCCAGTCCCAAAATTATTACTGTTGCATGTGAATTCAATTTTGCAAACTTGTTTTCGAAATTTTTGTAAATGCTTTGTTAAGACTATTTTGCTGTTGCAAACATGTGAACTCACAACCATCCATAATTTTGCAATTTACGGAGCTCGTTTCTTGAAAATGAGTTGCTTCTGCCAATTGTGTTTGTCTGCAACCATCTTGAAGCTGAAGCTGTAGTTTGTAATATGTATTCGGCGACTTATAGTTTGGTGTTTCATTTAACAAAAAATAAGAGCTAAACTTTGTTTAAACTAGCAAGCAAAGTCAACTCATCTCTTATTATGGCTTTAGTTACATGGTCCACCTGATTTGTGTCGTAACTCATATCTCCAATTTTATTTCCTGTTTTTATTATGAAAAATAGTTTCATTACCTGTTGCAGTACTGTAGTGCTATGACTGGACAACTAGTTTTATAGTTACCTCTTTTATATGTTTTTCCTGGACAACTAGTTTTATAGTTTCCAGCTAAATATTTAGCTCTGTTTTCCCTTATTTTGCTTCTTGCCTTCAGTATCGATCTAGAAGTCACTTTTGCAGTCCCACATTGTATTTACAGTGGATTGTACCTGTTAATCCTTTTCCCCCTCATTGAATGAGAATCGTTCCAGGTTGAAGACCCTGCCCAAGCAGTTTGTGTTTGTAGAATTTTTGGCCTTGGAGCCAAGATGTTATTATTCTGATGGATATTTATTGTCGATCACTTTTAGGCTTTTTGTTGGGAGTTTGCAATTTGCACATGTGGTATTTTTGGTGCCGTGGTAGGGTTTTGCTAAGAATTGATAGAGAAGCTCATCAATGAAGAGTTTCCCCTAAGAATTATGACTAATTGTTTGGTTTAATTGATCGTTGAGGTGATGCATTCGTTAGCCTAGCTTGGGTTCTTGCATATATTGGAAGTGAACACTCGTCAACCCAGGGGTTCCTTAGTTTTGAGTGTAATTATTTGAGTTTATACACCCTTTGGTACACTTTCCTATGACACTTACCTTGGGAATTACATTGGAATAATTGGAGGCTTGGGATGTCTTCTTAGGGAGAGCTCCTGTAACACCTTGGTTTTGACCCCGTTTTCATTAAAAGGTACATGATGTATATTTTGTAATTAATCGTGGTGTGGAGCTAAAGGCAAAAGCCCCACCATCGATTTGGTTGTGTATGTTTCGGCAATAGGGATCGTTGCCGATGGTATATTGTGCTATCCGACACATTATAGTTTTGGCATCATGTAAATATGCACATCAATTTAAATAAACCTACAGCCAGCTACGACGGTGCAACGTTAAATGAAAAGGGCATGATTCCTAAGGTTAAGGGGGGGGGGGGGTTGTCCAACCCGTGGGGGTCATTGGGAGTTTGCCATGTGTCGACCACCCATTTAATTTCTGCTGTTTGGGAGCAGTTATTGCTGAGTAGTGGTGGGTGTGGCAGGATTGTCAGTCCTTGCCCACATACCCACTCCACTAGCGGACTCTTCCTCTTCACATCGCGTGGGGCAGAAGAAAACACTCACTCCACTCTCCCACAATTCCACTTCTCCGGAGGGTTTGGGTCTGGCTCACTCTCACGCAGGACGGTGCTGGTTTTTTCTCCCACCGCGAGTTGTTCTGGTAATCCTCATGTAGAGAGAGGGAGATCCTGCTTCCTCACGTATCGCTTGGGGAATTTCCCCATCGTTTTGTTCATCCTCACGCACAGATCATAAATCGGCATGGGTTTCCTCACGCAGGGGTTGGAGGATTGTGATCTCATGCGGCGAGCTGGACAAGCGGCGTGAGAGGCATGATTCTGCTGTTTATATGCTTTCCCTGTCAATGCTGGGAGTCTGTCTTCTTCCCCATTTGCTGATTGTGTAAGGTTCTCGCTGTTTCATTATGGGATTGGGTTGTTGATCTTCCCTGGTCTTGGTTGCTCCGTGTGCAAACATCTTTTGGGTGTCGCTGAGTTGTTTTGGCCACGCTAGGGCCAAGAACAACTCTGAATTGTCTTCTTTGACCTGAGCTGTGTTCACCTTTTCGTTTGGGTTGTCACCTTGTTGTCCTTATCTTCTTCATAGAGCTGTGAACTGGTTGTTTTACTGCGGGTATGCAGTGGTTGGTCTTCGGACTGCTTAGAGTAGGATTATAGGCTGGGTATGCTTGAGAAACCTGGTGTTTGGGAGCCACTCAGACAGAATTAGACTGTTGGTTTTCTTCTCCACAACCCTTGAAGAGCATTGGAAAGGGGAGTTAGGGCCTGAGGGACTGTGAAGTAGAGAAATGACTGATTCTTGGTGTTGGGTGTGTGGATGTCTTAGAAGTCAGGCTAGCTCTGGTGTAGGCGTCCTTAGCTCTCCATTGAGACCACCGGCTTAGCATTTAGCCTTTCCTAGCTCCTTGACGGCCTGATAAACCCAACTGCGTTGACTTGGCTGTTTTGTGTAACCTTGGCTATGTGTAAGCCTGCTTTGACCCTTATTCCTTGGGGAATCATGCCCAGCTCAGGGGTGGCAGTGTTGCTGAGAGATTGATGAGCACGTTGGCCTGTGGTTGGGTGGAACGTTGCAGCGACGTAGCTGGTTGCGGGACGAGATATTTATAAGATAAGTGTTCTTATCCATTTTGCTTCTGCATTTACTTTTACTGTCTAATGTCTAATGAATCATGATGAACATGTTGATGTTGGAATGTATATGTTGCTTCCGCTGTATGTTGAGTAACTATGCATCCGTGTATGTTTTATGCATCTTAGTATATTTTATGTTTTAAGCATTTTATTTCAGCTTTATATGCATGTTCTTGTTCATGGGGTTAGTTTCTTGGAGGTTTTTAATGGTTTGAGAGCGTCTTCTTCGTTGGTCGGAGGGTCGGGGACGTTACAGCTCCACATGTGCACATTCTCTTAGGTCGTTGGCTTATGGTTTGAGGAGTTTGGTAGCCCTTGCATGTGGATCTATGCATTAGCACATGCTCCTAGGTCATCCTTATCTTGGAAAACCAAGTTCAAGACTCATCTAGCTAAGTCATCCACGATCTTACCCTAGGCTCCATGCATCACACAAGAACAAGGCTACTAAACCATGCAAGGCATTAGTTCCACCTTCCATGCCTTATACTAGGATAGACACCTAGTGACACAACAAGAGCCAGATGACAAACCATCATCACCTCCAATGCCATGTTCTTCTCTAGGGCGTACTTGCATAGCACAAACCTTAGCATCTCACAACAACAAACCCTAGTATCACATAAGGGCAATATCTCCAAGGACAACCAAGACATCTCTCTCTCATCTTGTTGACAGTGGTGCATTCTTCTGAATTTGCTCCTTGATAGCACTAGTGGATTGGGACTTGTTATCACCCACCTTGTAGTTGCATGTGTGAGGTGGATCCAGGATGGATGGTAGAGGGGCAAGCAACTAAGGGGTGGAACCACGACTGACTAGACTCCCAAATGGATGGTTGTCATGCCAATCAAGGCAGCGTTCACTTTATGTTATCCTAGTCCAAGACAACAATGGGGGAGACCCAGATCTGCTCTCGACAGGAGAGATCGAACCTAGACACCAGAAGAAGATCAGATGGGGCTTTAGGGTACTTAAGGTGCAAGGTAAATGGAAACCCTAGCTCTAGGGTTAAGGTACTGGCAACTGATGGAGATGACCAATGTCTTGGGAAACGTAATTGTGATAGGGTGAGCAAGAACAAAGTTGGGACTGCCTAGTACCAAGGGGACAATCTCAGTGAAAGATAGGTGACTTGAGTTATCAGTAGGTGTTGGCAAAAGGAATATGAGTGAGGTCAAGTTGGGGCTAGCGCTAGCTAGGAGATCAGTGCCTTGTGTGCATTGGGCAATGGAGTCAGCAGTAAACAAATGTTTCAGAGAACCCACCTGGGAGACACCTTGATCTACGAACCTAGAAAGTAGTTGGTTCGGAAAAGCTAAGGTACAGGAAACCCAACTCAATGGATGGCTAGCGCTAGGGCTTAGGAAGACAAATCTGCAGTTCTAGGATCACCTGAGGGCTAATGGCTTAGCGTTGAAGGAGAAAAGAGGTCAGGATGACCTGATCTACAAGCCCAAATCAGAAAATCAGCAGAAAAATCAGATCTAGAAAGGTCAAAATCTGATGAGGGGGGCTAGGAGGCTGAAAACCAATTTTTCAGATCTAGGGCAAACCGGAGAGAACTAGCTCAGCGTTGGGGGTGTTCTGGAATGCTTGGGACTCGATCTATCTGTCTATCTTGTCAGATTTCAGAAAAACTCACTTCCAGAAAAGTCTAATTTTCAGTGAGGGCACTAGGGCAGTTTCAGTCAATTTTTCAGATCTAGGCCAAATAGTCAAGCAATTGGACATCGTTGGGGTTGATCTAGGCTGTGTGGGACCTGATCTATCCGTCTGTGAAGTCAGAATTCAGATAAACTCAAAACCCTAGCAGGTCAATTTTTCAGTGGGGGGTTATGAAGTTTTTGGCTTAAAAATCAGATCTAGGTCAAACTGTGAGGAATTTGACCAGCGTTTCAGTTGATTTGATAAAGGGGAGGCCCGATCTATGAAACCCAGAAATGGTTTGGCAAAAGATCGGACTATTCCCAAGTTTATTGATTTTTAGTGTTTTTAGTGCTTAAGGAGTTTTTAGAAAAAGTTGAAGAAAAGCAAGGTACAATGGAATAAGATCTGAAAAAGAAGAGACTTACCTGTTGGATCTTACCTGGAAATGCTTGTAGAAGTCTGTAACAGTGACGATCTTTGCTATCTCGATCAATTCTGGAAGATCTCCATGATTTCTATGGCATATGCAAGCTCCAAGCCACCAATGCGCCCCCTACCTTGCATGAGCAAACGTCAACCACATCAGATTTGCTAATACAAGATAACGAAACTGAATGTTACAAGATAGTAAAATGAAGTAATCATAGATCACAATGAAACTAATGAAAACCCCCTGATCCAAAACGAAGAGAACCGAGCGAGTTGAGGCCCCCCTACAAAAATGCTCCAGCCGAAATGCCCTCCTGTAGACAAAACAATGATAGCCACAAAAAATATAGATCTCACGAGAGTTTCCACAATACTAGGAAGCTGAAGACTAGCTAATCATCATTTGAGCACATCAGATGCAAAGCAGATCCAGAAAAATTTCCACAAAAAAGTCTTTCTATTATTAAGATCCAAGAGCCAAAGACCCCTTACAAATGACAAGCTCTCTTCTTTAAATAGAAATGAGAGAACCTCAATCATAACTGAATCCTAACCACTTTCAAAACGAGTGGCTAAGATTAAAAGATGAAATGTTTTAATCAATGGTTGAGATGAGCTCAACATACAATACATGGATCAATATAACCATAATTTATCAAAGTGGACTAACCCACCCAAAAAATGTAACCCACTCAACAAGAAATAAATGAAAGCACATGGTGGGTCTAAGGAGTGTTTGACTAACTCCCTTTGAGTGTCCCCATGGCACAATAAAATAATATAATAATTTAATTCTTTGACTTTTGTGCTTCTTTGAGGAAATCGAGAGCCTCTCAAAAGAGCTCCAGAAAATAATATAAAAATGCCCAAAAATAGGTGTGGGCCCAATCAGGAGTTGCAACTGCTGGAGAAGGTGTGGAGGACATCACTCTCATCATCATGACTCATCCCATGTCATTTCCTTGCCTCAGTAGCCCAAATCGATTTCTTCCATAACCATTTAATCATTTTTTAATCTGCCTCGGGAAACGTGATCATGCCAAAATAGCCTCCTAGGGTGCCTGCGTTGTCAAACTGAGCCCACCAGGCTCTTTGGGATGGGGGTACTATGGTACAAACAAGTGGTTGCACCCCCTTATGCCCATACAACGCCCTAGGAGATCCAACTAAAACATCTCCCTGCTCAACAATATCAATATGTGAAGAAAAACTGCATCAGAAAGGCAGGATGAGCCTGATCACATTTGTAAGTGCCCGGAATTGGAAATAAACTGTCTTATTAGACTTAGAGAGTCCAAATCCATCTAAAGGTGTATACTCATACCCCTCATAGGTCTCTATCTGATCATTAATCATATCCAATAAACAATATAACCATCTGTGAATAATCAGACACCAATAATAACTTAGACTATATCCATCCGCTGCAAGTGTTAAAAGGTTAAGACATGCTCTACAACTCATTCAAGTAACAATCACAACAAGTAGCATTCATTTCACTGGCGGTACATCAACCAATACATATATAAAGCTTTATTTATTATTACTCGGACTTAGACTTTCAAGACTATACTCACTTCATAGATGTAGCCAATTTGCTAGTGAAGGGTGAAGGGTGGAAATGACAAGGCTAAGGCAAAGGATGACTTCCTACTCAACATCATGACACTTTGGACAAGGAAAGGGAATACTCACTATAACCAATGTCGGACAAACAACAACACAAGTAATGGCAGTGTCTCACAAATGGGTGAGTTGTTTAGAGAGTGCTTATTCAATTTAGGCATCATGTCTACATCAAGCTTGATCCAAGTTCATCAGGATCATCATTTTATTCCATGGCCTTTTTGGCCTATATGACCCTTTTGGGACTTCACCAGTGCTTAAAAGCACAGCTAATCGCAGCTTTTATCCGGGACATATTTATTTTAACAAGGTCAATGATTTTTGGATATAGCATATTTTAACCATTGCTTTTTGGACCTTTTCTTATACTCTTCAAGGAGTATTTTAGCATTTCATTGCTCTTGCCCTTTTTACATATGTTAAGAAACACAGTTTTATAATTTTCATTTTCCATGGGCCCATATTCAATACTTTCAATACAGGTGGTACATGAGCTTTCAGTTTTAGCCAACAACATCTCAAGTGACAAGGGGGAGTTCTGCACAATGCCAAACATCGGGACAACCGACCATAATGATTTAGGCATACAATTCAACTTATCAAAGGCAAGTTCTGTCACCAAATCAGAGCCGAGACACAATATAAACAGGGAGGCTTGTCCAACAAAAGTTCTAGCGGAGAAAAAGGTCCTCCATGCCATAAGTCAAGAAGTCAGGTTGAAAACTAAATTGGAAGGTAATGGATGGGTGAAGACAATGAATGATGGAGCCAACACTAGCAAGCCAAAACAATGGTGGTAATGACTACCTCTATTCCCCCTAAGGAGGGTAAAACCAATGAGTATAGATCAAGAACTTCAAAATCAGAGTAAGGACATCAATACATAGTATAAGATACAACCAAGTCCATATAATTATGACCGCCAGATCATGATACCACAAGTCAATACATGTCACAAGAATCAGTATAAGAGCAATAATAACCATAACACAATATAAAATGCTGAGTCATGACCATGCAATATAACCATCTGAGACATCATCTGTCCAATGAGAAAGAACTAATATAACACTAGGCATTCATGACTGCTCTGAAATAACATAAATGGCTACATCGGTCCTCAAATCTGAGTGTCTTGAGACTCAGTCCTAACATGGGAGAGTACAATAGTCCACTAATACAAAAATGATCCATATAGACTGCTCATCTCAGCATCTCATATGTAAGAGATCTGGCTGAAAAATGTACTGTGTCTTAAAAATAGAATATGGTAGCCTGGCTACTATATATGTGATAATAGGACTTTTACACCCAAGTGTTAAATCAAGTTGTAACAAGAGGCGTGAGCTTATTGAATACATTTGTAAGCAAATGTGGACCTTTAGTTCCTCTTATAATCTCGTGTAACACTTCACTAATGGAATAAATTGGAATTCATCAAATTCCTTAGAGAAGGTGCCCCAAAATGCTTGAGCCCTTCTAGGGTAATCTACTAGTACACCAAAAAGACTATGGCCAAAATCTGTATTCAATTCTATGACCACACCATATTCATAGGTTTATACCAGAGGTAAGTAAATTGACTAATATTCAAGGCAACCACTGGGTTTTTGCTAAAGGTCCTGAGCTATTCATAGTGTAAACTTTGATTAAACTTAACAAGATATACAACCTCACCTCTCTGTAGAGAAGGATTACAAAGAACAATTGCATGTACAACTGCAGCCCTAGATGAACCTAGTGCCAAAGGATCATATGCTATTGAATCTTGATGCATAAAAACCTCTCGAGGCATCTTTGTAGTAAATGCTAAGTTGACATTTGATACATAAATGGGCACTACATATTTGTCAATGATAACTATTCCCATGGTTTTATAATGAATGATCACCACCCTTGTTCCAAGAAAATACTTAACATTCACATTGTCACTAAAGGTAGATGGTGATATATCCGTCTTAGCCAAGACCAGTATTGGCTCAATGAATTTTTTAGCAGTCAAAGCAAATGTTTGAGAATTATCACTTACAATTGCTATTGGAGGAATCCCTTGGAACTTCTTTATCTGATGATGATACCAATGGTTGGATTGTTGTATTATTTAAGATAAAATATTGCATGCCTCATCCGTCTAATACACTGACCTAGAGTTGATGATTGTGAACTGTTTTTTGTTTTTGTTAAAGGAAGAAGTCAACCACATCTCTTCCCTGCAATATCTACCTGGTCGTCTCTTGTATGCATTTCTACCCAACCTTGTTTCAGTTTTCATTCTGCAACCCACTTTTTCTATTATTCAATTGTTGATGTTAATGACGCATGTTATCCACTAATTTTGCACTTAGTTGGATTAGTTGAGGAGCTGCCAATTTACAAACATGATAAATGTTTGTTTCCAGTGTATCAGATGATCCGCCTTTGTGCCCAGCCAGTTTTTGTTTTGAATAATTATGACCATGGCCCCGAGGGGTTTGTAATAAAATGTGCTAGTAGGGTGTTTTTGAGTGGTTTGGTCTCCTAAGATGTAGAATTTCAACTAAGGTATTTTAGGGATTTTTTTGCCCTTGACAATTATGTTGTGCCTATAGCCGAGTATAATTGACGAGGTTTTCTCCTGCTTCCTCCAAAGCTGGAATGCCTAATTTTGAATTCTGGGCCTTGGGGGGTTATTAGAGCCCAACTGAGTATATATAAACCTATTAGACATTGTTAGAATCAATGTTGAAAAACTCGGCCTCGGCAAAAAATCGGCGAGGGTCTTGATTACAACTTCTCGGTAACATCGGCGAAAAAATCGGGAGAAATCGGCAAAAGT
>LPNX010759662.1:25105-71718 GCA_001517045.1 Pseudotsuga menziesii | reverse complement strand
GTGATGCTTCATCAGAGACGGTTGATGCTACGATGTATCGTCAGATGATTGGGTCCTTGATGTACCTGAGACTAGATACTTGCCTTGCTGTGAAAATGGACTCAAATATGATGCGAATCAGAAGATTAACCTGGAGGGTTATGTTGATTCAGATTGGGCAGGCAGTGCCATCGATAGGAAGAGTACTTCAGGATGTTGCTTCAGTATGGGATCAGGTGTGATCTCTTGGTTTAGCAGGAAGCAATCCTGTGTGGCACTGAGTACAGCTGAAGCAGAGTATGTCATAGCTTGTTCAGCTAGTTGTGAGGTAGTATGGCTACGGAAGCTAATGTCTGATATATTTGATCTCTAGTTGGATGCTACTTGTATACATTGTGACAACCAGAGTTGCGTGAAGTTGTCAGAGAATCCAGTGTTCCATGACAAGTCGAAGCATATCGAGATCAATTATCACTATATCAGGGATATGGTGCAGAGAGGAGAAGTGAAGTTCCTGTATGTTACGACGGAGGAACAGATAGCTGATGTATTGATGAAGCCATTGGCTAGACTAAAGTTCGAGTACTTCAGAGAGAGACATGGTGTTCTCCAGATCGAGGTTCCTTCCAAGAGAAAGTGATGAGATCCAAATCCATTCTGACGAGCAGGTCAGATGTAAGGGCTGAGCCATTCTGTCATGGTGAGAGGATTTGGTTTCTTCCATGTCAGATATGAGTGCTAGAGACCCATAGCCATTCTGACGAGTAGGTGAGATGTAAAGGCTGAGCCATTCTGTCATGGTGAGAGGATTCAGTTCCTTCCATGTCAGATATGAGTGCTGACTGCCATTCTGGGAATGGAGGCACCTAGTCAGTTACCAGGAACACTTAGTCATGGACTGAGAGAGCCATTCTAACGAGTAGGTCAGATGTAAGGGCTAAGCCATTCTGGTCATGGCTAAAGGATTAAGTTCCTCGCATGATAGATGTGAGTGCTGGCCATTCTGTCGAGTAGGATAGATGTAAGGGCAACTGCCACTCTCCGGGAGAGTGGAGGCGCCTGGTCAGTTACTAGGTAGCTCAGTCTGGGACTGGGGGCCATTCTGATGAGGGTGTAGGATTCAGTTCCTGCCAGGTCATATGTGAGTGCATGCCCTTGTGACGAGTAGGTCAGATGTAAGTGCATAAATATTTCTTCATTGTGGCGGATGTGGTTCCAGCCTGGGTGAAAAGAACAGAGTTCTTTCATCATTGTGGCAGATGTGGTTCCAGCCTGGTTGAAAGTCTTCCATCATTGTGGTGGATGTGGTTCCAGCCTGGGTGAAAAGAACATGGTTCTTTCATCATTGTGGCGGATGTGGTTCCAGCCTGGATGGATGTGATGCCCTTCTGACGAGTAGGTCAGATTAAGTGCAGAGCCATTTCACAGATGGTAGTTGATGTGCCTACCATACTGGTGAATGTGAGTGCTGGGCCTTTCTGATGTGATTGTAGTTTACTACATGATCAGATATGAGTGTTGGGCATGCCTTTCTAACGAGCAGGTCAGATGTAAGTGCTGGGCAAAGACCTACCTGGTGGCTAGGCCTACAACCAGCATGAAAAAGGGCTGGCTCTATAGAACTTCCTATGACGAGATAGTACACACATGATGATGACCAGAGATGATCCAGAACGAGCTATGATCCAGATCCAGTTATCATGACTCCGAGAGATCCAGATCGAGAGATGATCCAGATCCAGCAGTGATGATCCAGATCCAGATCTAGATCGAGTGATGATCCAGATCCAGTATAGTGATGATGATCCAGATCGAGTGATGATCCATATCCAGTGATGATGTTCTATGATAATCTAGATCGAGTGATGATCCAGATCCAGTGATGATGTTCTATGATAATCCAGATCGAGTGATGATCCAGATCCAGTTCTATGACGATCCAGATCGAGAGATGATCCAGATCCAGATGACTTGAAGATGAAGATGACTTGAAGATGAAGATGATCCAGTTGATATAGAGAAGAATACCAGTGCTGAAAATCGTGTCGAAAGAATACCTTCCTAGTTAAGAGGGAGTGTTGATGTATATGTAACTTCAGAATGTATTCTTCTATGTATCTTATGTATTGTAACCCGATGTTTATTCCAGGATGTTTCTATTATGTATTTGAGTCATGTTGTCATGCCCCGATATTCTGATCAGGAGGATTAATAATGTAAAAAAGTCTTTTCAAGTCATTAGGTAAGTCCCCACAGTTTCGGGGCACTTGATTTATTATACACTAATTAAGGTGTAGGCTCGAGTAAGTAATTGTAAGTTGAGCCTACGTGTGAAAGTGCACTTCAAGTGAATGGAAGAATATAAATAGAGAGTGTGAGTCTCTCTATTTATCACTTGTACAACACATCACTTTCTCTCTCAAGTGTGGCGCACTAGTGGAGAAGGAAATATACTGGGACTAGAAGACTACTGCTGTCGGGAGTGCATCTTACTGTTTTGGGGTCTTACATCTTGTGGTGATTCTATCTTTGAGGAAGTTGTGGGGTTTTCTCCATTTATGGTTTCCCCGATCAAAACTCTTTGTGTCTCTTGTCTCTTGTGGTGTGCTTATGTTATTGCTGTGCTTGTTATTCTCTCAGTGAAAAGATCCTAACATAATGCTAGCTTAAATGTTGAAAAACTAACAAAACGGTATTCTGATCATAGCTTCTTCGTTCCTTGTCCAATTTGAGTGATTCCAAAGCCAAATGAAATTAAATTCATAGGTCTATTTTCATTAGAAATAGGTTTTTAAAATTCTATGTAATGATGTTCCAAATCACTCAGTAAAAACCTGCATGACAAGGTGTTTTTTCGAATTCTGGACTAGACCAACAGTCACGGTTTTAGGCTTAACGTTTTCGTTTGATAACGGATTGATGTGATTCCAATTGGAGATGAAAGTATATTCATGTAGTTATCTCCATTAGAAACATGTTTTGAATCCAACAAGAATTGATGGGTCAAATAAGCCAATAAACAGTCTGGAAAATAGAGTTTTATGAATGCAGATTTGTGATAGGCAGTCGGTATTTTGGTCATAAAATTTGCATACGATATTGGAATGGAGTGATTCAAATTGATTTGTAAACTAGATTCATAGGGGAATATACAAATGAATCAATTTTGCAAAATATGTCCAATAAGGCATCCGAAAATTGACTGTCCCAGCTCTGTTTCTAAGCTGCCTGCTTGACACCCTGTTAGTATTTTGGCCATAAATTTTTTGTTTAACACCCAATCGTAAAAATTCAAATTGTTTCAGAAACTAGATACAAAGGGATACTTGAGATGTAAACAGGTTTTAAAAAGAATTCCAGTTGGTCTCTCAAAGATGGACTATCCTGACTATGTTTTAGTAAAATTTTCAAGCCAAAATGTCACAAAAATCCAATAAATTAAATTTAACTCCCAAAAAGTGATCGAAATAGGTGTGAATGATTTTAATGACGTAAATTTAAATATAACACACATCCATACCAAAAATTTCAAGCATTGAGCACCTAGATTGACTTACACGATCTGTTGCAGCCGCAGCTGCAACTCTTAAAAAAAAATGACATAATGTTGAAATAAAGCATGTGTATTTTTATGGAAA
The DNA here is from genome assembly GCA_001517045.1 of Pseudotsuga menziesii. Classification (NCBI taxonomy): domain Eukaryota; kingdom Viridiplantae; phylum Streptophyta; class Pinopsida; order Pinales; family Pinaceae; genus Pseudotsuga; species Pseudotsuga menziesii. The sequence continues at coordinate 68,101 of LPNX010759662.1, read as the reverse complement.
ATAAAAACTAAATAAATATCATGATGTGCAACACACACATATCTCAAACTCATAAATTTTTACCTGTAGCATAGTCACAGCTGGGTGTTGCAGCTCACTGTCACAGCTAGTGTTGTAGCTCACTGTCGCAGTTGAGAGTAATCAGTCACAGCTGGGTGTTGCATCTCATTGTCATAGCTGGGTGTTGCATCTAACAAATTCATGCCAAATTTCAAGCCTGAAGGGTTCCATAATCATTGACTCATTTTCCTGTGGATCCTTGATTCACCTTCCCTCATTACTGTAATTTTGTTTGCATGATATTTTTATTTTTATTTGTAACAAATAGATACAAATTGAAATTGAGAAATTGATGAAAAAAATGACTTAATAATTTTGTTCAAATGGTCAACAATTCCAAAGCATTCATGAAAACATCTCATACCCATTCCTTATCTTTCTACTTTTTGATCTTCCAGATCGCAACAAGGCGCAAGAAGAGAGCATACTTATTAAAAAAAAAAAACTTAAACAAATAAAAGCATGGTTTTATTCTATTATTCTATCCTACCCTATTCTACTTGGAAATATAAAAAAAAATTCAAGTGTATGCATATTTCCAATGGAGCCACTTTCGAAGTAGCGACTCAAGTATGCTCATACTCCCAATAGAAAAATATAACTTTATAAATGTTAGGATATGTGAGATCAAATTCCCTTGAAATGATGGTGCCAAGAATTGGTGAAGCATGGAATGATGTTGCAGACCGAAGACAGATTGAAACCAAGCTTCAATATAGTCTTTGTTCCCTTGATTGCTCATGGATGTTACACTGTGAATATCCTTATTAAACTGATCTTCTTCAATGCATAAGAGTTTTGGATCTAATGATGTAAATGATGCTTTTGGTTCCAATGGTTGTTCTCCATCAAATATCTTGTGTGTCTTGTTGATCTTGTCTGCTTGCTTATGAGGACTAGAAGAAACTCCATTTGCAAAACTTGGATTTAAAACATGTTTAGGCCTCGTATGTATTTGCTGCAACAATGCACAACTTTTTTGCAGCGGTGTAGGTGAGGTAGAACAAGAGGGAAATGTAGGAACATTTTGTAGTTCAGCACTATAAGCATACTGTACTGCTTTATTATGGTTAGGGTGGAGGGTGGATTGGACAGGAAATTGTGTTGGATACCAAGGAGTTTGATGAGAAGATAGATGTGGCTGATGTAGATGATTGATTTGTGAGGTTGATATTGAAGGACCAACTTGTGTTGCAGCATGAGAGATAGTGTCCATGTGATCATAAGATAGGCCATTCCAACCTTGTGGATAAGGTAGGTAAGAGTTAAATTGAGGCTGCAACAGCTGCCATGGTGGAAGAGTATTCAATGGCTGAGTATGAGAGTAAGTAAATGGAGGGATATAATTTTGAACCATAGATGTAGGCCATGGTTGACATGAGTGTTGCAACGAGTTGGCTGCAACTCCCAGATCTCTATGATATGTTTTTTTCATCTTTGGTAAAAGCCGGTTCACTCCACGAGATCTATGGATGATTCAAAAGGCAGTAATGGAACACCAGTAGTAACTAATAACACGATATCCACGTGTATTCAATTGCCGATTCGACAGATCTGTGGATTCATTTGGCGTTGCATTAGGCACTTATGGACTGACTCAAACTTAACTAAAACACTGTCTCGATAATTCATACATGATTGTAGCACTGATAAAAACCAAGGTACTTCAATCTTGGGAGGTAGGTGGATACGCAGATCCTGCAGGGAATTTAAAACTGGAGTTTTAGGTAGCACTCCTGGGAGAACTAGGGAGACTACGGGAGTTGTCTTCAACAAAAATAAAAATAGAAACCACAAAGAGAGACTATACATATACAGTAAGTAGATACTGGTTGACGTTTGTCACACACCATTTTAAATACAAAAATAAGAGATTAGCCGATGGGTGACACAAGGTAGAAATGAGAGTTCAAAGTGATCAACATAACGCTTTAGCATTAGTTTCCAATGAGATGACAGAGTTCTAAGAATATTATTTAAATAAAAAAAAATCACAGCACTCAGCTAAGACTTCAGCACGGAAAGAAGAAACATATTTTAGGAGTAACACTAAAAAGACATCACAACAGTTAGCTAAGACTTCAGCACGGAAAAAACAAACATATTGCAGGAGTAACTCCATCCCAAGCTTGAAAATCTAAGATCCGAGTGAGTAAACACCAACAATGGGATTGGATAATACCGTTATCGGATATGGGAAAACACATACATAAACTATTAAAACAATGCTTTGAGTTAAACATATATTTATATACAACACCAAGACACTAGAACTGAAAAATATAAATACAGATCAAGAACCGAAGTGAAAAACCATGCAGAGCTTGGACCTAGGATCTGTTCGTTCAAAGTGATGAACAAATAAAACATAATACAACAAAAAAAACAAGGTTTGTCTAAATTGACATTCAAAGAATATTTTAGTCTTGTAACCGATCGATAGGAGAATTTAAACAACATACTCTGCAAATAAAAAATAAGAACCAAATCTTTCACATAATCTCTATGTTTCACAAAGCACAATTTATGTAGAAATTCAGGCCTGTAGTAGATTAATTTCACTCACAGCAATTAACAATTGATTATGCAAATTATCAACAATGGAGGCTAAATATGGAGCTGTAACACAAAATTATATTAACTGAGTGTACAATAGCCAACCCTGTAATAACATAGGCTGCTGAATATATAGAATACATGAGCAAATCGAATGCATAAGGAAGCATCCAAATCTAGCATAAAGCAGGCTTACCCAAAATAGGCAAATCCCCCATAGGTGTAAAAAGCTGATCCCAAATCTATCAAGGACCCCACGAATTAGCAAGGGCGCATGGGCAAGCTAAAGAGTGGTCAAATGGCAGCTCATACATGCTTTTGCATGGAGGAAAGAGTGGAGGATGAAAGGGGAATAAAACAGGTTCACCTCACCTAGTCTAGCTTTCCTTATGTGCTTTAAAAAACTGGAAAAGCAGTCAACAAAGCAGAAAAAGCAGAAGGGTGCCTAGGAGGCCAGGAATAAAGAAGATTTGATTCCCAGGACTTTCCAAAGTGCGCCATGAGTCAATAATGGCAAGTTTGACCTCTATGGATATGCAATTGACAACTTGCACATGGTGGGACTCATGGACTAGGCAAATAAGACAAAATAAATGAAATAATGTCTAAGTGGGTAAATACTATGGGTTGATTATTCTAACAATTTAATGATCTAGTAATAGCCCATTTACTATTCCTTTCATTGGTAAGTAATCAACCATAAATCAGGCTGAAGTATGTAAATAAAAATAATAATAATTCAGATCTACTTACTTGGATCCAGTGGGAAAACACACTTGGAGAATCAACTCCTCCCAACCATAGGAGGCAGCAACTCAACGGTTTGCTTCGCCTGACCCCCGAGTTGGATCACCAACCATGGACCGAAACAACGAGACACTTCCTTGCGGCACTCAACATTGAGTCCGTAATAATTTCTCACGATGGACTTATAAAAATAGAAAAAATACTCAACACAATCGTTTTCCCCATGCACAACATGATGTCCCGTGCTATTCCAGTGCACTCATATAAATAGCTTTTCCCAGGTCTTATGCCATCCCAATCAAATCTCCAATCAGATCCCTAAATCCCTATGATTTAGGATCTTGTCTGGTTATTGAGTTTTGGATTGGATTTGATTGGTATCAATCACTCTAGCTTGCTTACACGTGTTCTTTGGTGCCATGGTTAGTGTCCCTTCATGTAGTTGAGTTTTCCAAGTGTTATTTTTTTATTAATAAATAAATAAATAAAAGGTTTGTTTGTGCAAATGTCATTTCGGTCTTTGAGTTTCATAACTCATTACATAATAAAAAATAATTTTCAAAATATGAAAAATAAAAGCAATGTCATGGGGTTATTACATCCCCCCCCTTATGTATAACATCGTCCTTGGTGTTCTTTTTATTCTGAGGTCCCTTGCTCATTCTGGAACATGGAGGGATATTCTTCCCACATTTTATCCTCCATTTCCCAAGTTGCTTCTTTAGGGATGAAGTGCTTTCATTTCACTTTTATTTGAACGATGGCTCGATTCCAGAGCATACATTCCTTCCTATCTATAATGTGGAAAGGTTTCGTATGGAACTTGCCCTTGGGTTCTACCTGAATCACATCCCAATCAATTATATGAGTAGCATCATGTATATATTTTTTTAGCAATGAAACATGAAATACATCTTGTACTTTTATATTAGGTGGAAGTGCAAGGTGATAGGCTATCAGCCCTATCTTAGCTAACACTTCAAAATGTCTACAATACCTTGGTGCCAGCTTGGAACATCTTCCCAAACTCAAAGAACTCTTCTTTGACTTTACCTATAGATATACGTGATCACCAACATTGAACTCTCTTGGAGTTCGTTTTAAATCTACGTAATTGTTTTGTCGATCCTGGGAAACTTTTAAGTTTTGTTGAACCTCTTTCACCTTTTGTTCCATTTCTTTTAACATATCCGGTCCTAGAACAATCCTGTCACTAGGGTTATCCCAAGACACAAGAGTGCGACATTTTCGGCCATACAAAACTTCAAATGGACTCATTTTCAAAGAAGCTTCATACCCATTATTATAAGCAAATTCTACCAATTGCAAATACTCTTCCCATTTACCTCGTTTATCGATTACATACATTCACAACATATATTCTAATACTTGATTAGTTCTTTCAGTTTGTCCATCCGTTTGAGGATGATAAGTAGTGCAAAAATTTAGTTGTGTATCTAGACCTTTAAACAATGATTTCCAAATGTTACCAGTAAATTTCACATCTCTATCAGTAATCACAACCTTTGGAATACCATGCAATTGAAATATTTCTTTCATAAAAATATCAGCTATATTAATGGCTTTGAAAGTAGACTTTATAGGTAAGAAGTGAGCAACTTTATTTAACTTATAAACAACTACCATTCTTGAGTCATGTTTCTTATTTGTTTTAGGTAATCCCATTATAAAATCCATGCTTATTATCTCCCATTTCCATTCTGGAATAGGTAAGAGTTGTAGTAGCCCGACATGATGTTGATGTTCAGTTTTTACTTGTTGATATTCAATACACCTAGCTAGGTAATTTGCAGCATCATTCTTCATGTTAGGAAAATAATAGCTTTTTCTTAAGTTAGTTACCATCTTTTGGTATCCCAGATGTACGGAATATGGTTTCTTATGTAGTTCATTAAGAATTAGCCATTTTACTTCTTTAGAATCTGGTATGTATAATCGATTTCTATAAACTAACAAGTCTTCCGAGCTTAGAGAATAAGTTGAATAACTTCTCTTATCATCTGTTTCCAATTGTTCTTTAATCTTTAAGTACTCTTCATCATTTTTAGCTGCTTCTTTTATTAAATCTTTGAGATTTATTTTATAACTGCTGAAAGTAGCTGCACAAAGTGGATTGGCATTTCTACTCAGGGAATCTGCCACCTTGTTCTCTTTGCCTTTAATGTGTTTAATTTCAAAATCATACTCGCTCAAAAAAGCTAGCCACCTTGCTTAGCGAGCATTCAAGTTTTGTTGATCAAATAAGTATTTTAAGCTTATATTATTTGACATTAAGGTAAATTTTCTTCCTATTAAGTAATGTCTCCACATCTTTAAAGCATGTATTATAGCAGCTAACTCCAAGTCATGTGTTGCATAATTTCGTTCATGTATTTTAATTTTTCTTGATTCGTAACTTATTACATAATTTTCTTGTAATAACACACCACCTAATCCTTCTAAACAGGTGTCCGTACATACTATGAAGTCCTTTTAAGGATCTGCAATCCTTAGAATAGGTGCGGTGGTTAATAAGTGCTTAAGTTTTTCAAATCTTTCTTGACATTTATTAGACCATATGAATTCAGTTCCTTTCTTTTGAAGTGAGGTTATTGAATAAGCAATCTCGGAGAACCCCTCAATGAACCTACGATAGTAACCCGTGATTCCCATAAATGATCGAATCCCGGTTACATCCTTAGTAACTGGCCAATCATTGATTTCCTTGATTTTATCTGGGTCCACCGAAATAACTTCCTTAGTTATTACATGACCTAGGTACTGAATTTTATCTTGAAAGAATTCACACTTGCTAAACTTTGCATAAAGTTTATGTTCTCTTAAGGTTCGCAAGACTAGTTTTAAATGTTCTTTATGGTCTTTTTCATTTTTAGAGTATATTAATATATTGTCAATAAATATTATTACAAACTTATCTAGATATTTGTTAAGAACATTGTTCATTAAACACATGAACGTGGCTGGGGAATTGGTCAAGCCAAATGGTAGGACCAAGAACTCATAATGCCTTTACCTTGTTTGAAATGCAGTTTTATGGACATCCTCGTCCTTAATTCTTAATTGATGGTAACCAGACCTTAAATCGATTTTAGAGAATACCGACACTCCCTGTACTTGATCAAACAAGTTGTCAATGTGTGGGAGAGGGTCTCTATTCTTAATCGTCATTTTATTTAATTGTCTGTAATCAACATAGAGCCTCAATGTGCCATCCTTCTTTTTAACAAACAAGACAGATGCTCCCCATGGAGACACATTCGGTCTAATATATTCTTTATCTATTAACTCTTGTAGTTGTAATTTTAATTCTACCAACTCAGGTGTGTTCATTCGATAAGGGGCCTTCGAGGCGGGTACTGCTTCAGGTACCAATTCAATGGTAAAGTCAATATCCCTCCTCGAAGGTAGTCCCCGTATCTCTTCTGGGAAGACATCTTTAAAATCATTTAAAAAGGGAAGATCCTCTAGATTAGGTTTTGTTTCTTTATCATTAGTTTCGGTGATGTGTACATCAAAAACCCTGCATCCTTTTCTAGCACACTTTTTCAATTGCAAGGCATAGATTTTCCTAGTAAGAACCTTCTTTGGAATTCCTCTAACCATTTTACTTTCACCATTTTCATCAATATAATCAAAAGTTTTCTCAAAACAATTTAGCACAAATTTATGTCTTTCTAGCCAATCCATGCCAATCAGTACATCGTAAGATCTTAATGGTAAAACATTCAAATATACTTTTGTAATCAAATCTTGCATATGAACTTCACAACTACAAATAAAACTGGTTACTTTTCTTTTTGTTCGGGAGGCTAATTGCACTAACCACGATTTTTCAAAATCATACTTTCTCATTTTACACAAATCTACTAACTTAGGAGATATATAAATTAGGGTAGAACCATAATCAATTAATATAGAAATAGGTTTTTCAAGGATCTTACCATCTACCTCAATCATGGAGGGCTGATAATCCGCTTGATGATTGTCCAGCGCTGCGCTAATATGCAGTATGTTTTGAGCAACTTCTCCCACTATGGCTGCTCCTTGAACTGTGTGAATATTTCGATTATCCTTTTTATGAGGACAATCCCAATAGAAATAAGTCCCCCAACAACCCCAACACTGCAAGGGTTCTCTTTTTATTTCTTCACTTTTCTTATTAAAAGTAGTATCTTTATACTCAACAGTTCTCATAGGTTGTTTATATTCCGTTCTTAGTGTTGGTCGTTTGTCCTTTAGGGTATTTTCCTGGAAATTTTTATGTTTATTATTAAAATTTTTGAACTCTCTTCTCTTGAAATTAAAGGGATTTTCACTTTTACTCTTGGATTGGTCATACGTTAATTTGGCCTTCCTCATTGCTTCATACAAAGTTTTCGGTTCATCAAACTCCAGTTTGTCTTTATAAAAGTTAGGCAAGCATTCTAGAAACCTTTGTATTTTAGGTTTTTCTTCGTTTAAGTAAGGAACATATCTTAACAGGGATAAGAACTTAGTACATAAGTCATGCATGGACATGGATCCTAGTATTAGCTCATAAAACTCCTTAGTTTTACCTTCATAGTAATATTCTGAGAGGTATTCTTTTTTAAATTCCTTTTTAAACCAGTTCCAACTTACTTTCCTATCATTTATTCGTTTTGCTCTTTTTAAGTCTTGCCACCAAATATCAGCCTTTTCGACTAGATTGAAGATGGCCATTTTTCCCTTCATGGAGTTGGAGTAATTGTACATAGTGAAGTACTTCTTCATCCCAGAGAGCCAATCCTCAACTTCTTCTCCATTTTTGACTTCACCGTCAAAGGTAGGAGGCTTTATTTTTTTGAATTATCCTGTTAGCTCATCTTTATATTTTCTTTTCTTCCTCTGTCTACCCTCCGAACTATCACTAGAATACTCTGATTCACTAGATAAATGGCTTCCGTTAGAGTAAGGACAATCAGAGGATGAGTTCACTTGTCTACGTTTCTTTTTCTTCTTCTTTTCATTAGTTATCTCATGTAGTTTAAATAGTATTGCTTCATTTAAGTCTTCTTGAGTTTTCAGTACCCTTTCATGTTCAGTCTTAAAGTTCATAATTTCTTCTTGTAAGTCCCTCACTATTTGTAGAATTTCCAAATTAACAATGTTGTTATTAGGGGGATCCTCATTATTAAGTTCAACTCGTGCAGGTGGGGTAGGGGATCATTTTCCAGCCATATCTTCCTGTAGTTTTAGTAAGACAGTTTTTTGCTATACAAGAAATAAGAACAAAAATTTACAACTATTAATTTTCAGAAATATGTGTGTAGACACCATAGGGCCAAGTGTCGTGACCTTGCTCTGATACCACAATGTAACATACCCATAGATCATACCCATAAAATGAAGCATAATCATCATGATCTATCTTGATAATAATAATAATATACAAATCCCATACTGCAATACTTGTTGAATGAAAAGTTTAGTATCCACAATGTAACGTCCCCGTAATGTAAATCATAATCTACACTAAAAACAACTTCCACAATCCATTTTAAATACAATTTACTTCATAAAGAAAACAGTCATTACCTAAACATTATCCATTTCATAAACCTCCACAACATAATATGTATATATAATAATATATAATCTTGATGATATGAAAATTAATATCTTTATACACTTCCCATAACATGTTTTATTATAAATTTTCTAATATCCTTATTTGCTTTGAAAATATAAAATGTAACTTCCTATTAATCACTTTAATATATAAAAAAAAACTCCCATATAACTTAAGCATTTATACATTCACTTTAATAAAACAATTTACCTTTGCGTCATATGTCAACTAAACATCTACTTTATCAGTGAAAATCATCTGTTATTAATTTAGTACATATGACTCATGAATAATTTATTCTATGTTTTTCTCCAATGCTTTAAAACATTATAAAACTATAGCTCCTTATCGTAATTCTTGTATGAGGGTTGCATTTTTCCTTTTTTTTCTTTTTAACCTTCCGAGCCTATGTAATAAAATACATTTGACCTATCCGGCCCAAATGCACTTCCCTCAATTCAGTAGTTATTTAATTGGTTAAGGTAATTTGATTTACAAATTCTTGTCATTTTTTTTATATCAAGAAAATAAGAACTTCATTATTTTACGGAATGAGATTAAAAGATGCTCTAAAATATTTATCTCGATCATGATCGTTTCATTGTAAGTGAAAAAAATAATAATAATCGATATTAAGGGAAAAAAATGTAAATGGCGAACACGTCACTCATGATTTATTATGGATAATTTACATGGTGAGCACGTCACTCATGATTTATTATGGATAATTTAAAGGTTCAATGCAGCCTGTATTCAAGCACTCGCAGTCATCTCAAAGATTTAAATACACTGTCATAAATTTACAGTAAATATAAATATGTATATATTTGGATTTACATATACTACCTACAAGTCGCTGATGGTAAGAAAATATGTAATTCAAAATTTATAACGGTGGAGTAATTTATGGCTAGGGTTTAAAGAACACATCGTAGGTAAGGCGGTAAAATCCGGTTCACTCCACGAGATCTGTGGATGATTCAAAAGACAGTAATGGAACACCAGTAGTAAACAATAACACGATATCCACGTGTATTCAATCACTGATTCGACAGATATGTGGATTGATTTGACATTGCATTAGGAACTTATGGACTAACTCAAAATTAACTAAAACACTGTCTCGATAATTCATACATGATTGTAGCACTGATAAAAACCAAGGTACTTCAATATTGGGAGGTAGGTGGATACGCAAATCTTGCAGGGAATTTAAAACTGGAGTTTTAGGTAGCACTCCCAGGAGAACTAGGGAGACTACGGGAGTTGTATTCAAACAAAAATAAAAACAGAAACCACACAGAGAGACTATACATATACAATAAGTAGATACCGGTTGAACGTCTGTCACACATTATTTTAAATATAAAAAGAAGATATTAGCCGATGGGTGACACAAGGTAGAAACGAGAGGTCAAAGTGATCAACATAACGCTTTAGCATTAGTTTCCAATCAGATGACAGAGTTCTACAAATATTATTTAAATAAAAAGAAATCACATCAGTCAGCTAAGTATTCAGCACGAAAAGAACAAACAGATTTCAGGAGTAACACTAAAAAGACATCACAACAGTAAGCTACGACTTCAGCGCGGAAAGAACAAACAGATTTCAGGAGTAACGCCATCCCAGACTTGAAAATATGAGATCCGAGTGAGTAAACATTAGAGGAATTTTGGGGTCTAAAATGGGCCTTCTAAGGAAAATAATAAAATAATAGTTAAAATAATAAAATAATATTGATTAATTTTGGAGGAAGAAAGAAAAAAACTACTTTTTGTGTTCGTATTTTTGACATATCTCCCTATGTTTTTACTCAAATTTTGATCGAGAGAGCTCGTTGGATATGGAATTTGATTCCACATCGAACGAGTACCCACACTGCATACTTTTGACGGACCTTGCTACCCCAAAAACAAGAAATACCTGAAAAAATGTGATGATGATGTCATCATCACATTTTTTCAGGTATTTCTTGTTTTTGGGGTAGCGGGGTCCGTCAAAAGTATGCAGTGTGGGTACTCGTTGGATGCAGAATCAAATTCCGCATCCAATGAGCTCTCCCGATCGAAATTTGAGTAAAAACACAATGATATATGTCGAAAATACGAACAAAAAAAGTAGTTTTTTTTAATGACAAATATGTCAATTCAACCATTATGGTTGACTTATTTTATTGAAATTCTATTGGTTCTTGAATTCCAACTCACAAAAACTTATTTTGGCACGTTTTCTTATAAGGCCCATTTTAGACCCCAAATTTCCTCTAATGCACCAACAACGGGATTGGATAATACCATTATCGGATATGGGAGAACACATGCATAAACTTTAAAAAAAATGCTTTGAGTTAAACATATATTTAGATATAGCACCAAGACACTAGAACTGAAAAATATAAATACAGATCAAGAACCGAAGTGAAAAATCATGTAGAGCTTGGACCTAGGATCTATTCATTGAATGTGATGAAAAAATAAAATATAATACAACACAAAAAACAAGGTTTGTCTAAATTGACATTCAAAGAATATTTTAGTCTTGTAACTTATCCATAATATAATTTAAACAACAGACTCTGTAAATAGAAAACAAGAACCAAATTCTTCACATAATCTCTATGTTTTACAAAGCACAATTTAATGATCTAGTAATAGCCCATTTACGGTTCCTTTCATTGGTAAGTAATCAACCATAAATCAGGCTGAAGTATGTAAATAAAAATAGTAATAATTCAGATCTACTTACTTGGATCCAGGGGGAAAACACACTTGGAGAATCAACTCCTTCCAACCATAGGAGTCAGGAACTCAACGGTTTGCTCCGCTCCACCCCCGAGCTGGATCACCAACCATGCACCAGAACAGCAAGACACTTCCTTGTGGCACTCAACCTCGAGTCCGTAACAATTTCTCACGATGGACTTATAAAAATAGAAAAAAATCTCAACACAATCGTTTTCCCCATGCACAACACGACGTCCCGTGCTATTCCAGTGCACTCATATAAATAGCTTTGCCCAGGTCTTATGCCATCCCAATCAAATCTCCAATCAGATCCCTAAATCCCTATGATTTAGGATCTTGTCTGGTTGTTGAGTTTTGGATTGGATTTGATTGGTATCAATCACGTTAGCTTGCTTACACATGTTCTTTGGTGCCATGGTTGGTGTCCCCTCATGTAGTTGAGTTCTCTAAGTGTTATTTTCTTTATTAATAAATAAATAAATAAAAGGTTTGTTTGTGCAAATGTCATTTTAGTATTTGCGTTTCATAACTCATTACATAATGAAAAATAATTTTCAAAACATGAATAATAAAAGCAATGTCATGGGGGTATTACACAACTCAAGTTGCACAACTTTTGAAATCTCTCTTGTAGCTCTTGCTTCTCATTTTATGCTCGACATTCTTTGCTTGAACCATCTGGTCCACATATTTGATTCCCTGAAGCCATTCTCACTTCAACAATTTTTTGATGGTTGGCCTTGCAACCAATATACCTGCAGTTTCCAAACTCTCACAAATGGAGGGTTGTTGAGCTTTGCCGAAAATGCACCCAATTATAATTTTCAACAAGTCTTAGGCATACAAATGCTTCTAACTCAATCATGTCTACAAGACCGATTACAATGCTCAACATAAATTTCAAGACAAATGGAAAATACATCGAATGTGCTGTTGGAGCAGGGCCCCGCAGCTACAGGAAAAGCTGCTATATCGGGACAAGAAATTCAAAAGAAACAGTACCGGAAGCAGCCGAGAAGAGAGAGCTCAACCACTGCACTTAAGTCAGCAGTGAAGAGAGGAGGGGTCAGCTACCCTCATAAAGGAAAAGGAGCAACAGGACAAGGTATTGAAGACAAAGGACAGAAGGGGAGCGACCAAGGAAGCCGTGCCCATACCCACGATCAACGCTGGGAAGCGTGGAAGACTCTAGAGAGCTGCAGTGTGACCAGTAAGAGGCAGTCCAAAGTACAGATAAGCCGACTGTCATAGTTATGGTTTTTGGGTTATTGTTGGGATAGGCCCACAGTTTTGTATCAGGGTGAGACCTTCGGTCCACCTATTTAAGCATGTATTTTGTATTATGAAGGGTTAGATAGTTGGTTAGATAGTTGGATAGTTAGTTAGCTAGCCAGACATTCAGATAGACAATTAGCTAGTTGGTCAGTTAGCTGTTCTTTGAGTCGAGATCTGGTTCTGTATTCAGTCTGTAGTTATCTTACTATAACCAGTAGCTAGCTCCTTGAGCATGAATGTAACAATCCCCAGGGATTGAGAGAGAGAGAGAGAGAGGAAATATTGTAAGAAGAAAGCAATATAGGAAGAGAAGAGATCTAAGAGAAGGGCTCCTGGCTGTGTGCGTGGAGTTTCCCAGAAGATCTCGAGCTGCATAATAGGTTGCAGCAGAACTGTGTTTACTCTCTCAAGATATAATATAAAAACCAGTTCCTATGGATGTAGCTTCCTCCCTAGAAGTGAACCACGTAAAATCCGTGTGTTGTGCGACTGTTTCATGTGATTGAGTTTACTTATTTGCTATCTGTTACCTGTTACATGAGCTTAGCTAACAGTTAATGAATGTATGTATGCTATCCTTTAGTTTACAATAACGTAGAAGGTCAAATGCAAGTTGACTGTATCAAGTAGTCCTTATATGAGTTTATCAGTACTTGATTCATGGTAGTAACAATTACTGTGTTAAGTGATTCCTGGATATTTAGTTCAGCAAGTTGAGTGCAATCGATGTTAAGCATAATAGACTGAAGAAGCTTAAGTGAAGTTGCTTAACACCCTTGTGAAGGTTAACTGAGCTATTATAAGCAGAAAGAAAGCCGTTGGACCTTGAGAGTTGGAGAGACCTATTGAGTCTTACTATAGAAGCTACCGTAGCATAGAAAGGCGATATCGCACTTTCGGGGGAGCCACGGTGTGGGATATCGTAGGTAAAGAGTCAAGTAGAAGAGAAAGTTTGCGCATCGTCCTAGAAGCTGCGATGCGATAAGAGTCAGTCTCATAGTAGAGTCTGCTCGGAAGAGAGATACAACATTTATAGAGAGACTCAACTAGCTAAGTAGAGTAAGGAGAACGTAGGATACACCAGAACCTGGTTGAGGACACCTGAGTCTTCAGCCACCCCATCTAGGATCACTTCGGGTGAGACTTGAGGCCGCTCTGCAGTCTGTCGCTGAAAGGGCCAGTGAGCTAGGGGTTTTGTTGGAATATTACAGTAAACCCGGGCTTTCCCATAGTAAACCAACAAATGGTTCCATTTCCTTAGGACTTTCTCAGAGCAAACCAACAAATGGTTCCGTTGCCGGTTTTGAACAAATTGAAGAGCTAATGTTCTGTTGGCATCCTACTAAAGAAGAACTTAACCACTGGGTTGAGTCTAAGGAGAGAGAATTTGCTGGAAAAGAAAACAAGAGTCCTAGACTGAGTACAGAGGACTGGTTACAAAAACATATCTTCATAGACTTGCATGAGATATTTTTTGTAACCTATGCAAATGAGTTGTACGATTGGTTATCAAATTTGACTGGAAAGCACGTATTCAAAAAGAAAAGGAACATTGTCTGGACACTGGAGCTGATTCACACCGTGAAGAGCGTTGATAATCGCATTTCGTGGGTAGTAGACTTATAGCTTGCGAGTTTGCTGGAAGGTTTCATTACAGAGTTTGCAGTTGATCAAAGAAAGAGTTTCAGTGAAGCGGAGAGGTACTTCTTCAAAGGATATCGCGACAGTACTAGAGAACAGAGTCAAAATAATAGAGAAAGAACAGTAGGGGGTATCCCTTACCACCCTTATACCCCACAGAAAGCAACCAGGACTCAGAATAATCTTGCAGGAACTCCATCTAGTAGTTCACACACAGTACATACTACATTTACACTGCCAAGTGGTAGTAACACAACAAATCAAAATCCACCACGTAGAAATAGAATGGGGGATGATATGAAATTACCTACCTTTAAGGGTACAGGGGAAGAAGACCCAGAACAACATTGGTTCCTATATGAAGCTGTATGGACCATTAAACAGATCCAAGATGATAATACTAAACTTGTCCAGTTGGCCACTACACTTAGAGAAAGAGCTTTAACATGGTATATGAAGTATACATCAGCACAGCCCAGAACACTTGTACATGTCAGGACCGCCATGATTAGGGAATTTAAGAAACCTAAGTCTAAGTCACAATGTATTACATAACTTAAAGACATCAAACAGTTACCCACATAGTCAGTATGGGATTTTGATCAGAAATTTAAAGCTCTTATAGACCAAGTTAGCTTTGAGTTTGCACCGGAGCAGCATAAGGAATGGTTTATCATAGCACTGCTCCCTCACATCAGAATTCCACTAATGCAGCAAAAACTCCATATGCATGATGAAGCATTGGAGATGGCAATGAAACTAGAGGCTTCACCTCTAGCTGAGACTAGTACAGGTATGACAAACTTACATAATTAGTTAGCTAATCTCACATTACAGTTACATGAGCTTAAGAAAGGAAAAGAGGTTGCACAAGAATTATGGTGTACAAAGTGTAAAGGACATGGCCATACTAAAGATAACTGTCCAGTATTTGTTGAGTATCTAGCAAGTCGGGTTCCTAACCCCTTAGTACAGAATCAAGGGCCATGGTGTGAAATTTGTAGAACAAGAGGACATAGACCACATGAATGCCCTTTACTTCAGAAGTATGTACAAAATCCTAAGAACTTATACTGTAAATTCTGTAAGTCAGTAGGACATGATGAAAATAATTGCAGATCTTATGATCTCATGATAGAGAGAAAACACGACCTCTACAGAGTCCAGTCAGAGACATCAGGTCCAGCAGCAGGACTATAGCATGAACCGGCTCATGATGGCCGTGGTGGAGGATTCAGAGGATGAGGCCGTGGTGGAGGCTTTGGCCGTGGTCATGGACCGATTATTTGTTACAGACCGATTATTTGTTACAACTGTGGAGCCATAGGATATTATGCTAGGGATTGTCAAAACCCTACTACGACATGTAAATATTGCAAGTCCTATGATCATACTATAGAAGAATGTCATATCTTGATATCCAAGATTAGGGACCCGAAGCTAGTAGTAAACCAAAATATTCAGCTTATTGCTGCTGAGCAGAAAGAACCAGAACCAAGAGTCAATGTTGTGACTCGCAGCGGTGCTTCTACTAGTAGGACATCGCAGGATGCTAAAAAGAATACAGGTTCGGAGTGGGTGCGTAAAGCCACTGATAAATCAACACCACTTGACCTACAGAAGAACAAAGAAACGTTTCTGCAAGCTAAAACTTTCTTTACTGAACCTACACCATCAGGATCGTAGGTATTTCCTTGTAGGGGTGTACCACAGCAGCAACATTGTGGCATTAGTCCTATGCAGACATCGCAGGCTACCACATCGGGAAGGTGCGAAGAAGATGAGTTGACATGAAGTGTCCAATCCTTCCTGCGGAGCTGTTTGAAACTCGTAAGAAATGAGAAAGCTATTGGAGAGCTTTAGCGCATCATAGACTAGTATCAGCAACCTTCTTCCATGATCAGTACGCAGCGTGCTGTTCATAATATTATGGGCCATACAAGAATAGGAAGAGAAATGAGACTCACAGTGCAAATTGGAGAATTTGAAATGGATGAGGTAATCCTAGATTTAGGATCAGAGGTAAATGTTCTGACTAAGAAGACATGGGAACAGACGGGTAGCCCTAAGTTAGCCAGATCACCTATCCATCTGCGACTAGCCAATTAGCAAAGGGTATCGCCACTGGGTCGATTACCGCAAGTACCAGTTGATATTGATGGAGTTCGCAGCTTTGCAGACTTTGAAGTCATAGAAATAATTGGCAATAGCATACCGTATCCAGCTTTACTAGGTATTGATTGGGAAATTGATAACATGGTTGTTATCGATTTAAAGAAAAGACAAATGACCTTTGAGGATAATCATATTCGAGTCATCGCACCGTTGGATCCTTTCTAGGGTCCTCGTTATATTGAACCTATCAGAGCCGAGGAAGAGGTGCGTAATATGGAAAGCCTCTATCAGATGACTGCTAACCAGAGTGATTATATCAACCCCAATGTAGAAGGAAATATTAGTTGGTGATGCGACAACTCATGCGCATCAGATTCAGATGTTGGCTTAGAAAATTGGCAGAATAGACTTTATGAAGTTTCAGCTCGTAGATGTGCGTTTATGACTAAGTCACTGTGACGGATTGGCGCAGAGGTTAAGGATATTCCGTCGTTTCATGGCTTAGTAGATGTCAATGAATTTTTACAACAGTTTGAGCAGGAAATTCCTCATGAACAGAGGATGGCAGCTATTGACCTTGCAGTCAAAGCCACATCTGCAATATGGTGGCATGCACATAAAGAACATATCACATCATGGGATGATTTTAAGAGGCTAATGGCGATCAGATTCTCTAATAACAAGGAGCCTTTACAGCAGAAATATATAGGAGAAAGTGACCCCAGGTCACATATTAAGATTTGTGAATAGAGTTGGTTGGAAATTCCAGAGGATGAATGGGTTCACCTATTCATTCACACTTTAGACACAGTCCTAAGGAACTGGTACACTGAGACAGAGTTGCGCAGAGGAACGATTACATGGCCAGTTATGATAGACAACTTTCTACTCACTTTCACTTTTGAATCTAAGTATCCAAGCATTGATCAGGCTCTAGATATTATAAAGACTAAGATATTTGAAGATTGTACCCTACCAATGTATACTCAGCCTGATCGGGCCATCCAATTAGAACATGCGCTAGAGTGTTACAATGTCGCAGAAGAGCCAGGTGATGAGGATGAGAATCCTCGCAGTATCAGCATTCCAGAGTCTGAAGGGACTCATGAAGTTGATGGACCAAATCTAAAGATTCCAGCTATCACAGAACCTATCAAGATTAAAAAGATCAATATTGGCACAGAAACAGAACCAAAGTTTGCCTCTATTGGAGAATATTGGGATGATGAAACAGTAGGACACATCGCAAGATTTCATCAAAAAGTGCAGAAGGCACGAGAAAAAGCTTGGCATGACAGGCACATCAAGAGCAAGATTTTTCAGACAGGAGACCTAGTGCTCCTTTATGAAAGCAAGTTTGTTAAGTTTCCAGGGAAGTTCAAGATGCATAGGTTGGGGCCATATCAGATTAAGCAAGTTACAGAAGGAGGTGCCATTCAGCTCAGTAAACTGAATGGGGAGCTTATTCCTACTTTGATTAATGGCAGTAGGCTTAATCTTTATAGTGATAGCCACTCCACCTCCCAATCCTAACACAGGGAACTACCTGTGCAGATGTCCAGTGTAGTTGAAAGGAGACATCGCACTTATAACTAGTCTACACCAAAAAAAAAAAAATCCAGGAATCGCAGCAGGAAAGTTTATTTTGCGCAAGTTTTGAACGTTGCGGAGTTTCAACAACTTGGCATGAAACTTTTTGGTTCAGGACGATGCGGCGTGACATCGCAGCGATGCGATGTTCCCCATGCCACATGGACGATTTTGGAAAGGGAAAGAGGGCCAGTCACGTCACCTTCTGCCAAACAGTTAATCCAGATATGACAGCTATCCGTTTCCCTAGATTTGGAAACAATACAGTGATTTTCCAATATTTGGTAAATCTTGGTCGAGACCGGCGCCTGTGCACAATTTTCAAAGAAAATTTGATCAGATTTTCAGCAATTAATGAGGATCGAAACGACGGGTGTTGTCTTGTCCATGCAATAAATGCCACTGACAGGTCCAACCTAAGTGACCGTTGCTTCAGATATTATTGCCTTCGTTATAAGTACATAGATCATTCACGCAGAAGGTAAGAAGAATTGCAGATAGAGCAAAGGCTCTGGAAGAGACAGTGGTTAAGATGGAGGAAGACCACAAAGCGCAGATTGTTGAGATTGAGGCTCGAGCACCAGGCACACCTCAGGAAGACAAGGAAGCAAGGGCAGAGGCCTTTAGACTCACTTTAACACAGATGAAGTGTCACATAGATGATGCAGAGTCATTACTAGCCGATGCGAAGAAGACATGGTCGGAGCTAGACGAGCTCCCACATAGACTGGAATTGCAGCAGAGCATCCAGAACATAGAGAAGGACACAGCAGCAATGAAGGAAGAAGTCAAGAGCTTAGGAGCTCTTGCAAAGATGAATAGGATGACAAAGATGAATTGGTTGCAACAGGAAGCGTAGCAGTTAAGAGAAAAAGAGATACAATTCAATAGCCTGCTTCAACCATATGAGGAACAAATTACAGAGCTGGTCGATGCGGTTGAGCAGAAGGTCAAAGAGTTCGCTACAAGCAAAAGTGAAATTGATGACATAGAAGATTCCATCATTAGTCAAGCTATGCTCGATGCGGCACAAGACTGTGTCGAAGCTATGGACAAAGAAGTCGCAGGACTCCGAGAAAGATTTGCAAGGAATTTGCAGGAAGCCAAGGAGAAGCCAGCTATTAATGGCTCAGGGACGAGCCATAAGTAAGTGTTAGGGGACTTTTGGAGCAGGGCCCCGCAGGTACAGGAAAAACTGCTATATCGGGACAAGAAAGTCAAAAGAAACAGTACCTGAAGCGACCGAGAAGAGAGAGCTCAACCACTACATTTAAGGCAGGGATGAAGACAGGAGGGCTTAGCTACCCTCATAAAGGAAAATGAGCAATGGGCCGAGGTATTGAAGACAAAGGAAATAAGGGGAGCGACCGAGGAAGCGGCACCCATACCCATGATCAACATCGAGAAGTGTGGAAGACTGCAGAGAGCTGCAGTGTGACCAGTAAGCGGTAGTCCAAAGTACATATAGGCCGACTATCACAGTTAGGGTTTTTGGGTTACTATTGGGATAGGCCCACAGTTTTGTATCAGGGTGAGACCTTCGGGCCACCTATTTAAGCATGTATTTTTTATTATGAAGGGTTAGATATTTGGTCAGATAGTTGGATAGTTAGTTAGCTATCTAGACATTCAGATAGACAATTATCTAGTTGGTCAGTTAGCTGTTCTTTGAGTCGAGCTTTAGTTCTGTATTCAGTCTGTAGTTATCTTACTGTAACCAGTAGCTGGCTCCTTGAGCATGAATGTAACAATCCGCAGGGATTGAGAGAGAGAGAGAGAGAGAGAGAGAGAGAGAGGAAATATTGTAAGAAGAAAGCAATATAGGAAGAGAAGAGATCTAAGAGAAGGGCTCCCGACTGTGTGCGTGGAGTTTCCCAGAAGATCTCGAGCTGCATAATAGGTTGCAGTGGAACTGTGTTTAATCTCTCAATATATAATATAAAAACCAGTTCCTGTGGACGTAGCTTCCTCCCTGGAAGTGAACCACGTAAAATCCGTGTGTTGTACAACTGTTTCATGTGATTGTGTTTACTTATTTTCTATTTGTTACCTGTTACATGAGCTTAACTAACAGTTAATGAATGTATGTATGCTATCCTTCAGTTTACAGTAACGTAGAAGGTCAAACGCAAGTTGACTGTATCAAGTAGTCTGTATATGAGTTTATCAGTACTTGATTCATGGTAGTAATAGTTACTGTGTTAAGTGATTCCTGTATATTTAGTTCAGCAAGTTGAGTGCAATAGATGTTAAGCATAATAGACTGACGAAGCTTAAGTGAAGTTGTTTAACATCCTTGTGAAGGTTAATTGAGCTATTATAAGCAGAAAGAAAGCCGTTGGACCTTGAGAGTTGGAGAGTCCTATTGAGTCTTACTATAGAAGCTATCGCAGCACAGAAAGGCGATATCGCACTGTCGGGGGAGCCACTGTGTGGGATATCGCAGCTAAAGAGTCAAGTAGAAAATAAAGTTTGCGCATCGTCTTAGAAGCCGTGATGCGATAAGAGTCAGTCTCATAGCAGAGTCTGCTTGGAAGAGAGATACATCATTTATAGAGAGACTCAACTGGTTAAGTAGAGTAAGGAGAACGTAGGATGCACCAGAACCTGGTTGAGGACACCTGAGTCTTCAGCCACCCCATCTAGGATCACTTCGGGTGAGACTTCAGGCTGCTTTGCGGTCTGTCGCCGAAAGGGCCAGTGAGCTAGGGGTTTTGTTGGTACATTACAGTAAACTAGGGTCTGCCCATAGTAAATCAACATGTGCATTGGTGGTGAAACTCTATGGTTTCAAAATCCCCACCGCAAAAGTGCAACGTCTAAACTTTTTCATCTCCCTTTTTTTGTCAACTTTCCAAGTTTAGGCATAGGAAACTTGGTTTAACATTTGTAATACCACGGTTTTGACCCCGTTATATTAAAATTGCAAATGATGTAAATATTGTTAATTAAATCATGGTGAGGAGCTAAAGGCCAAGGCCCCACCATGTACTTAGCATTTTATGTATCGACAATTAAAATCGATACCTATGGTTCAACAATTAAAAATAAATGCCGATGGTTATTGTGCTAGCTAGGCACAATATAAATTAATACATCATGTAAATATGCAAATTAATAAACATACCCACAAATAGCTATGTCAATGCACCAAAAGAGATGGGGGCAAGATTTCATAAGGAATAGGGAGGGGAAATATTCAAACCCTTGAGCCAATAGGGTAAAGCCAAATGTCAATGGGAGAACCCATAAAGTTGTCAACTACCCATTTTTTTTTTGTGCCCAATCTTTTATTTCTTCCAGAAATTGGTTAAGGCAGTTAATGCCTTGGGATTGGAAGAGTATGGAAGTCAAATTCGAATTGGGGCAAGCCATCATTTTTGAAAAATGTGTTTTTGACTTATTGAGCAAGTAAATACTTAGAAATGCATGCCCATAACATTATTCACCCACGTCCTTCATTTACTCACGCAGCCGAAGCTACCTATGCGTTTCCCTTCATGTTTTTTGTAGTTTTCTTCATGTTCTCCATGGTTGGGCATTCGTTTTGGTGTTGCACAACAAATTGGAGAGGAGAGTCACGATTTTGGGTGTTTGTTGAGGCTGTTTTGCTTCTATAGTGCTCATAAAGGGTTTCCAATTTCGTATTGCTCACCTAGGGCTGTTTTTCCCCATTTATAATTTTCGATTTTGGTTCCCAGGATGTTTTTATCCATACCCAACACTTGTGTTTTATTGTTATGTAAATCCTTTCTTTGGTATGAACCGTTAGGAGTGGAAGAGACCATAATTGGCTTGATAAACCTAGTGAAGAGAGGAACCTCACAGAGAGATCAAGAGGGGCTAGTTATTCTTCTATGGACACCCTGAAGAGCACTGGAAGGGAAGGTATGGTCTGAGGGAATCTGTAGCAGAGAAGGGGACTTTTATGTGTTGGGTGTGTAGGTATTGTGGAGTCCAATCCATATCTTCTGTATGTGTCCATATCTCTGTGGTTGAGCTCACTATCTTAGCAATTCTCCTTTCCACTGCCTTAGTATCCTGATAAACCCATTTGGGCTTGGCTTGGCTGAGTTTTGATGTGTATTTAGCTATGTGTGAGCCTGCTGTTCCCTAGTTCCTTATGGAAATCATGACCAACTCAGGGGTGGCATTGGTGCTGAGAGATTGATGGGCACATTGGATTATGGTTGGGTGGAATGTTGTAGTGACACAACTACTTGCGAAACAATTTCTTTTCAAGATAAGTATTTCTTGTGTATTTAAGTTCTGCAACTGTATTTGTATTAAACCAACATAGATCCAAATCCTAGGCTCTATCAAGCTCTGAGAGGGATCAAACATTTGGAGGTGCAAACCTCTTCTTAAGTATTGCACTCAACTATCAGCTTTGGTGTGATTCATACCAAAAGACACATCTTTTTATTTAAGGTCGACATATAATATTTTTATTATTAATATTTAATACTATTTATGGCCGGCATATAAGATTTTTTAATATTTTTTATTTTGTTAGGAAAGAACATTACAAATTCTCCCCCCATACATGGTTTAAAACCATGTGCAAGGCCCTCCTAAAACCATGGGTTGTTTAGGAGGCCTTTCACATGGTCTTAAAACCATTTGCACCAACCTCCTAAACCATGTACAATAAAACCATGGGTTGTTTAGGAGGCCTTGCACATGGTTTTAAAACCATTTGTAAGGCCCTCCTAAACCATGGGTTTTTTAGGAGAATTGCTAAGATAGTGAGCTAAGATTAACGTGTTGAGCTCACTATTTTAATTATTCTCCTTTCTCGACTCTCAATATGTGACTGTAACTATGGTCTATGATCTTAACGCTTTGATTTGTGTGACCGTGGATGTCACCAAATAACATATCACTCAAAATACAGGCTATGCAACGACCTAATATCATTCAAAGAGGTCACGATTTAATGTTTTATTCCTATATATCCAACTCTATCGTGTCTCATCCATTGACTAGAAACAATAATTGATCTTTAATACTTTGATATTTGATGGCATTTTATCATAACAAGGTGGTAGTTCTTGCAAAATTTATCACTAGTTTTGTAGGCATCTCTTTCCTCATGAATCCACTGACCACTCAATGCGCCATTGAAAAACAATCAAAAGATGAGCCACCAAATCCCAAGAGGATTCAAACTGCTATGATACCAAATTTGATCCAGGAATGGGCATGCTAAAATTGACTAAGTTCTCTACAATATTGGATACATTAATATTTTCTCAATTTTCCATTAATGACATGAAAATTGGCATAATAATCAAACTCAGATTCAACAATTGAAATTAACTACCAAGTGTTGAGGCCTGGAAAATCATAGGTAATAACAGTAGGGATTCCCCTCAATAAACATTCCCAATTAGCTCGTTATTGTTTGGTATGGGGAATCCATCCGGTTTACGATTCGGCTACCGTAAACCGAACAGATTCCCCATACCAAACAATAATGAGTTAATTGGGAACATTTATTGGGGAGAATCCCTATTGTTGTTACCTATGATTTTCTAGGCCTCAATAGTTTTGGCGCTAGAAGGAGGGCCACCAGTGCATGGCTGGTCGAGGAAGTCCGCTTTCTCGAGATTACTCCACCGGTGAGAGTTCTGAAACCAGTTTGCCTCAGAAACCCACTCCTGAAGAAAAGGGAAAGTGGTATATTTATCCCATTGATAACGAAGTGGTTGAATATTAAGGAGGATTACCAGGGCATATGTGAAAAATATTGGAGGGTTACCTATTATCCCTGTCCTACCTCGAAGAGAGTATCGGAAGAAGGACTGTCCTCAATTGGAAGATTCAGTGTTGGTAGAAGATCTTGAAGAATTGGTAGAAACAACCTTACAAGAAGTTGTCCAACCTTTGGATCAGTTGGGACCAGATTCCCCTCACTGTTCACCTTTCCAGACCCCTGTTCAGTCTCCACCTCATACTCCTCTCGAAATCATGGCCAATGTCAATGCAAATCATCCACCTCCACAGCCTGCTTGGAGAGCTATATCTCCTTTAAACCTGACACCTCCGTTGCATGATATGCCTCAAAGTTTTGAATTTTTTTTACCCAAGTTTGAACCCAGTGAAGGAATTCTTGTGGAGGATCACTTGTAGAGTTTTTATCTGGATTTAGAAGGTCTGCAAGCAACAGAACATGAAGATGTAGTTTGTATACTTTTCCCACATACCCTGAAAGGGAAAGAAGCTTCATGGTACTTTTCCCTACAAGCAAACTCAATCACAAATTGGAATATTTTTGAGAGACTGTTTAGAAACAAATACGGAGTCCAGAAAACTCACACAACTTTAATGAAAGGATTGATTTCCTTAAAGAAAGAAATGAAAGAGAGGGTACATAATTTTACTCAGAGGTTTGCTGCATACCTGAATAACTTCAGTGTAGCTGATAAACCATCTCATCATGCTCTAATTGAGTATTATACCTCAACCCTCGGGCCTGATCTAGCCATGTTTGCCAAGAGATCAGTTAGGCCCACTTTGGTAGGTACTTATGAAGAAGCTGAGAAGGTAGAGGCATAATTGGAGAGTATAGAACACTATCCTATGCAGTCAGATGAAAGAACTTATGGAAATAAAAATCCCCTATTATTAACAAAACCTAAGGATGAACGATCACAGGAGTTATATGGGATGGTGAAGATGATGCAGAAGTTATCAAACCAAGTGATTGATTTAGAAAAAGAAAAGGAGGCTCATAAACAATACCAGCCATATTATAAAAAAAGAGAAGACAACAGTCAACCTAAACCTCCTCCACACAATCCTTCAGCAATGAATTTGACCGATGTAGGAATGGATAACTTTTTCACTTTCCATCAACAACCTCATTCTCATAAAAATTGCCCACACTAGATTAATTATATGACATTAGTAATGAACCGATTATTGGATTCCTAGCTGACAGAAACTGAGGAAGAGAAAGGGAAATATCATGAACCTACAGAAACACAAGAGGAAGACACATTGGTTGTATGGGACTGTGGGTCTATGTTCAACTTAGAAGGTGAATATTTCCCTGACAAAGAGGAAACATCAGAGACAAATGTCACAACAAGGAGTCAGAACCCATTGAAAGAAGATAACTCGATATTTCCAAAGATCAAGAAACTCCAAGAGAACATGAAGACAATGGAGAGTAATGTCATAACCCCAAAATTTCATAAAAAATTTAAATTTTTAAGGTAACATAAAATGTCGAAAAACGTAGTTTACTAACTGCTAGAGGTTAGCAGAAAATGAAACAGTTGAACATTTGGTATTAAAGTTAGTTTCAAAAATACAATAGCTAATACAACTTTACTTTTCATAAATTATATAAGAATGACTTGCATCTAGATTGCTTTTAGCTTTACTAATAATTTTACTTTTGGCAAGTAGGTGAAAAACTATCTTTGAAAACTCGGGGCTTACTTAGCATTATGCTAACACAAATGGACTGCTGGTTCTTACAGGTTCAACAGGTAACGATTGATCAAGTAGGAGTTTAATTTGTAAGGTAGCGAGAATTATTTATGTTGCATGTTAATATGCTAGTAAATAAACTGATTATTTAAAAGCAAAGCTCTGATGAGGTAAAGTAATTTTCTTCCATAGTTTTGGTTTTCAGACCATATTCAAAGTTTAGCCAATAAGATTGTTATCCTTAACGTACTTAGTTAAATAGATAGATCCTTACTATGAGCTTAGAGCTCAAGTTCTTTGACATACAATTACTTTTATTGTAACATGCTCATACTTGTAATGTATTGCTCAAAAGTACTGTCTTTTATGTGTGAATGTACTCCTATAATTCTCAATGGTAAGGATTAGCAATATACTAACATATTTCTACTTTGTCTCTTCATTACTAGGCATAAAAATTATTAACCTGTTGTTGGTATGTAATTGTGCTAATATTTTTGCACTGCTAAACATCAAGTTATAAACTTCGACTCCTAAGTTATTGCCTTATTGCAAGTATTATTGTAACAATATACAATACCACATCATTTTTATAATGTATCAAAATAATTGTTACTTATATCCTTAGGTAGCCTTACTACCTAGTAATTTCAATGATATATATAAGTTTGGTTCTTTGTAACTAGATACATTATTTTAAGGTGGAATTCTACCTAACCACCACTTCTATAAAGTCGAATCAAAGGTAAATGCATTATGAGTGTTATTTCTGTAGTTTATAAATCTTGTGCATGGTTTACACAATAGTAAGATTACTATTATAATGTTGCCACACTATAATAATTTGTAGTTTATAATAACTATTATGGTATATTTTACTACCTAAAAATTTCTAACCTTAGGTCGACATCAAAGTGAAACATTATAAATAAAATTCCTATACTATGCTAGAACCAAGCAAGC
This sequence comes from Pseudotsuga menziesii, assembly GCA_001517045.1. Lineage (NCBI taxonomy): Eukaryota > Viridiplantae > Streptophyta > Pinopsida > Pinales > Pinaceae > Pseudotsuga > Pseudotsuga menziesii. The sequence goes on along the minus strand of LPNX010759662.1, from coordinate 41,353 downwards.
ACCAACATTCATATAATTGAATTTGTAAATAATGATAAGAACCATCAAAACTATCGTTGGCAAGGTAAGCATGCAAATCATTGTTTGTAAATGTTTATACTAAGATTGAACCTTGTGGTTGTTTTATTTGCAAGGTTTAAACACCTTTACTCTATAGTCAATGATATAGATTTGTTATTAACAATTATAACAAGCCTTAATACCATCGATTGCAAATAATATAGTTTTGTGTTTAAAAAAATGAATATGTAATTATTCTATAGTCGATTGCATAGTTTTGTTTTTGATCATGGCAATGACAAGTTTGTAATTGATAGTGCAGGGTTGAATATAGACATGACCCTCACATGGTTAAATAATTTGGAGGGCACGTGGTCTGCTCTCATCCATGCATTGGCGACTTAAAAAGAAAAGAAACCCTATTCCTTTGTCATTTGACTCCGAGGGTTTCGTCGGCCTGCGGGCTACTCTGTGTAGTTTTCCTGGCGGCCATGAGAGGCTATTCCTTCGCTTTGCTTGCTCCGTAGCTTGCGTTTGATATTGTGTGGTCTCAATACCTAGTCTTAAGGTCTTGAAATTTCATGGTTATAAGCTTTACTATGCGAGTGGTTTATGCTTAAATGTTTGGCTCGAGGCCTGTGCAAGGTTTTTAACTCTGTCTTATTGTTCCTTGCCACGGCTTGTGGAGTTTATGTTTGTTTTAAACTGCCTCCAATTCAGGGTTGTTGTAGGGGTTTGAATACTCCTCTGTGTTTTTGCTTAAGTTGGCTATAGCTCCTTCACAACTCGATTTCTCTTCTTAATCGCAGGTAAAAACAAATCCAAATATTTGTTATTAAATTACTTTCGTTAAGTCAATATTGTAGTTAGGGTTTACTTGGAAGCCGAGCCTTGTTCTAAGCTTAGATTTGTGCTCTTTACAAGAACGTGCGACGACTTCAACCTTTAGTGGAAAAGAAATACATTTTCCGGCTTCAGTGAACTCGTGGCCTCCAACCGGTAAGCCATGGTTTCAATATGGGTTTTCCATACTTACGATGAGGGTTAATGGAAGGAAAACTACAGTGCTTGGAAGCCTGGTTTTGCTTTCTTCATTGGTTAAAATGTTTTAGTATGTTGTTACTCCAGTTTTACTTAAAAACCCTTGTTGTTTACGCTCGGTAATACCGACTTTTAAGCCGTGATATGTATTTGGTTTTTGGTTAAGGATTTAGCCTTGCGGCTTGATAATGTAATACAGTTGGTTTTATAAAGAAAGAATTCGTTAATATTGAGCTCTGTCTCGTTTTACTCTTAGATGTGAATTGTGGTTTCATTATCCCGTAAATAATGTGTTTATTTCTCGTTTAAAGGATTTATAAAATGTATTTTAGTTTCAGGAAAAGATTGTGGTCAGTATAATGCATAGATTGTAGCCTTCTTGTTAAATTTGTTTTAGAGTTAACAATGTAACTCGTTGTAGTAGTTGAATAGATTAATCGAAAGGGTTTCGACCCTTAGGTTTTTCACACGTTATAAACCTGTTTGTTTTTTTTTAATTTTTAAAAAGCACCTATATATGTAATTCTTAGTTTATTTCATTTATTTATATATATGTTCACTGTTATTTACTACTCTGTAAATTAAAATTATTTGGATCTCCGTAGGGAAAAGAATGTTAACTTTAGAACTCTAATTATTTTACATAAATAAAGGGTTTATAAATGAAACCCTAATCTGGTTTTTATTAAGTAATAGTTAAGATTAAGTTAATATTTTAAAAGAAGAAACTGTTTAGTTATTATCTTGTTTATATACTTTCTTGAAGATTAGTTATTATCTCCTATAAAATTTTATTTCCTATCTGTATACTATTACTGTAATACTAGTGTAATTTACTATTTCTTTTACCTGCATTTTCATTTAGTTAGACTAAGTAAAACAAGATAAATAAACAAACCCTAACAGTGCCTTTTCATTTCATTTTAAACATTGAAATAAAATTTACTTTGTTTACCTACAGGTACAAAATCATTTCTACTATTTCCATTCTCTTAAAAATTATTTAATTTATTTAAAGCATTCTAACCGTGCTAGAGTACGACCTGGTTTCCAGGTGTGGAAAAACACAGCTTAGAAATTTAATTTCTTTCTATTTCATTATTCCCTAAACCATTTTCATTTCTATAACAATCTAATAAGAATACTAAATATAACATTTCACAAACTCTAAACTTTTAACATTCATATAGCAGATAAACTAAGATTTATTTAACTAAGACAGTAAAATAAAATAACATAGAACCTGTTGAGGACAAGAGGACAATAGCTTGAGGAGGCTGTTCCTCTCTACCAATATTTTGGAGAGCGCTCAAACAATGATTCCTCAGGACCCTTGAGCCTGTTCTTGGTCTTCTTGGATGAGAATTGGGTGGAGAATGCAATTGTAGAACCCTCTGTCACCTAACTAGTTCAATACTTTAGTAAAACAATCTGCTCTCAGCAGTATGATCTATTCAGTTTAAAAACTACAACTAGATCAATCTCAATAGTTATCCCCTCAAACACTTTCCATATTTCCCCTCCATTGAATTTCTCTGAAGTAAATTCATTCACCCTGAATGATCACTTCTCTAGAATGAGCAGCCTCAGCTCTCTTCAATGGGAAATTTTATAGAGATGCCTAGGTCTTCTCTGTCAGTTTTCATTAATTGAGCCACCTGCTCTGATTCCACTTTCTTGGGGAATTTTGACCACAAATATAGGGAGGTTGCCACCTGCAACATTTGGAAGTGGTTTGAGGATGCCGCCACATGTCAGTTTGCTCTCCACCGAGTCTCCTCCACCAATTTGACCAGTAAACACTCTTTTAACAGCTCTCCTAAGCTGTTCTCCTCATTTATTTATTTATAAATAAAATATTTTGAATTTACATTAAATATCCTTGACCCCACTAATCATCCATTACAACTTAGCATAAAATTTAACATAATGTTCCTCAAATAATATAAAATTGTTTTTTGCAAAACTGGGGCATGTGACAAGTAATACTTCAACTATTAACAAACGTGAGTTTGTCATTTCAAACTAGAACCCTAAGAAATTCAATACGCCTATAAAGCCTGCTAAAAATAAAACTGAAAATGTCAAGAAGAATCAGAATGAACATGAGATGGGATATGACATTGTGGAAGACATTAAAAAGGCTAAAGCAAAAATCTCATTGTTTGGAATGTGCAATCTACCTCAGCAAAAAGAAAATCTTTTGAAAGTGCTTAAGACACTTGAGAAGGAGCCTCCCATTAACAACCAACCTGAGGAAGAGACGTTGAGGCGAGCTTAGGAGGAAAATCTAAGTATAAAACTCCAACATTTCTTCTAACCTTTGAGATTTTCAACTATAATGTGCATAACTGTTTAGTGGATTCAGGAGCATCAGTCAATGTCATGCCTCTCTCAGTTTTCAAGAAAATCAATGGTCAACCTAAACCAACTACTGGCCAAGTTCTTCAATTAGACAGAACAACAGTCAAAGTAATAGGAGAAATGGAAGATGTTCTGATCCGTTTATCCACAGATGAGAGGGTATGTCAGTACATAGACATTGTCATAGTAGATATACCGGATGCTTATGGTTTGGATTTGAGTCGGGATTGGTCAGTGAGGTTAGAAGGATATTTTGCATCAGATTGGTCACATTTGTGGTTTCCTTTTGAAGGATTTCAAAATCAGATAAAGGTGTTAAGAGAGCCTCAAATGAAGTATAACGTGACTCAGTTAGAAGGAAAAAATGAACCAATAAAATCTGTATTAGGAAACTATTTCATTGAAATGGAACCAGGGAATTACCAAGTTGAAGAAGCCAACAGTATACCTGATATCCATCCTGATCTCCTTCAATTTTCATGGGTTGATGAGTTTGATAGTAACATAGTAGATTTAGTTTCAGATGTAGTTAGCAATTCAGATTCAGTAGGAGTAGAAAGTTTTTGTATTCTTTATTTCGATGGTTATAAAACATTGGAAGGATCAGGATCTAGCTGTGTCCTGATTGATCCAGAAAAGAATAAACATTTTCTTTCATGTAGATTAGAATTCGACTGCACAAATAACACAGCCGAATACAAAGCACTAGTTCAAGGACTTAAAAAAGCGATAGAATTAAAAGTAAAAAATCTAAAAGTATATGGAGATTTTGAAATCGTTGTTAAAAAAATTTAGAACAAAATTCATTGCATTTCACAGCATTTGGAAGCTTACCAAAATGAAGTTTGGGATTGATTGATAAATTTTCATGCATTCAATATTGTGTCAATTCCTAGATTAAAGAATGCAGCAGCTGACTTATTAGCTACCTCAGGTGTAAGATTAGTACCTTCGAATAATAGATGCTCTATTGAATTTCTTTTCACGCCTTCTGTTCCAAATAACATCACAAATCTAAGGGTTTTTGACAATGATCAACAAATCTTGGAATGTTTAATGAATGATGATACTTTCAAAGGAGCAATAATAGATGACGAAAAACATCAAGCAGAATTACAGTACAAAAATTTCATTCCAAAAGGAGTGAGGAATTTGGAATAGATGTTTGATTTAGACAACAAATTCAGAAAGCCAACGAATTTCAAGAATCATAGCTCGTCTTTACAATTCAAGCTGATAAATCTAGGGATAGAAACTGAGCCCAAATATGTAAATTTGGGGAAATGTTGTTCACCCGATGAGAGGAGTAAATTCATCAACTTATTCAGACAATATAAGGATGTATTTTCTTGGACTTATGAAGACCTAAAGACGTATGACACTAAAATTATACAGCATGTGATTCCAATCAATGTTGGAATCAAACCTTATCAGCAACCTTTGAGGAAAATACATCCAAATCTAGAACCCCTAATTTAAAGTGAGGTGAAGAAGATGCTAGATGCTAAAATCATATTTAAAGTTAGACATTCAGAATGGGTCTCTAATTTGGTACCAGTGTGAAAAAAGTCTAGAGAGATCAGACTTTGCGTAGATTTCAGAAATCTTAATCGTGCATCAGATAAAGATAATTATCTTGTCCCACCCATGGAACAAATACTACAAATGGTCTCAGGTTCCGAACTATTCTCTCTATTAGATGGATTCTCTAGTTATAATCAAGTATTAGTAGCGGAAGAGGAGAGGCTCAAGACCACTTTCAGAACCAAGTGGGGAACTTTTGCGTATAGGAGAATGCCCTTTGGACTTATCAATGCTAGAGCAACTTTCGAGAGGGCTATGGATGTAGCTTTCCGTGGTTTGATTGGTCGTAGTGTTGTGTTCTATCTAGATGATGTCACAATATTTTCAAAGAAGAGAGAAGAACATGCTTTTCGTGTGAAACAGATTTTTGAGCGCTGCAGGAAATATGGCATTTCATTCAATCCTAAGAAATGTGTGTTCGCAGTCACAGAAGGAAAGCTATTGGGTCATGTCATTTCTAAAAAAAGGATCTCAATAGACCCAACGAGGATAAGAGCCATAGAACAGATCCCTTTACCCCATATTAAAAAGGGTATGTAATCTTTTATGGGGACAATCAATTTTGTGCGAAGGTTTGTGCGAGACTTTGCTCAAATCGTCAAACATTTGCAGTAAATGGTTAAGCCAAGTGTGCATTTCAAATGGACTGATTTGGAGAAGAATGCATTCAACAAGATCAAAACATCTGTTGCTCATGCATCATCACTCAAAAGTCCAAATTTTGAAAAGGATTTCATTCTGTACACTTTTGCTTCCGATGATTCATTAGCAGTTGTGCTTAATAGAAGGAAGATGGGGGAGATGAGTGCCCCATATCATTTATGAGCACTGGTCTACAGGGGGCTGAATTGAACTATCCCACGGTTGATAAACAAGCTTATGCAATTTTTAAGGCCATAATGCAATTCAGGCTATATATACTTAAGAACCGCACCAAAGTAATATTCCCACACCCGACAGTACGATCCCTTTTTGTGCAGAAAGAATTGGATGGGAGAAGAGGTAACTGGGTGATTGCTTTTCAAGAATACGATCTTGAATTCAAACCAGCAACCATAGTTAAAGGACAAGGACTTTGTAAACTAATGACTGAAGGTCAAGAAACCGAGGGCAGCCCAAGAGTTTTTTGCTTTTTGTATAAATATAGGCAAGCTTGATGTATGCCAGGACCTTTTTTCAGACCATCTTTGTGCAAGATTATTGTAAGAAGAACTATTTCATCTTATAATAAAGAGTTATATTTTTTGGGCTGGAGAAAGCACTGTGGGGTTTCAAATGCTTGACTTGGACTGGTTGGATGTGAACTATTTCTGTTTCAGCTTGTTTCCATGAGCTGTAAGACCGTTCTATGACTTATGAATTCTTTCATGTTATGAATGTGCTCTTGTTTATTCTTGTGAAATTTCCACAATCATATTTGAGTAATGAAGTTTTAATTAACAATGATTTATCTATTTGTTTATCTCTCTATTGATGTGCATGTATTCAGAAATATTAACAGCTATATGTAGTGTTCTTTATGCATGTTATACAATACATTACTTAGCATTAATTACAGTATTTCTCCCTAGGGGTAGGTTAAAGAGTTTTAGTTAGTTTTTCTTTGTTTATGATTTAGAAGCGAGAGAGGTAAGACGAGAGGTAAGAACATGTGCATCACATTGTGATGCTCCTCGTTTTCTCTATCAATTGCATTTATCTAGGCACGTGCATATCACACATAAACATAAAACTAAAAAATACACATAAACGGTGGATTGAGCAGCAACCGATAAAATAAGCTTTAACCGTTACTTGACCTACGGTAGTCAGACCGTAAACCGGACGGATTCCCCATACCAAACAATAACGAGCTAATTGGGAACGTTTATTGGGGAGAATCCCTACTGTTGTTACCTGCGATTTTCTATTCCTCAACACCAAGCACATAAAAAGATATGCAAAATGAATGATAATAGAGTTTTCCAAATCTTTTGCTACGTCTCCTGTCTTGCGAAATTGTCGGACCACTTGTATTTATTCTCCCAACTAGGGGTTGATCCTCCTTGAGAAAGGGCTGCAATGAATTCTCACTTCAAGTGGAAAAGATGCATTTTGAAGCAAGCCTACAACTTGCTATCTCTCTTTTACAAAAGGGCTACAATGCATTCTTAGTTTAAGTGAAAAAGATGCATTCTCAAGCAATCCTTCAACTTGATATCTCTCCTTTAAAAAGGGCAATAATCTCTCACATCAAGTGGCATATTCTCCATAAAAGTGATTACATTAATAAGAAAGTCTTACTTTCCCATTTTCCTCCATAAAGTTCTTTTAACATTTTCTCCATGTACTCTCATAGGCTCCCCTTCCTTCTCCCAACTAGAAGTTTATATAATTTTTCCAAATCTAAATCCAAAAGGACAACATCCACAATAATAATATTTACATGATATTTTAAGGAAAAACAAAGATCCATAATTCTAGGATCCCAAACCAATTTATGCATAAAATGGAAAAGAATTTCCAACAAACTAAGAGACACTCAACCATGCCTTGAGACTTTCAACCTCTCATTAATAAATATAAAATTAGTTGTAAGGTGGATTCTCACATAAAACCACTTTCCCCTTTTACAAATAAATGAATGAATAATTTTCCACGCACTTCAAGTATTAATCATTTTACAATCTCTCATGAATAAATGCATGAGTTTTCTCAAACTCAATCCATCTATTAATCATTAAATGAATAATGCAATAGATTATCAAACCCACTTAAAGTATTTGTCTTGATTATGCATTTATTATTTTATTATTTTATTTTGTCCTTTATTTTGTTTGAAACTTCAACAAGTTATATCTTTGGCATATGAAGTCTGTTCCACCCCATTCAAGTTGCATAGGAAGCTTTCTCCACTATCTTTGTTGTACAAACAATTTTTACAAAAATAAAGGCATTATGAACTCTTCAATGGCAGAGATCCTCTTGAATCAATATTAGTTGGGATAGATACCATCCTCGTGCTTTATGTTGATGATATTGTTCTTATTACAAGGTGTCCTTTGATCTTAATAAGCGATTGAGAATTCTCATTTTTTTTTGCTTAATATGGGTATGAGTGTTAACAATGACAAGACAAAATTATGATTATAGAATCAAAGAAAGACACGTACGTTAATTTTATATATGACAATAGCAAACTGGAAGAAGTGACTTCTTACAAACATCTTGGAATTGATATCCATCGTAAGCTCAATTAGAACTATAGCATTGATAAAAGGATTAATGTAGGGTGGCAAGATTATTTTGGTCGTAAAAATAATTGTAATTCAGCCAACCTAGTTATGTGGGATGACAAGAGGTTCCTTTTTGAATCTTTTTTCATCCATGTTACCTTATACATCTATGAAATATGGTGTTGCGACATTTCTAGAGAATATTGGAAAAAGATTGTGTTGAAGGAGGGCATAGGTCTATTACTAAAACACCGTTGATGGAAAGGGTTTGCCATCTTTGTGATTTTATGAGCATTGAGGATGAAAATTACTTTTTCTTAGAGTGTCTTTCTTACACCCACATTAAATCTAAGTTTCATAGCATTTGCTACAATATAAACCTTTCTAACCTCCTAACTTGCCAAAACTATATTGAGCTAAGAAGACTTCTTGCCAATTTTTTTAGCATAGGAATTTAATTTTAAAACAAACTAAATAATACCCTACTTAAAGTATGATAGAACAAAGCTGGTCTCACTGAACGTTGACCACCACCAACAACAACATTATTATTATTTTTTTGTTACAACTCAACAATAAATAGTTTCTATGTTACATGACTACAAGGTATATGCACATCTTTTCAAACAAATTACATATCATTAAAATTAAATCTCAAATTTTGTAGTAAACATGCACCCATCATAATAGATCCAATTAAATATATGTAAAATACAAAGGAGTGAGTTGTACTTAAATCAACAATGATGTAACCATTAGAAGAACCAAAAAAAAAAATCAAGAGATGGGGTATGGGTATGATTTTGTCAGATTGAAGTTATTACTAACCCCCAAAATGAAAGGGAATTAGGTTAATTGTCCTAAAAAAAATAGATTATCCAGCTTAAAAATAAGAAATATAAAGTTTATTTCTTTTATCACTATATTTCAATATAGGAAAGTACAAGTTTCAAATTGGAATTTTTATATCGATTGTGAATTCCTGCACGATACATTTTTCCTTTGTAACGAAACCATTAAGAGGGGAAGTCATTATGTTTTGAGGCCTCATTTCAATATCATTCTGACTTGGTATATCTGAGAGCTCAAGTGTTGATAAATTCCCTTCTACAATCTACCGCACTCAAGATCCTTTGACATTTCATTTATTTGCAATTAAAAAGTATGTTATGATATGAGTTTTCACATTTGTCCCGATTTTGCACCAGTAAATCCAATTGATCCATGTTTGCATTGACAATAACCAACACAATTCATTTATACGGTTGTAATAAAAAGTTTGAGTATATTATCCTTTCAAGCTTTTGTATTTCTTTGTAAGTTTATTGTAGGTTGAATTGGAGACAGAATAAGTGTATGCACATATTACTCTTGTTCCAAAAGTAGAGGTAGAATTTTTAGTCATGTAATTTAACATACAACTGAAAACTAGAATTGGAAGTGTAGATTCATTGATTCTTAAGTTGAAATTATAATTATGTTTACATAGAAGAAAAAAGAGTCTTGCATAGATGTGGGTCCTCCCTCTCCGCCAAGGCCAAAGAGGAGTTTGTATTCCTTCTACAAGAGTCTAACTTCCATAGACGCAAGCATTCATGAGAGCTTTGCATGCCAATGAATTTGTTGCACCTCTAGTTTGTTATATCTCCTCAATCTGTTTCCTAGTTTGTCTTTCAATAAGGGTTTCTATAGTTAATGTTTATGTTCTATGTGTACAATATGAGCTAGCAACCCCAAGACAAGAGTGGTTAGTTAAATATTTTCATGGAAAAAAAAAGTCATGGAGTCTATAAGGTGATCTATTATGCCTTTGTAGTTTAAATGAGAGATCTAGAATCCAAGCATGAAGAAATACATTAATCAGTTGCAAAGAAACAGATGAAAGAATAACAATATTGTTGCAAACAATAATTCTCATCAATGTTTGAAGGCTCATCAATTAAAACATTAAAACATTAAAATACTTGTTCCGAGTAAGATAATTTCCTATGCAAATTAAAACATTCCCTTGGGCCAATTTCTTTGAAGCAATTATGATATTAATTATACTTACGGAGAATGACAAATTCTGATGAATTAGTTATATTAGTTAGTTATACTTACGAGGTTTACTCAAGGGTACTATTCTGATTAATTTACATTTGCATTGCTAAACATATTGGTATCCAATATGTTCATAGGTTCAGTGTTTACTTTATGATATTAGTCATACTTATGGAGAATGACAAATATATAGGCTACTAGGTTTACTCAAGGGTAATATTCTGATGAATTTACATTTGCATTGCTAATGATATTGGTATCCAATATGTTCATAGGTTCAGTGTTTATAGGTTAAGTGGTTTTAAAAGAGTTGTATGATCATGTTTGATATTTTTTATTTTTCATTTTTTTTATAGTGTTTATAGGTTAAGTGGTTTTAAAAGAGTTGTATGATCATGTTGATATTTTTTATTTTTGTTTTGTTTTGTTTTGTTTTTTTTGGTCTGCTAGGCCTTTTTCATAAAGAGAGAGATCCAAATTTGCAGAGTCCAAAGTATGTTATATAGGGACAATTTTTTCATAAATAAAGATCCAAATTTGCAAAGTTTGTTATTGATAGACCCAAAAGAGAAATGTTGATGCTTGTTTTATAAGAAGGGGTTCAAATCTAGCTGCAATTATTACTTTGCAATTACATATATAATATGGTTGTGCTTTTTTTAAAAACTAAGATGAAGAATAATTGTAATTTCATGTTTAAAGTGAGGTTTTAATAAAATATCAAGTTAAAAAAATTACAATGTAGTCCAAAATTTTAAATAAAATTAAATAAAATTTGGAAATTTCCATGGGGATTCACCTAGTTAACCAATATCTTATTATGTTAATTCATAAAGAGGGGCTTTTAATTGTGAAAAATAAGGTCAATATATTGTAGGTATTGGGGGCACTGAATAGGGTATTCGGAGACATTGAATAGGGTATGGGGTATAAAAAGAGGTTTCTAGTAAAAATAAGGAATATATTGTAAAAGTAGGGGTTTTTTAATTGGAAACAGTTACTAGGAGGGGCTCAATAAAATGATTTTTGTAAGTTATTATCAATATCTATTAGAATTCCTCGTATTCTTTAATATCCTATTAACTACCATGTGGAAATTTCTTGCTCTTAGTTAAAGTTATAATCTTTTCAAAGTTATATATTTATTTAATTTATCAATTGTTATGAGTTTCAACCAATGCAAAATTGACTCTGTTGGAATTTGTGTATTTTCCATTTTTATAATTTACATCTTTTTAATAATAGTGGTGGCATTCATATTTTATGATTTCATTAGTTTTATCACCATCATATATCTATCTTACTCCCATAATTCTGTGATTGTATTGTAAAAGAGGTTTGCACATTTAAATATTTGATTCATAAATTTGGAATAAGATGAATCTATACCGATTTAAAAAAAACACATCCATAGTCTTCTTAAGATTTATAGCTAGATTGACATTATTGTGAAGCTTTTTCAATGTTATGGGCCACTGTATTTTCCTGTCTGGTGCTAACCTGAAGCTGATGAATTTATGATTCAATCTTATTTGTTAAAAGGTTTTAAGATATTTATTTACACTGATTTAGCTGCTACAACTACTTTATTGTAAATCCAAATCTTGAAAAAGCACCGTAAGAGGCTCTTAAAATGTACTCTCCATCATATGCTCAGATAAGGGTTGCGCTACGATATTGATTCTTATGGTTTAAGTATATGCAAAATCCCTCGACTATATTACTTGGCTTATATTTTGGGCGTCTAATTTGGATTGGAATTTTGCTGTTAAATATTTATGACTAGTGTCAAATGATGGTAGGTTTTCAATTTAATTATAGTATTTCATCATCAATGAATAACCATTTCTTTAAATTTTTGTTTAGAAATCCTGGACTAACATGAAGGGAAGGCTTTCTATTGTCAAAAGTATGTCAAAATGTTCAGATTATTTTGCAGTCTGTATCAGTCTTTTCAGAGCAAGCCATCATGCTGTTAAGGTGAAAATTAACCAGCTTGCTGCACAAGCTTTAATGCCATAGCAGCTGGGTAGCAGAAAATTAGATTTTAAACAGCTTGAAATCCAATTGCCTGCTACACAGCTGCCATCTCATTAAAGCTTGAAAAGCGGACTTATTATTAATAGCCTGTTGTTACTATTGCTGACAATAAGGTAGAGGTTTAAGCTTAAAACAAGAAAAATCAATGACAATAGACTTAAGATTCCATTTTATTAGTTTATCAAAATGTCAAAGTGTGTAGGGTTTGCACATTTTTAGAACTATAATGACTTGGCATTGTTATCTATAATGTATCTATTGTCTTTAAGAATATATCGTCATTAACTATTTTGATATTAACCATAACCATAAACCATGTGCAGATTATTCTTCCATTCAACATTGACCATTTAATATTATGATTAGCCATGGTCTAAGTTAAGACCGATCCTTCCAAACCCATCCTTAAAATGTATAATAAATTCTTTTTTGAAAAGAGGATATTGACTAAGCCTGGCGCATTCAACATTACTACTAGCCCTGACCTAAGTGATGACGTAAGTTATAAATTATAGAACCATCATTAGAATGTGGAGATTCTTGATGGAAATTAGGAGGTTCTTGTAGGATGTATGAATTTATTTGAATTGATTTGAATGATAAAGATGAGCAACCTTGGTCGTCTCACCCGGTCCCGACTCCCGCGGAGAAATCAGTAAGAAGTTCTTACTGCAGTTGAATGAATTGACACGAGCGGCATCTGGATAAGTACTGTTCTTCTTCTTGCAGTTGAATGAATTGACACGAGTGGCATCTGGATAAGTACTGTTCTTCTTCTTCTTCTTGCAGTTGAATGAATTGACACGATCGGCATCTGGATAAGTACTGTTCTTCTTCTTGCAGTTGAATGAATTGACACGAGCAGCATCTGGATAAGTACTGTTCTTCTTCTTGAATTTCCGGCAATGATGGCAAAGCCCCACTTCATCTGATCATCGATCAATTTTCATGGCGAACAATACTGCATATGCTATGCAGCATTTAATGCGACGGCGGTCGCACTGTCCGCCGTCTGATCCGTTCCAAAGAGCGATCCGACGGCGGACAGTGCGACCGCCGTCGCATTAAATGCTGCATAGCATATGCAGTATTTAATGCGAAGTGCTCACAGAGCTTTGTTTTCGTATTCCCTCTTATGATTGTTATTGTTTTTTGTAATTGTTGTCCTCCTTGTTTTCCCGTTTCTCGTCACTCCAATGCTTTTCAATCACCTTCATGAATCATTCATTACCCAACATGGATGGACATTTCGCTCTTCAGTCGTGCTTGCTTATTCACAAATTCGCGTCATTTAGTAGACTTCACAAATGCAGATTTCACTCTCCACGGTCACGATCAACTTGATTGATCAAATAATCTATCTAGCTCTTAAAACCAATTCAATAACCATTATAAACTAGTACAATCACTTAATTTGTGCAAAAGAACTATAAACTAGTACAGTGGGTAAATTATATGTTATCCATGTATCTATGCATCAGCTAAGTCCATTTATCAATAGTCAATTATTTTTTATATACTTTTTTAATCTCTCACATTCTTCTATTTATATGTCATAACCATTGGTTATCCATTATTCAAGAACTATAAACTAGTAAAGTGGGTAAAATATATGTTATCCACCCATCAATGCATTTGCTAACTAGAATTATCCATTTATCAATGGTCAATTATTTTTTATATTCTTTTTTAATCTCTCACATTCTTCTATTTATCTATCATAACCATTGGTTATCCATTAATCAGCTACCAGTTATCCATTCTTTCGCTATCATTGATTATCTCTCTCTCTCTCTCTCTCTCTCTCTCTCTCTATATATATATATATATAATTGTTTGTCATAAAATCAATCTCGAAAGTACAAGTGTCTCATTCTCCTGCAATTCTAGAAAAACATAGGCCCTAGTCCACCCCAAACTCTAAAATAATAAAGCCTATTGACTTGATTATCTGTGTTTCTATTGGAACATTGATATTGTTCTCACAACAAAGCAAGCATATGTGGAATTACTTGTTTAGTATTTTTATGTAATTTAATATTAACATTAAAAAAAAAATTGAAATTTAATAAGTGCTTATTACCTTAAGAGGCACTCTATAGGCCAGTATGATAGAGATGTTGAAATGTTAGTTATTAACGAAGTAAAAAAAAAATAAATTTTTAATTATCAATCAAAAAAAAGGCACTCTATAGGCCAGTATGATAGAGATGTTGAAATGTTAGTTATTAACGAAGTAAAAAAAAATTAAATTTTTAATTATCAATCAAAAAAAATATAGGCCATAAAACAATCTAATATGGAGAGGAGATGTTATAATAATACAAATATACTATGCAAATTGATTTTATAGGTCACCTTCTAAATTTCAAATAAACAATTGTAAAATATATATATAAATTAAGTATAAACACACAAAAAAACAAAACAACCAATGATTATAATTATGCATATAAAACATGTAATTCATAATATAAAACATGTAATTTATAACTTGTTAAGTGAATATACTAATTTATCTATAAAATAACATTTGATTTATTATTATTTTTATATAAAAAGTAAAAAATAATAAAAAAATTGTTCAATAAAATTCTATCAATATAAAATTTAAAAAAATATTTAAAATTTTGATAATTAATATTACATTAACTTTTTTCATATACTTAGTAAACCAAAGTATGGTTACATATTTTGCATGATAGTGTGGACCAATATCAAATAAGATACCCTTACTTTTTTTCATGTTCCCACAAAATAAAGGAGAATCTTTAGTATTAAACCAGAATTTTAAAAGTTTTCCATTTTTATCTCTGGGTTAATTTGGAATACAAGGAATTATATTTTCAAGATATTTAGCTCAATGCAGTCATTTGCATCATTAGAAGCCTAAATATTTTTAAGGATCATGAGAAACTTGTGAGCAAAAGTTTTCCAAAAAATGTTTATCCTCCAATTGAAGTCTTCATGATCAATGTGGTTGTGGCTTTGTGCTTGTGTTAGAAAAAGGACCACTATTTTTATATCTGTTTGGGTGGTGGCTTGGGGACAAACACTAAGCTTATATGGGCTTCTGTTTATTGCTTCCCACTTTGGTGTTTCACTATCTTTGGAGATTCAAAGATCATTATAAACTAGCTGAATGATTTTTCTAACTTGTAGGTGGTTTTACTCAAAAAATGCACTCAAAAAATTCAAAATCTTACAAGGGATTTTGAGGAGCTCTATTTCAATCATATTTCCAGAGGTTTCAATGATACAACCAATACTCTTTCCAAAGAAGCTATTTCTGTAAATTTCGGATCATCTAGAATTCAAGAATTTATGGAAGGTGCCATGACTTTTGAGGGTGTTTTTTTATCTTAAAGATTTTATGCAAATTTTGATGGTTTTATACCTCTTTGATAGGAATATACAATATAATGTAATTTTTTGTAATCCAGTTAAGTCAAGAACTAAAGAAAGGTAGTATGATGTATTTATGAAGCAAACTTATATGAAGGCTCTATCAAGAAACTTTCATGACTGATGTAATCTTTCCGTGATTTAAAATAATAACATGAAAGTTAAAAAAGAAGAAGAGAGAATTACAAATCCACTTAGACAATTACATGGTGCTTAAACAAAGATGTTGGCTCCTAATAATCAATCAACACTAATTATCATAAACAATCCAAATTTAATATCTACAATAATTCATCACATACTTACGAATCAGATGGACTTTATTTTAGAATTTTTATAGGTGCAATAGGACAATACAAGGAAAAGGCAAGA
Source organism: Pseudotsuga menziesii (assembly GCA_001517045.1). Classification (NCBI taxonomy): domain Eukaryota; kingdom Viridiplantae; phylum Streptophyta; class Pinopsida; order Pinales; family Pinaceae; genus Pseudotsuga; species Pseudotsuga menziesii. Next base: position 25,289 of record LPNX010759662.1, on the reverse strand, counting down.
AAATAAAAATCAAGGTGTTCTTCATATATTTCATTTCTCATTGAATTTGTGGAATTTTGTAAAGTGAAATTAGACTTTTTATTTGTTGATAACACTGTAAGTAACATAGTAAGTAACACTCATGATTATATTGATAAAATGTTTAGTAAATTATCTATTATCTTGATAATGAAGATTAATGCAT
>LPNX010759662.1:2553-24995 GCA_001517045.1 Pseudotsuga menziesii | reverse complement strand
ATTATTAGTTTAAGCTTGAAGTTTATATTGTCTATGAAACTATATATTTTATAATACAAAAGGAATTGCTATATAATTTGTCATCTACTTTTGTATTTTTTTAAGATAAAATTAAAGCTATTCGTATGTAGAGACCATTTTATTTGTCATCTACTTTCGTATTTTGTTAAAGGGAAAATTAAAGCTATTGGTATATCGGGACCATTTTATGGGTAGATCACATTTTGGTGATTTAGGTAACATAAAATTTTGTTCCTTATTTGAGGCATTAAATGATGTTTTTTAAGGTCAAAACTCTTTGACCTATGTTCATAGTGACTTTATGTTGCTCTACACATCAAGAGTGTAATGTACGTAGGGGGGAATAATATGGGGTACCTAAGGAGGTACTCAAGGGGATATTGTATGTAATATGTCCATAATAATGGCATATGGCCACCTCATAGTTGATGGGTAGTAAATTGGTCCATTATATAGTTAGATGGCATACTATAATAATAAGGGGTAGTTGGCATATAAAATACCAATAATACTTATGAGAAATTATAAATATACATAAGTATCATTGTATTGAAATGCATTGGATGAATTTTATTATAGAGTTCATGGATTGTGGATTAATTCATTCCATAACAAGTATTTGATGGTGTATCCCTCGCTTAAAGGTTCATTCTCTATATATTATTGTGTTATTTATTGCATGAATGTGTGTGGTTTATTGATAAAGTTTAAGGGTTTGATATTATTCATGATTTAATTTCTAGGTTAAGGATCACTACAAATATATTTATAACAAAATCAAGATCACTTGAATCATAGTTGTTACTAGAAAGTTATGCCTCACACATGTTGACCTATTTTGTTGACTGCCATAGTATCAAGTGATGTCATGTCAACATCCATTACTCATACATGTTATAGAATCATTTGACATTACTGAGTCATTAATGGGTATATGGTCTTCATATCAATCACTTACAATGATTTTTTTTCTCAAAATACCTTGAATCAAATTTTTTTCCAAAGCAACACAATTTTCCTTAAGGAAAGGAGAATCTTAGATGTTGCTTGCTCAAAAGGTGCATCTCACTTGGGAATACTGCAAAAATAAAATATCTATGCAATTTGGGTTCATGTGATCTGCACACATATCCTCATCAAAAATTCATTATCAATTGTGTTAATCACCTTCTAAATTAGGCTATAAATTGAGATCAAGAGGTGGAGAGGGGGGATCCATCATTTATGCATCGTTATACTTGAAAAATTAAAAGGGTTAATCTCCAAGTCTTTATGACTTTGAGACATGTAAAACATTTTTTTTCATATAACTTCTATGTGGTATTGGAGATATAAAAAACTCAAGTTTTTCTCATTCTCTTATACATGTGGTTTTGGAGTCTTGGAGGTGTCTTAAGTGACCCAATATTGAAGGAACCTGAACAACAATGACAAGAGGTGAACAATGGGTATTATATTTGTTATTATTTAGAAAACAATGAATATCTCTCGTCTTCCCTCTCCCATACCTCCCTCCCCCCCCAAAAAAATACTATTGTTCTTATTTAATTGTTGTTTCAATTAACATTTAGATGGGCGAACTGTTTTTCATAATGCATTGGTTAAAAGTTAGCAATATGTTTATATTTTATCTTTTATAACAATTTGAGTTTGAGGGAGGTTTGCTTATCTACTAATTTTTTAGGTCTTAGAGTTCAAATTTTATTGGAGTGAATTGAATGTGGATCAACATCCAAAGGATCTCTTTCAACAACATTCATTACCAATTATTTTTCCTTCCTTTCACTCAGTAGTTAATTGAAAGTGATGAGCATATAGCTTTTAGGAAAGGGATTGTTATTGTTTGGATATGATTCATTATTGTTTCAACCCTAGTTATTTGTATTTTATTATTATCAATTACAGAATTAGTGACTCCATTAGAGAAAACTGCTTGATTCCCTCTTATTAGGGTTTGTTGTTATTGTCTTCCAATCTTACTTGGGACACCCTAGTGAAGTCATCAATTCTATTGAAAATACAACTAAAATACAAAACATAAGACTACACCCAAATTTGGAATTGTTAGGATTATTATTAATCCCCCCTTTAGCCACACAGTCCATTTGCCAATTTTCCTAGCTTAGGAAGTCTTGATCACTCCACTAGTGCATGGGAGACATACCCAGTGGAAAACCACCACTCACAGCGATTTTCTGCATGAGTTTATATTCTCCAAGGACCAATCCCTACAATTTAGGAACCCACTCCAAGTGTCACTAGCAGTCTCTATGAGTTGACCCTATTAGGTATTCAATTAAGTCCAGTTATGCTCCAATTCATATTAGTTAGATCAATCTGAGTCATCCTAGCGCCAGATTCCATTATTCAAGGGAGGTAGGGCACATTTTCTCACCTTCCTACATCAATTAATTGTGTGTGAACTATTTTAGTGATCCAGAGTTGAATTTGTGAGCTCCAGTGGTGATTTCCCCACACTGAGTTAGCTTTATAGTTAGTCTAGGTTGGTATATTTGAATCCTGTCTTAGGCATTCAAATTATCCTATATATATTACCATTTTATTACTTATTATATATTGATTAATGGATATATCATTACTATTCCAATTATTTATCTCATGACTATTTTATTTTCCTTGAATTATTGATCAAAGTTATTGAATTGTTTCTCTCTCTTCTACATCCCATTCTCCATTTGAATTATACACGCTTAAATATCCTATGCTTCATTGAATTTAACATGGTATCAGAGTTGGTATCCAATTCAAAAAAAACCCTCAGAAGCTTCCATTGATGCATCAGAAGTAATTGGGTTCCACTTAAATACTAGAACTATTGCCTTGCTCCCTATGGATTCAAACCAGAGAAGTCTATCCAGGTGTGAAGCAGCCAGAGAAAGTCCACATGTCGAAGTGGAGATTGTTTGAACTAATTTGATTTGAATTGAATAGTTTTTGCAGTGCTTTTGTAGGTATATTAGAATATTAACTAAAGAATTGTTGTTCTTGAAGCTATGAAATGGAGAATTCAGCAGCTCTGACTCCCAGAATCCTCATGCCCTTCAGTTACCTTTATTGGAGGACTGGCATGCAGATTGTGTTGCACAACAAGGGTCTGTACAAGGTGACCATGAGCAGAGAACTAGTCGAACCCCAATATTATTTTGAAAAATCTAAGTATCTGAATAAGCTTGATGAATATTTTGGTTTCATGTGCATCCACATCTCTAGGAAGCTGTTGCCACCATCTTGATGGACTGGAGACTCCAAAATTAGTATGGGATAAGCTCAAATACTTGTTTGGAAAACATGACGAGCTAAGGATCCATATACTATAGAATGATATGGTAGCACTACAACCCAGTAACTTTGAAACCATACAATTTTTTTTCTTAGGATTCAAATCACTGGTCTTGCAATGCAAGAAATGTAGGATTAAGAAGAAGGATGAGAAATTGGTGCTCTCTATACTGAGAAAAATTGTCCCATAATTCTCAGTGTTTGTATCTACCTTTCACTTTGGGATACTGACTACTCCTAATTAACGCATTCCATTCCTTGATGCCTTCATAGAGTTTCTAATACATGAACAAGACAAGCTAATACAAATGGGAACTCTCAGAACCTCTCCAAATCAATCTCTCTTAGTTGGTGAGACAAGGAATGCACAAGCAAGGAGGAAGCATAAAAGAAAAGAGAAAATGAACAATGAAGTTGAAACTAAATAAAAGTTTGACCCATTAGATGAAGTCTCAAGCTCTAGGAAGGACAAATATCAAAGGTATGATATGGGCCAGTGCTCCTGCTATAAGAAAGGAAACCATACAAATAAATATTGTATGAATAATACCATAGATCGAATGACAAAAATCCTTGAGAAACATAATATTTCCCTCCGTGAAGGGGCAAGGAAGGCTAATTCTAGAGACAATATTGAAGATCATGATGAGAGATGCCATACATTGAAGGATAGTTGTTCAAAATCACATACCTTACTTATTGATTCAGGAGCCTCTTGTAGAAATAATAGCTCCAGTTCTATGCGCAAATATGCTAAGAAGAAGCACAAAAAATAGATTTTGCTACTAAGATAATTCTCACATGCATACACATGAAAAATAGAGAGAAACAAAGAGGCTGAATCACATAAATAAAGATATGAATATTGGAGTGTATCCTTCCATTCAATAATGATGAATAATAGTGTACATAAATAGTACATCCCTCATAGGTAAAATCAATTTGTATGGAGACAACTTATGAAGTGCACAAAGGCATACTTACCAAATACGATAAACCCCCATAGGTGGCTAAATCACTTCCCAAATCAGTCAAGGACCTCACAAATTAAAAAAATCACGAGTGAGTTGTCAAGAGTGATGGAAAAACATGCTAATCCTAGAAAATCAAGAGAAAATCATAGAGGATGGGTTGGCAACAAAAGATACCCGTTTCCTAGTTAACTAGCTTTACCTTATCCAAACAAAAGTTGGATAAAATAAGAATAAGGTAGAATCTATAGGAAAGCATAATTACTAATTCCGAGAGTCCATAAAGTGGTCAAGATCAACCTAGAATCAGAATTAAAGCATTCCCGGGGGTATAGACGAAAAGTGTTGAATTTAAGGTGCAAGTGGATGCCAACTATCTAGGCTAGTGGGTAGGAAATTAATCAAAATTGATTAATTATTTAATCCTAAGTGATGAGTGGGTTTAATAATATCCCAATACCCCCCTTTAAGTCTAAATTTATGATGGTATGTCAAAAACATAGGTGTATATAGGGACCAACAACAAGTCTATGGTCACCCTTTAACAATTACTATGTCCAAAAACGCTGAGGAAAGAGGAAAAACCACATGGGGAAAATCCTCCCTCAAGAAAGGGAAAGGCACAAAATTTGAACAATATGTCTTCAACATATATTTAAATTAACTTGAATGAGATTAATGAACTGCTTCTGGTGAAATACTTGATGAAGAGGCTAGTAGACTCCATGATCATGCGCTAGAGTGTAGAATCTACAAGAATAAATAGGAGAGACTCTTGGTATCTGATCATATGATGAAGTAGGAGCATTATCTGAATGCTTCTTACTACTGAAAAAATATGACCTGAAAACACAATTCGATTTGTAAAATTTATATGTGCATACTCATTCCCAAAGAGTACAAAAATTAATACAATTTTTGTTACAGACTCAATTCCCTGAATAGCTGCACAATTGTGATGTGAATCACATGTCATTCTTCCAATATGATGTAGCACCTTCCCATATATGATACGAGGCTGATGAAAATATGATATATCAGAAACATTAGCATATGGAACATCAAAGAAAGAGGCTTCAGTGACTCCATGAGGATATAGGGCTAGAGTAGGAAAACTATGACCAACTGGGGAAAACTTATAGGTGTAAAAATATGAATGATGGACAGACTTGAGATCTGAACCATAAGTGTTTAGAACATATCCAAAAATGTTTAATATCAGTACAAATATGACTAAGGTCATGGATAAGAAACCACTGAAAGATAGGAAAGACTTAAAACCATGTAATATAAGTAACACTGCATAAGAGACCAATGAGGAATCAAATAGTGAACTTGGGATTTGTATAGTCTTAGAATTATTCAGAGGTATGGTAGATGGTATGGATGGTGGTATGAATTATGTCATGAAATTCATACCAGCCTGAAAACAATATTCTAAATCATAGATATAATCTTGTGAATTAAATGAGGAAGAGACACTCAAAGACAAGTAAATATCTAGTGAAAAATCACAATTTTTGGGAGATGAACCTAGTAGATTGATAGGAGGATTATCAAAAAAAGGATATGATATTTACAATTATGATATATCATATAATAAATATGTATCAGAGACATAAGGAAAGTATTTAAATCTGGAACTCACGGAATAGGTTATTTCACCTTGGAACTGAGCACTATGATAGTGTTATGAAGAATAAACAGGCTTCTCCAACTCATCTGGAACTTCGATCTTTTGCTTCTCAAGAAGATGAGACATTATGACCATACTTTTCTTGAAACATTTATTCTCTGAATGAAATCCTTGCTATAATAATAATAATAATTGGATGTGCTCCCTTTCTTCTTACCCTTCTTTACTGAATATTCATCAGTAGACTTCGAACATTCATATTCAATTTCTGACTTTGGCTTCTTCTCTTTCACAATTTTATTTTCTTTGTATTTTCTATTATTTCTTCCTTGAACCATGAGAGAATGATACTTTCCCCTTGGAATATCTAAGAGGACCCATCTGGATCAATTTATCTTGCTCCTTTGTTAGTGAATCAAATAATGTATTTAAAGAAGGCATTGTCCAATTAGAAACAACAAGCCTAATAGAATGAAAAGTGCACAAAAAAAATGAGTAATTAGGACGCAATTTAGAAAGAATTGAAAGGATTAGTTAATCATATTTATTCTCAATCCCACAATGTTTAAGCATTAGAAAAAGTGACTTGAACTTGGTGAATAAACCCTCAATAGAATCAAAACTACTTGGACTGGGTGAGAATATCTCAATCTCCAATTGATGCACTCTTAACTCATCTTGAACTCCAAAGAGAGACTCTAGTTGGGTACACACTTAGTTTGGAATGGTAAAACCATCTAGATGAAAGAGTAAATTAGGAGAAATAGTGAGGCAAAGAAATCCATAGGCTTCATCCAACCTATTATGCCACTTAGCTTTCTCAAACACAACATTGCGCTCATTCTCCAAAGATAGAGTAAATCTGCATAGTCCTTTACTGCGCAATAGAATGCCAATTTTTTATTTCCATTCGTGGTACTTGAAGGGAGTAAGAATTATAGCCGAGAAAGAGTCCATATTGCTGAGTTTATGCAATCAAGAAGAAACTCTCTACAACATGTGAAACAAAACTAGGAGAACATATTGTAAGCTTAGATCAAGCTCTTCTTGAGAGAGGGGTAGGAGACTGGTTGTGCTCCTCAACTCTGTATAACTTGAGAAAAATTTCACTCTGATGCCATGTATACATAATAGCTCCAATGCTATGATAAAATATGATAAGAAGAAGCACATGAAATAGATCTTGCTACTAAGATAATTCTCACAAGCATACATAGGAAAAATAGAGAGAAGAAAAGAGACTGAATCACATGAATGAAGAGATGAATATTGGAGTGTATCCTTCCATGAATAATGATGAATAACAATGTACATAAGTAGTACATCCCTCATAGGTAAAATTGATTTGTATGGAGACAAATTATAAAGATCACAAAGGAAGACTTACCAAATATGAGAAACCCCCATAGGTGGCTAAAACACTTCCCAGATCAGTAAAAGACCTCAAGAATTAGAAAAGGCATGAGTGAGTTATCAAGAGTGGGGGAAAAACATGCTAATCCTAGAAAATGGACATAAAATCATGGAGGATGGGTTGGCAACAAAAGATACTAGTTTCCTAGTTAACTAGCTTTACTTTATCCACATAAAAGAAGAATAAGGCATAATTTGCAAGAAAGCACAATTACTAATTCTGGGAGTCCATAAAGTGGTCAAGATCAACCCAGAATCAGAATTAAAGAATTATTGGGATATAGATGGCAAAGGTTTACTTTAAGGTGCAAGTGGATGCTAACTATCTATGCTAGTGGGTGGAAATTAATAAAAAATTATTAATTATTTTATCCTAAGTTATGAGTGGGATTAATAATATCCCAACCACTCCAATCATATGGTTGCACCCAGAGAATCATTCTCTTCATTACAACTTATTGATGGTTTGAGTATTCACATGGGCAATGACACTCAAATTCAAGATGAAGGAAATGGTTCAATAAAGTTAAATAATGGAATGTTAAAAAATGTACTATATGTTCCCTCCTTAGCTGAAAATTTGTTATATGTATACTAGATTACTCATACATGCTCATCAAAGTGAGTTGTATTTGGTCCCAACTCAATGGATATCTTAGATATATCAAATGGGAATATTATAGAGAAAGGTGTTGCAAAACATGCCTCCAAGGCATATGAATTCTCACATTTTCTTCCATACCCCGATCCAGTGCAATCTCAACTTCCATTTGAAGGGGAAGGTAAAACCATTCTATGTAATCTTTCTACATAGAATAATGTTTCCATTGTTGTTTCATATTTATAATTCAAAGTAGAGGACTGAATTGAATCAATTTATGAAATTGAAGATGAAGTTCACAGTGATCCAGATATATATCCAATCCCTACTCCTAATCCTAGGCCCGAGTGGGCTCAAAAGATTATTGAGGCAACTGGGAACATGACTGGAGAGTCATATGACATGAGGAGAAAAAGATCTGAGTTTCAAAAAGATATCCTTGTGCTATGTCAAGTAAATTCACTTCTTCCAGAGAGTTGAACAAGATCCCAAAGAGATGCTACATGATGATAAGTTTTGATCAACAATTCTGCTCACTAAAGAACAAATTGGATCATGTCACTCTTCCTCCAGAAAGAAGATACAAAGAAAACATTCATTCTCCTATCTAACATCATATTGTAAGAAGATGGAAAAGTTCACATCCATAGTCCTAGGAACCTAGTGCACACAAGAGCTATCACACTGGATTACTGCTTCACAGAGATGCATATTGCAGAGATATTTTCACAAGTTTTTACTCAAGAAGAAATTTTTTTCTTAGTATGAAAGCTTGATCATGATTTACCTACTTATTTTGGGGGGTGTTTTTTCCCGTGAGGTTTTCCCCATTTCCTTGTTTATTAAGTAATTATTTTTATTCATTTAGATTGTATGGGATGACTTTTGGCCTTAGTTTCCAGGGCCCAAGTTGTCCAAAGTTAGGATTAAAGGGGGGTGTTAGAATTATTACTATTCCTTCCTTTTACCACATAGTCTACTTATCCATTTTCCTAGCTTAGGAGGTCTTCATCACTCCACTTGTGTACGGGGGAACACCTAAGGGACACCTACCACTCACTGTGCTGGTCTGCATGAGTTTAGGTGATTCAGGGATGAATCCCTATAATTTAGGAACCCACTTTGAGTGCCACCAACAGTCTCCAACAATTAACCTAGTAGGTATTCAATTAAGTCTAGTTATGCTTTGATTCCCATTAGTTAGATCATTCTTAGTCATCCTAGTGCCAATTTCCATGATTCGAGGGGGGTAAGGCCCATTTTCTCACCTACCTATATCAGTTAACTGAGTGTTAACTATTTTAGTGATCTAGAGTTGCACTAGTGAGTTCTAGTGGTGATTTTCCCACACTGCGTTAGCTTCAGATTTAGTCCAGGTTGGTAGATTCATATCCTTTTTTAGTAATTCGAATTATCCTATATGTATTACCATTGTATTACTTATTATATACTGATTAATGGATATATTATTAATATTCCAATTATTGGTCTCATGAGTGTTTTATTTGCCATGAATTATTGATCATAGTTACTAAATTGTTTCTCTCTCTTCTACAATCCATTCTCCATTTGAATTTTGCAGGCCCGCAGATCCTATGCTTAATTGAATTTAACAGGAATATACCACATATAAGGTCACTAAGGAAAGCTTCAAATTACTTCAAAATGGATGGATGTTCTCATTTAAACACCCGCCTAATGTTTCAAAGACATATTCAAGGATCAAGGGATTCATTTCTTCATGGAATCACCACGCGAGAACTAGATCTTCAAAAATAACAATATCACAACATGTCATGAAGCATAGTCTTCAAATATTCTGGGAAATGGACTTTATTCCCAACAATGGTGCCAAAATGTTATCATTCAAATTCAAACCTTTCAAGATAAATTCCTAAACCTCTAGTTGTGGGATTACTTAAAATAAGAGGGAGGCTAATGTCAACATGTTAAACCCTCTTCTTCTCTTTAGGATGGCTCTTCCCAAAATCATGGGAGGCTTTGCTAGGATAAGATTAATATATATTTCAATTAGGTCAAATAAAATGAAGAGATGGATTTAAAAAAAATGGTTTATGGTTGTAAATGAGAAATAAGGATGAGTAAACTGGATACTTTAATGTCTTATCCATTGGTCAAATGGGGTCAAAATATTACATATGCTAGTCACTCTCTAGTGGATTTAAAAATTGCATAAATATACATAGGGAAAATACTAGATTTGACATTTTCAAATGGTTTTGGGAAGCACAATTTCCATGCAAGGATAAGAGGCCATATAACCAATACGTGAGATACATACTACACCCATCACTTTTTGATTGGTAATCTCATATAGAAGAAGAAAAATCTTACTTTATTCATTAGACCAAAACTATTATCAATTGAAAATATCATTCATATGTTGAACATGAGAAACACCATATCATTCAAAAGATAACACTTTAATTCACCATCAAAGAAATAATTGATATTAAATTATCTAATACCCCAAACGTCAATCCCCAAACATATGTTATTATTTGTTTTTTTAATTGTGGCATAAGGTGCCGAGACTATGGACATGGAAATTATTATTATTATTATTTAATAACTAACTAGCTCAACATGGACAATTGACGAGAATGACGGCCATGGATTTCACTTTTGAGGATGTTGGGGGACTGGAAGTGGGTTATCTCCCTAACATTGCTTGTTGGGCCCTATTTTTAATTACTTTTGTTTATGGAGGTATTATTACACCCTTTTTGATGTTTGGTGGGACCCTCTCGACTAATGCACCCCCCTTTTCTATTCCAAGCCTCTTGTGATGCTCTCCATGATACCATGTGCCCTCACAGGTTATTTTTATCCTGCACTCCTTGAAAAAGTGTAACCCCCCTCTTGTTTCATGTTTCTTCTGGGAAAGGGAATCTCTAATTGTAACCTATATCTCATGAATTGAGCAAGCCCAGGAAAATTTGTGTCACCTATGTTGGAATTTGAGTCACTCTCTTAGGAATTCAATTAGTTATAGAAGGATTGGAATTGGCTCCCTTTCACTCTTATTCTCTCTCTCTAACCTCTGCAATGTAGGGGAATTGTCTCTTTTCTAGGAAATACATGCTCTCGAGTAGGATATTCATTATATTACAAGAAGACTGAAGTCCTTGTAATGGGGACTGAAGATTGATTTATCCTTAAACACATGAGTAATTATTTTGGTGCTTGTCTCTGTCCAATCTATCTCATCTATCTTGGGCGAGGGTGGCGATATATTCAGGGATTTTGTAGCGAGGATAGACACAACTCACCAGGTAGTGTAGATGGAAGGGAAAGTTGATATGGTGAAACAGGTAGTTCTACTATTTTCATAATGTTGAGAAGGTGCAACCATATGTTCTATTTTGTTAGTTGTGAAGCCTGATATTCTAGATTCAGAGATGTTAATGTTCATCCATGTGTGTACCCTAGTTTTATTGTACACTCATCCCAGTAGGGGGGTGCAGGGGGACATTGTCCTCCCATGGGTGAAAATCCCTTGAAATAATTTTTTGGGATGTTTGTTGGACAACAGTTTGTAGTCCCATGGTATAGGGTGACACGTCGTATTTTCCCATGTTAATTCACCAATAAAAGTAATGCATTGTAATACGACTGCGTATTGTATTGCATTGTATTGTATCATTGTAAAAACAATCTCTGCATAGCCTTGCATATAAAACAAGGATACAAGACTTTACCCTTACGACCTTTTACCAATGGGTCATTGGTTGAGGGAGTATCGTCAACATGATGATCAGAGGTTGATGACACAGAAGGTTTGGATCTTTTAGACCAATCCTCTTGTACACAGGAGAGACCAGGACAATCCTTAAGAAGGTGGTCCCCCTTGCAAAGCTTACAAGGGAACTTGGGTTTTTCGGGTGTTCTCTTAGAACGAGCACCATTAAGAGCAGATGGTTGCTGCTTTTTTTCTTTCTTATCCTTCTTCTTTTTACCCTTCCCTTTCTTCTTCTTCTTAACCGTGCATGAATACTAACCATAGAGCTTTGGTCAAGTGAAGAAGGAGAGGTATTAGGTTTAGGTCGATCATCTCCCGGAGGAGAGGTGACATTTGAGACATTAGGTGTAACAAGAATTACCGGATTAAATAGCCAAACCGGTAATCCTATAGTTAATCCAGGAAGATTTAGAGTGGCAATAAAGGGAGGACCAATACCTTCACTTGGAGGGAATACAAAAGGTACACCTTGGAAAGGGACCTCTTGAGTGGTAGTCCTAGATGAAGATGCCATCTCTAAACTCTCTAGAAACCCCCTAACTACCACGCACAAGCAAGTACTACTCAAGCTAAAAGCAACAAGAAAACATGTGAAAGGAGTGGATACGAGTTAGGAACCTCACAGGATAGGCCAAAAGGACAACTCAGATGGTTTGAAGATTCCTAAAAGGGTCTCCCGATATACACAAGGTACGGGGGAGCTCAAATCGGTAGTAGTGTTCTCTAATGCATAATCATTCACAAGGGGCCTTCCTATATACAATCGAGTACGTGAAGTACCTTTCTATATACCTCAAGGGTACGTGAAAAGTCGTTCGATATACCGATGCTACGTGGAAGAACCACGCGAGTCTTTAGATGTAATGCTGACAAATAACAACAACTCCTACATTTAACGACGCCTGAACACGTCTCTAACTTATCACTCAAATTGCTAAAAGTTTTAACCTAGTACTACTGTTAATTTTATCTTGCGCGTTTAGGTGGAACCATGGAGTGAAAACTTGAATTTAAAGAAGATGCATACTGATCTATATGATAGTGCAAGTTTTCCTCTTCAATGAAATTCTACCTAAGAGAGGGAGAGAGATTTACTTTTATTCTAAAAAATGCACACCCAAATGCAAATGCAATTCTATCTTTTCAAACAAAAAGTAAAATATCAATGCACCCCAAACAATCTCTAAAGTAAAAATAAAAAAGAGATCTAAAGAACATATAACATAAATCAAAATGTTTCCTATCTTTTCATGCTTGAAAAAGACGCATAAAAAATCAATGGAAAGACGATTTCACTAACGTTTCCAAACAAATTTAACTCTAATGCACGCAAAGCTGAAAACAGCTATTTCTTCTCAATGAAAGCAAGATTTAGAATCTTGAACAATCATGCACAAAACAAGAACAAAATCGTTCAACAAACTTGCGAATAAAGCAAAAGAGAGAGAAAACTAAAAATTCTCTTTGAAACAGACAAGGAATCGAAGAACCGATCTTTCCTATCAAGCGTTGAAAAAATCAGCATGCAAAAGGAAACAAGAATCACCCCAAGCAAAGAAAGACTCAAAACAACATGGATCACTCATGCATTCCAAGTCCAAAACAAACCAAAACCTACTCATGAAAATGAAATGTATATTTCCAATTCCAATGAATAACATCTACAGAAAAGAGCAAGAGGTTTCAAGCAAAGAAAGTAATGCAAAATCTAATGCAAGAAACATAGACTCTCTTTGAATGCAAAGGGAACATAACAATCAAAGCGACTGTAGAATATACAATTCATGGCCCCTCCTGGCTGTGAGGGAGAATTTTTTTTCAAAAATACACTCCATTTTCATAAAAAAGTAAGCCAAAAACACACAAAAAATCAAAATACAAAGTCTGGAACAGGGCCTACCTGGCACCGAACAGATGAAGCTGCTGATAGGATGTTTTAAGGCATAACCGCTTCTTGCTCACTGGATTCAGGCGGTGGCACCATGCGTTGCTAATAGAACATAGGCGGTGGCACCGCTCCTTGCCAACAAAACATGTGCGGTTCCCTGTAAAAATACAAAACACAAAGAGAACGATAGATCAAGTCAGAAAAAGGCTAGATCAAGGAAAATACTATTAAATTGAGTATGGAAATAGAGCATAAAAGACCGAAATGACTCAGATCTGAACAGATCTGGAAATTTCAAACCCAAATAATACAAATCAGAAAGTAGATCTGACTGAAAAGAGTTGAAGAAAACGGAGCCTGGATTCAGACAAGAGTTGCAGACTGAGGAAGATCAGAACAACTGGATACTCTATTGCCTAATGGAGTCGCCAGATTTGTTAGCTGGAATATTTCACCTCCTGCGGACAGCAAGGTGTTCCACTGGTATGAATGGTTCAGATCCATAACAAATAGAGGACAGAGGTTGAAGACTCTCCCTAGACGCTATAGATATCCGGAATACAAGGCTTTGACAGTTCACCCGTGTACCTGCAAAAAAGCTCAACACAAAATGAATCAAAGCAACCAGAATATGATCTACTAATCTATGCTAGTGACTAAGGAATATAGCAACATATATATGCAAAATCACAACAACAACATCATATGTGGGACATAAATCAACTTGTATTAGAAATATGAAGAAGTTTACAACCAAGCCTTAGTGTTGACATGCATCTCCATGAAACTAGTTCTTCATCCCCAAAAGCTCCGACTCTAGCTCTCTATGCTCTCTCCAAATGATCTTGGGCCAAGAATCAATCCAACAGCATAACAATACCTTCAATTATTCTCCCCTCAACCATGGCTATGAGCTCATATTTATAGGGCTTTAATGGATAGAGATGATTGAGAAATTAGTGGGTGATGTGGCCTCTAATGTCAAATGTCTTATCACATGATGGTGACAAGATTTTGGTATAACAGTATCTGCAATTCCCTTCCATAGAATACATTAGCATAGCATTAGATTAGTTTGAATATCAGTTATTAATCAGTTTCATGCCTTTATAGAAAATGTTAATATAACATTAGATTAGATTTGAATTTATAGTTACTTTCCAAATTCTTAGTTAATTTCCTATTTTCATAGATAGATTAAATTCCTACATTTAACTCATGATAGTCATACTTGTAGATTAAAATCATATAGTTGCATGTTAGCACATTTTCATATTTAGTTAGCTTAGATTAGAATAAGCTTTAATCTTGCACATATAGTGTTTGCATCTCACAAGCTCCCTTCTCGGGTTGACAATTTAAGTGTTGAATTAGATAGTGCATATTTTACCCAACAAAGGGAAAGGATCGGTTGGACATAATTCATCTTCATGAAAGGAGAAAAGGTATTAGTATAGTTGATTCCTTCTTGATGAGAGAATCCCTTAGCGATTAAACATACCTTGTGGCATTTAACAACACCATCAGAGGTAAAATTGGTCGTATAGACCCATCGACACTTCACGACATTCTTCCATTGCGGTTGAGGAAAAAGTTCACATGTATGATACTTATTTAAGGATCAATTTCAACAGTCATGGGATTCTCCCATTATGGAACACCCTAAGAATCAACATATGTATCAGGATCATAGGTTTCAAGTACACATTCTATAAAATAAAAGTTTCCATATTGTTTATGAATGTGATTCTACCGACCAATACTCAGATTTCCCGCATCCGGGCCAAACTTAGTTTCAATTGCCTTAATAGCCCACCGAGGTAAGGAAGTCTTCAATGACTCAAGTCAATTTTCATCAGTTTAGGAAGTCCATCTACCGACTTCCACAGTCACAGTAGACCAATCAACAATTGATTTAGGAGAACTCCTATGTTTGGTAGATACTCCAGAAACATAGACAGTCAATGTTGAATATTCGAGAATATCAAAAGGATCACTGTTCATAGGCACATGAGAGGAGTTCAATAGCTGAGTACCTAAAATCATATCACCAAAGAATACACTATGGCTATATATGATGTGTTGTTCGATAGGATTAAATAGTCTAATATGATTTTGACTCATCAGAGTATCCCATCATGATGCAAGCATGACTCTTTGCATCTAGTTTCTTCCTGCAGTCATCACTAATATGTGCCTAAGAAACACATCTAAAGGTTATGAGGTGACAGACATAGGGGTTCCGATCGATCCATTTCTCTACAAGAGTTGTGTCCATGACCATTTTGGTCACCACAAGGTTGAGAACATAGTTTGATTAGTAGACAAATTCTACCCAAAATATCATTAGAATGTCCTTTACTTGTAGTACACATCGAGCCATTTATACTAAGGTATGATTCTTCCTCTCTGCAATGCTATTTTGCTGAGGGGTATGAGGGACAAATATATGCGAAGAAATATCATTCTGTAAGAGATATCCTTCAAACTGTCAGCTCACATATTCACCACCATTATTTGATCTCAAACATTTAAGGGATAATCACACCTCTTTTAGCTAGTGCCCTAAATTCCTTGGACCTTTCAAAGACTTGAATCTATGATAATTCTTCCAAAGCATACATCCTCTACAAACTCCATCAGGTGGAATAGTCTTCGATAGACCAATAACCATATTCCAAGTTACCATCATCTTCATACTTCGAAATTTTAGATGGCTAAGTCATTCATGCCAAATTTGACTTTTGTTGTCCGCTTGGGAGACGAGTGCAGTCAGACCAGGCATCCTAGAATCACATAATTTATAAATTCCATCAATAAGATCCAAAATTCCATAGGAAATAGTTGCTTCTCCATACCTTATATCCTTCATGATAAAGAGATATGACAAGAATTCAACAGTCTTCTTAGTCTTCGTCGATTGAGAAACCAACAACAAATTTGCACTCAGACTTGGTACATTATAGAAACTGGATATATGACCGTGTTAACATTCCACATCTCTATTTCTAGCGATAGTGAGGGTGTAGTCATCATCAACCTAAATCTTCACTTTTGGAGCATCACTTAAGGAAGAGAATAGAGAAGCATCCTTATCCGTGTGATGAGTACATCTATAGTCCACTATCCATTCAGTATCATTGCCGTGAGCATGTAATACCTCAGAAGTGCTAACAGAGAAGGTATAATTTTTAGGAGTTCATTGAGGTACAATCCTCCAAGTGCTTTACCTAGCCTTATAAGTCCCTGATTTTCTTCCAACATGTCCCACCTTTGAAGAGTACCAACAAGTCTTCTTCTTTCATCCCTTCTTCACCTACGATGATGATTCTTCGGTTTTCACTTTTGTAGGTTGGTCTATACATTTTGTATGTTGATCTTGCTGACCAAGTTCTTTAGGATTTGGCATGACCTTGGTTTTCAGCAAGTGAGTTTGGTTTTTTCCACCAAGATTCCCTTCTTGAAGCAACTTTTGTTGGTCCTTGATAAAAAAATCACAAATAGTATCAAAATTAAAATACTTACCATCTTTCTTGTGTGACATCCAATTAGCCTAAATGGGAGAGTATAAGACATCATATGGTGTCTTCAGATTAAGAAAAACCATCTGGATTAGCTATCCATATTTGTTTGGAACACCCTTTCCATATTCACCCAATTTCGGTTGTAGTTCTTTGATACGAGCCATATAATCCTCGATCCAATCAAAGGAAAGAGGTTCCAAAGAGATCAACTCTTTTTCTATTTGTGTTACTTATCCTTCGTTTATATTTTTGAATAGAATCTTCAACTTGGTCTAGATGGCATGAGGACAGTCGATCCCACTTGTATGGAAATGAATCTCCCTCGAAATATAGGTTGTGTTAACACCCACAATTTCATCATTCTTAATGTTGATAACAAACTTGGCATCAACATCTATTGGATTAGTAATGGCAGTCTTTTTAAAATTCCACAATCCTTTTCTCTTCAACAAGGTCTCCATATATGTCTCCTAGATATCATAATTATGTCCATTGAGAATAACAAGTTCTATCGTTGAAGCCATCTTTCTGATCTAACATATATGATAAAAGTTCAGGTAGAAGTATAAGTTGACAATCTTTCACCCATAGTAGATAAACCCTAGTTCCAACTTAGTACGATTTACAGAAAATAGGGTTAGGTCAAAACCGTTGCTTTGGTACCATGTTGGGAAACCTCTCATCTTGAACTATAGAACATATAAAAAAAGAAAAGAAGGGGACAAGTTTCCAAGAAGAAAAGGTGGTGTCTAGAGACAATGTTTAATCACTTAAGCACACAACCTTGTGATCATATCATCACAATGCATAATGAGCATGATAAAAATATCAAATCAATATGTTAGACAACCCATATGGTCACCTATTTATAGTTTTCATATCTAAGAAAATTCCTGAAAGTAGGGAAGATTTGGTCCACAAGTAGG
Source organism: Pseudotsuga menziesii (assembly GCA_001517045.1). Taxonomy (NCBI): domain Eukaryota; kingdom Viridiplantae; phylum Streptophyta; class Pinopsida; order Pinales; family Pinaceae; genus Pseudotsuga; species Pseudotsuga menziesii. The sequence goes on along the minus strand of LPNX010759662.1, from coordinate 6,952 downwards.
GGTCTTTGGTCCAGAATATTTCCGTAGAATTTGCAACGTCCAAAAGTTTAGTCGGTTGTTGTAGTCATGCTGACCATGGTCGTTTCGACCATTCAGTTTTTTTACCAACCAACTTTTCAGTCATTCCATTGACTATAGTCAATTACTCCGCTATTTGCTTGTCGTCTGTAGACCGACTATCTCCAGAAGATCCATAGGTGTGATGAACCATCAATACTATAGGTTCCAACACATTATTTCTATTTTCAAAAGTGGCGATAAAAATAACCCCTATAATTATCGGACCCTTATGATTATCCCTCTCTTAGCCAAGTTATACAACATTATCACAAAAAATAAGATCAACGAATGACTAGAAATGAAAGGTAAGTGGGATAAAGAACCGTCAAGTTTGATAAGGCATCACTCAACCACAGACCACCTTGTTATGATTAGGATAATTGTGAAGGAATGTCATCATAATAAGTTTGATATAAGTTTGTTGCTTTGTGGACTTTAGAAAATCTTTTGATATGGTTCCTAGAAATAACATATGGAATACGTTAGAGGAGATTAAGGATTATTTTGAGTTTAGAGCTATTGAAATAAGGTTATACGAAAATATATTTCCAATTTTAAGAAAAATAAGAAGTGGTCGACATACGAAAATTGTAATATCGTAGTTAAGCAAGCTTCCCCCCTCTCGCCTACCATTTTTGACATTTACATTAATAAACTAGAAGGTTGTTTAGAAGAATCATGTTGTGTTGGCATGATATTTGATCCGGGATTGGGAATGATAAAACTGACTCAGTTATCTCCAATACCAAATACATTAATATTTTCTCAAATTCCCATTAATCACAAGAAAATTGACATAATAATCAAACTTAGATTCAACAACTAAAATTAACAATCAAGCACATAAAAATATATGTAAACTAGATGATAACGGAGTTCACTGAATAGTTGGTTACGTCTTTGGGATCATGCAATCATCGAACCACTTGTATTTCTTGTCCCAAATAGGGGCCGATTGTTCTTTCAAAAAGGGCTACAATGAGTTCTCACTTCAAGTGGCAAAGATGCATTCTCAAGGAAGCCTAAAATTTTCTAACTCTCCTCTACAAAAGGGATACAATGCATTCTCACTTCAAGTGGTGAAGATGCATTCTCAAGTAAGTATTTAACTTGCCACCTCTCCTTTACAAATGGCAATAATCTCTTACATCAAGTGGAATATTTGGCCCATAAAGGGGACTACAGTCATAAGAAAGTCTTACTTTCTCATTCTCCTCCATAGAGCTTCTTTATCATTTTCTCCATGTACTCTCATAGGATCCCATTCTTTTCTCAAGGAAAGGTTTATATATTTTTTCCAAATCTAAGCCCAAAAAGACAAGATCCACAATTTTAAGATCTACATGATGTTTTAAGGAAAAATAGGATCCATAATTTTAGGATCCCAAACCAACTCAATGCATAAAATGGAAAAGAATATCTAAGGGTGAAAACTTGAAGTTGGGTAACACTTCTGTGAGAATCGGGTGCCCAACCAACATAGCGGGAGTTATTCGGCCGAATAACTATATTTATTCGGCCGAATAATTATAGTTTTTTGGTCGAATAACTAATCCTTTATTGAGCTGAATAAACTTTAACGGTAACCATTTAATTTGACGGAACAGATTGCCGACTGGTAATTTTTATCGGCAATTCAATCATTATTCGGCCGAACAATTATTTGACTGAACAATTATTTGGCCGAATAATTGTTCGGCCGAATAAACAATTTGGCCGAACAATTGTTCAACCGAATAATGTTTTACCATATAAGGTCAGCTGCAGGATCATTTTTGTTGTTTCGCCTGCAACGATTTGTCATTGTCCCGCCACCCGTCTCGTTTCACCACCTTTCGCAATCTGTCTCATCCTTGTCTGCATCACCCTGCCATTTGACGTGTGCATCTACCATCCTGTCACCCCTTATTGTGGAGGTCTGTTCAGTGTGGAGGGCGTGGAGGTGTGTTCGTCGAGGTGTACGTGGTCTTCTCGTGGTGTGGTGTTGTTGTGCTTCCTCTTGGCTGTGAGGTAAGCGTTCGATCTTAACTTTTATATTATTATGAGTATGGTAAAGCTAGTCTAACATTTGTTAAATGCTTGTTTAAACTATTATGTGCTTGTTTCATATCATGTTAGTAAGGACATAATTACAATGGTAATAAGGACAGAGCTGAATAGCTCTGCCCATTTGGATAGAGTTAAACACCTCTACCCATATGGACAGAGTTGAATAGCTCTGCCAATTTGGACAATTTTACTTATTTTAAATGATTTTAATTAAATAAAATTTAACACAAAACTTGAAATCTGTTAATGTTTTTTCCGTTTCTATATTTTTTGATTAGCTTATTCTTATTCTCTATGGACATGAAATTTTATAGAATATTTAGACAGCTCTGTTTAAAAAAAATTCATAAATTTTTAATTAGCTTATTTTTATTCTTTATGTACATAAAAATTTATAAAATATTTAGAGAGCTCTGTCCAAATGAATCCATGGTTATGCAGGCTTCAATAACTCCACCAGTATGTAGCATCTCTAAATGACATTTAAGACATTTAGACATTTAAGACTCCACAGGTTGCAGCTCTGTCCAAATGGACAGATCTGATCAGCTATGTACAAATGGACAGAGTTGATTTGCTCTGTTCATTTGGACAGAGTTGATGAGCTCTGTCCATATGGACATAGTTGAACAGCTCTGTCTAGATGGATAGAGCTGATCAACTCTGTCCGTATGGACACAGCTGATCAAGTCCCTATGTAAACAATTTATATGACAGTTGAAAACAATTTATATGATAGTTGAACAGCTCTGTCCATTTGGACAGAGTTGAACAGCTCCGCCCATTTGGACAACTCTACTTATTTTAAATGATTTTAATTAAACGAAATGCAATATAAAACTTTAAATCTGTTAATGTTTTTTTTGTTTCTATATTTTTTAATTAGCTTATTCTTATTGCCAATGTACACGAAATTTTATAGAATATTTAGAGAGCTCTGTTTAAAAAAAGTCAATAACTTTTTTAATTAGCTTATTTTTATTTTCTATGTACATGAAAATTTATAGAATATTTAGAGAGCTCTGTCCAAAAAAATCCATGGTTATGTAGGCTTAAATAACTCCACTAGTATGTAGCATCTTTGAATGATATTTAAGACATTTAGACATTTAAGACTGTACAGGTTGCAGCTCTGTCCAAATGCAAGAGATATGGTTTTGCTATCTTTACAAAAATTCATTGAGGTATATGAGGATCTTGGACCAACAACAAATGGTTTTGTTGCCTTGATGCAAAGAAGAAAGGCAGAAGTGATGGGTCCAGATAAGTGGGCTGTTGTGAAGGAAAGGGTGACTAAAGAACATGCCAACTCAATGTTCAACTTCAAAGAGGGCCTAAAGTGGAAAACATTGAAAGTGAAATATTTTAAGCACCCTGAACTTGCACATTTTTTATATGATCAGTTTCTTGCAGCCTATGGTTGGTTGCCATGGAATGATGAGGTTCCTAATTATTTTGCTAGGTTTTTTTATGCTGATTTTTTTTAAGGAATGAAGTCAGACTATACTGATATTCATTTCAAGTTTTATGGAGTTGGAAGGGGAAGGATATACAATCGAAAATGTGCCCTTAGAGATCCTAGTACTCTTCGACCTTCACCTCCGATATCTCGTCCACCTAGGCTTGTGACTTACAAATCAGAGATGGAGCCCGAATCACAAGTTGGGACAACTGCAAGGCATAATGTTGCCGAAGGTTTGACTTCGGCTTTTGTAGGAGTTGATGTTGTATTGAGTCGAGAGAGGGCTTGTGCCACTATTCGGCAAAATTTTGTTTACAAAATTGATGATGAGTTAGAATGTATGCGCATTGAAGATCTAAAGGCCTATGCGAAGCTTTGTTGTAATATAGCTTCGGATGGAATATCTAATGACATGTCAAGCATAGGAGAGGTTTGTGTACTTTCAATCTATTATTTTTTTTAGTCATTTTGAATTAGACTTTTGGTTACATTATATCTATGTATGATAAATTATTTTTTGATGTATAGTAATAAATACGTTACATATATGTTTATTGTTTTCAGTTTTCTCGATTGTTAAATGAACATAATTTTAGAGTCTCCACTAGTCAAAATGCTGGAAATGTAGAAGAGCATATTGGAGAGGTATATTTAAAATTTACACATTTATATTTATGCTTGAAAGATATTTTTTTTTGTTTTAAAATTTAACTATGTATCTTATTGTTAATTTGACTTATTTATGCAGGTTTCATTAGATTCGAACTTTTTAGATGATTTTCCATCTATTGTGAGCTAATGTTTTATTTTTTTTGTTTTTTAAGTTAG
>LPNX010759655.1:5263-15510 GCA_001517045.1 Pseudotsuga menziesii | reverse complement strand
TCACAAAGCCTATTTTTTTTTAATGTAAATGTCTGTCAATCATAGGAAAAAACTGTAATTATGGGTGGTGCAACACTATTGAAAGACCCAAAAGATGGCCATGAAGATGCAAAGGTATGTACTAAATCAATTGGTATACTAGAAGGCATGAAGCCCTATATTTTAGAATATGGTTTAATTGGTATACTATTTTGTTTTTTACATCGTTCAATAATTCCAGGGGGGCATGAAGTACTCCAGGAACGTGAAACTGTTAAAATATTGGATCCATATGATGGTGCTATTATCGGCACTGGAGGAATTCATTCACTTTGTGTGATCCATGGAGTGGCACTTGGTCTTGAAGATGCAAATGTCAATGTCATCAATGTCACAAGTAACATCCCATTTCCGTATGAAGATAAAATAGATGGATGTCTCCGTTTGAAGGAGAAGGAAAGGAGTTTCATTCGGTGGCCAAAGAAGTATTTGGAAAAGTCATCAAACTAGATGATTTTTTATGCTAGTTTAACTTGTTCGTTAATTTATTACTACTGTTGTTATTGATTGCCCTTGGATGCTTCAAATTTAACACAGGGACCTTTGGGAGTGTTAAGTTGAAATAAATGAAAATTACGTTTTTACTTTATCTTGCATTGTCACAGCTGTAGCTATGTGTTTTTGGTATTACTATTGATGTTATTTACTGTCCTTGGATGCTTCAACATTAACACAGGGACCTTTGCGAGTGTTAAGTTGAAAGAAATGAAAATTATGTTTTTACTTTATCTTGCATTTTCATAGCTGTACCTATGTGTTTCTAGTATTACTATTGCTGTTATTTACTATCCTTGGATGCTTCAACATTAACACAGGGACCTTTGGGAGTGTTAAGTTGAAAGAAATGAAAATTATGTTTTTACTTTATCTTGCATTGTCACATCTGTACCTATGTGTCTCTGGTATTACTATTGCTGTTATTTGCTATCCTTGGATGCTTCAACATTAACACAGGGACCTTTGGGAGTGTTAAGTTGAAAGAAATGAAAATTATGCTATATATGTTACCACGTTCTTTTCTCCTTTACGTATGCTAGTTTAACTTGTTCGTTAATTTATTACTATTGCTGTTATTGATTGTCCTTGGATGCTTCAACTTTAACAAAGGGACCTTTGGGAGTGTTAAGTTGAAAGAAATGAAAATTATGTTATATATGTTACCACGTTGTTTTTTCCTTTACGTATGCTATTTTAACTTGTTCATTAATTTATTACTACTACTGTTATTGATTGTCCTTGGAATATTCAACTTTAACACAGGGACCTCTGGGAGTGTTAAGTTGAAAGAAATGGCCTTCCTTATACGATGATGATAAAACTTAGAATTATTGTACAGAACACATATGGACTAAACCTTGAGAGAGAAGATAAAAATTTTACCCTTCGTCTTGTGGGTAAAATGGTTGTTTCCCCACATTGATTGTACACATCGGTCTTGTGGGTATTTTCTTGTGGGTATTGTGTGTGGGTCTTGTGGGTCTTGTCTATCAAACAGGCTTTCTTATTCCTTGGCTTTAGGCATGTCTACAGGGAGCACAATATGAGTGCAGACCGCTTATCCAAGGAAGCACTTGATATGAAGGCTGGTCTTCTCTCCTTCTCAGAACTTTGGGAAGGAGAAATTATTGAGGAAGGCCTGCTATAGCTCTTTTGAGACTTTTTTCAGTATTTGTGGCATACTGATGTTTTTCCCCTTTTGAGTATGGGGTTTTTTTGTTCCACCAAAGAGGCCTCCTGGATAAGCTGTTTAGGCTCATTCTGTTCTCCCTGTGGTGATGTTTTTTCTGTCTTTCTTTGAGATTTTGAGTTTTGTGGGTGGAGAGTTTTTGGGTCGAGAGTTGGGTTGACAGCTACTGCAAATGAAAATAGATTTTTTTGTTTTTTTATATATTTTTTGAGGTTTAAAGTATTGATCCATGACCTTGTGGACAGTATTTGTCTCACTCTGCCCTAAATGGGTCATAGCATCAACTGAATGGATATTTAGTTTTGACATTGAGGAATCATGCACATTGTTTCCCATAAGGTGTTCACTTAATTTTTCATGAGGGTTTATGGGTTGGTTTCTGAGTTTTCCGAGCAAGTCAACTTTTTAAATCTCTCTCAGTGGTTTCATCTAGTGACAAATCCAAAACTATTCATTTTTCCACTGACATGGCATTTTTCACAATGCTTTTACTTTAGAATAGAGTGTAATGTGTAGTGAGTTAGGTGCAGTTGTTTGTGGCCGGAAATGCCTAAAAAAATTAACTGAATCTAGTTTGAATCTCATCAAGTTGGGTGTAAACCTCGATTAGGGATTTTGAGTTTTGTGGGTGGAGAGCTGTTGGGTTGACAGCTGCTGCAAATGCAAATAGATTTTTTTGTTTTTTATATATGTTTTGAGGTTGACAGTATTGATCCGTGACCTTGTGGTCAGTATTTGTCTCACTCTGCCCTACAACTACATATCTCTCTCTCTCTTAGGTATGTCCATTGTTTCGTTAGTGGCTTGTCTCCTAAGAGACAAAGTGTGATCATATTATAAATCTGAGTATAGAAATTAACGAACGTCTAAACTACATTGTTTTCTTCTATTTGTCCATTTATAATATTTTTGTATGTGCTTGACTAATTCTGTTCATACATATCCTAGGTAACTGTAATTGATGGATGTACACGGTTCTGATATGTAGTAATCCTGGTTTGGTTTAAAGCAAAATGGGTCACAGCATTTCAATTGAATGGATATTTAGTTTTGACATTGAAGAATCATGCAAAAAAGAGTAAACAGAGCTCTGTAATTGAATTCTCCTTAGATTCCTCCTTGGTCCTTATTCTTAGATTCTTCCTTGGCCCTTATTTTTCCCTCCTCTATAGCTTGCATTTGTTGTTGCTTCAACTAATCTTTGGCTTCAAAAACATTTTTCTCTAAATCTTCTCTTCTGGTGGCATCAACCTTTGCTTTTGCCTTTATTTTCTCCATGTCATTGCCAAATGATACTTGTCTGACTTCCACTGTTATTTTCATGTTAGCTTCTTAAATTCTATGCAACATTCTTCTTTGATTGTCATTTTCCATATTACTCAATACTTCATTTTATGTGAAAGCTCCTTGGAAAATTTCATCATGAGGATTGGGCTCATGTCTATACATTATAGCCAAGCAGGTTGATTTGAAATGTTCTTCAATAAATTTTATGTGATCGTGTCTCTTTAGGGTCTCTACACTAATCAGTAGATTGATCACTTTCTATTTTTAGATTCTGAGGATATATTTCTTGTTTTTAACTTCACAGGTTGGGTTCCGAATTGAACACCCACAAGAAGCCATAAATAAAATACAAGTTAGTCATAAAGAGCAGATTGAATTTTCTGAAGAATTTCAGGGCAGTGTCTCAATTAATATCTATTTTTAATTTATTTTTTTCATTAAGAGGCCATGCATGTGTTCTAGGGAATGAAAAATAAAGCTCAGTTAGATATTATCTATATGAATTAGTTATCTAATAACAATGAGAATGCACCCAGGATCCTTTGAAAATAATGTTTGTGGTTGTGGTTGTTTATAAAATAGCTATTCGGATTATATTTCTGCCCTATTAGCACTGATGATGAGGATATCATCCAATTTTGTACTTGTTTCTTTTAAAACCCTCACCTATGGCATTATAGTCCAAAATCACAAGGTGAAGATCTAATAACAACTTAGAGAGGTTACCCACAACAATGTACATGCATAGGTAGAAGACTAGGTTTCCACTCTCATCCCATTTTGGGAAAAGGATTATAGGAACAAACTGCATCTAATATGTAATATAACATGTAAAAACTCTGGTTTTTGTATCCTTATACCTTTTTAATGGCCCTAGTGAAGCACAGTAGATTGACAGACAAGATGCTCACCCAATTGAAATCATGCCATGTGTCTACTACACGTGCTTTGATTTGTGCTGCTGGTAACATTACCACAACTTATTGTGCCTGGAGATTGGTGTCACCATTTATCTGCAGCAGCATCTTGACCTTCGCTTCGGTGTTCCATATATTTGTAGCTTGATGTTTCCTTGGTGTCGAAATCTGTCTATCATTTCAAGCTACTATTTATGGTATCCATAACCTCTGATCTGCATTGCATTCAGCATATCTACATTGTGCCCACGTCTTGTTTCAGGCACCCACTGTGCTGGTGACAATTTTCTGGCATTTTTCTTCCTGCAAAAACTGCCCATATTCTGTCTTTGATATTTTCGATGTGTTGTCAGTTTGCAAACTTTCTAGATTTGTGGGTATCAGCCTTATTTGACATGAGCTTCATTCTCCATGGTTTCCATTAGAGGAAGCACAATTGAATCCTACTTGGTTGTATCTTCCATCTGGGCCCTTGTTCACATTGATATCTCAGTTGACAATACAGGCATCTGGGCACTGCAGTCTGATCTATCTCTCCTTTCCATTTTCTCCACTACAGGGTGTTTTTGTATTCAAGGTTTTGTTGTTCTGCACAAACTCAACCTAGGCATCTATCTTGAACTGTCTGTAACTGTTTTTATCTCAATGGGTTACATGGTCTTTGTTCTGCAATGCCCACACAAGAATCAGTGCGTTCTCAAATGATGTCCATGCATGTTTCACACAGGTGATCTTCATGTATCCACTCTCTGTTCATTTTCTTATGCTGCCATTTGACCCTTGCAGTGATGTCTTGATAAATGAAGATTGGTCCTGATCAATGCAGCCTTTTTTAACTTCAGTTTTGAGGTCAATAAATTCAATATTAACCGGCCATTGCACTTTTAAACTTTTCAAATTATTAATGCCATTTTGACTTTTCTAAAATCTTAGATATATTTGTACTTGCCTTGTGATACTTGGTGTCCAGACTTCTTATGGTGCAGCATTGTTCACCAATGATTGGCAGACTCGCAGAAACTTGATTCCATGTTTCAGGTATATGTCAAATTTGTTTATAGGTTGCACACATGTACAAATGAATGCCAAAGAGAAGAAAAAATGAGAAGATACACTTTTATTATTGAATACTTTTCTCTTACAAATATAACATCTTGATTCACACATTTATAGCATGGTGGTTTAGCCACCTAGCCTTTAAATTTTCATTTGGTCACATGTCATAACATTAACGTTAAACACATTTGTGTGTTGTTAATATTGCAATATGCCATTTTTTGAAAGAAAAAAATCTCCATTTCTATTCCCCATGAAAATTGAAATCACATTTATGAGGTGTTTTCTGCACTTTTCTGAAAGTCGTCAAAAAACAACTCCAGAGTCCAGTCTATCAGTCTATACTCTATAGTGTCCAGAGTATGCCCTTGGGCCTTATTGATTCCTGTTATCTAATAGCTTTGTACTTTGTTCCAGACCTGTTCCCTGAGAGCCTCTTTGCATCTAAGCATATCTTCCCTATTCTTCAAAAGAGGAATTAGATTCCATGAGTACTCCCAAAATTTTCTAATTATGTACTTCAAATTTTGAAGGCATGTTATTAAATTAGATATTTCCCCTTGACAATATTATTACAGATAGTCAGAGATACATTTTGATTTCATCATTTTTATGTGAGAAAATTATGTTTTTATTTGAAAGAAATGAAAATTATGTTTTTACTTTATCTTGCATTGTCACAGCTATACCTATGTGTTTCTGGTATTACTATTGCTATTATTTACTGTCCTTGGATGCTTCAACATTAACACAGGGACCTTTGGGAGTGTTAAGTTGAAATAAATGAAAAGTATGTTTTTACTTTATCTTGCATTGTCACAGCTGTAGCTATGTGTTTCTGGTATTACTATTGCTGTTATTTACTATCCTTGGATGCTTCAACATTAACATAGGGACCTTTGGGAGTGTTAAGTTGAAAGAAATGAAAATTATGTTTTTACTTTATCTTGCATTGTCATAGCTGTACCTATGTGTTTCTGGTATTACTATTGCTGTTATTTACTGTCCTTAGATGCTTCAACATTAACACAGGGACCTTTGGGAGTGTTAAGTTGAAAGAAATGAAAATTATGTTTTTACTTTATCTTGCATTGTCACAGCTGTACCTATGTGTTTCTGGTATTACTATTGCTGTTATTTACTATCCTTGGATGCTTCAACATTAACACAGGGACTTTTGGGAGGGTTAAGTTGAAAGAAATGAAAATTATGCTATATATGTTACCACGTTCTTTTCTCCTTTACGTATGCTAGTTTAACTTGTTCGTTAATTTATTACTACTGTTGTTATTGATTGTCCTTGGATGCTTCAACTTTAACATAGGGACCTTTGGGAGTGTTAAGTTGAAAGAAATGAAAATTATGTTATATATGTTACCATGTTGTTTTTTCCTTTACGCATGCTATTTTAACTTGTTCATTAATTTATTACTACTGTTGTTATTGATTGTCCTTGGAATCTTCAACTTTAACACAGGGACCTTTGGGAGTGTTAAGTTGAAAGAAATGACCTTCCTTATATGATGATGATAAAACTTAGAATTATTGTACAGAACACATATGGACTATACCTTGAGAGAGAAGATAAAAAATTTACCCTTCGTCTTGTGGGTAAAATGGTTGTTTCCCCACCTTGATTGTACACATCGGTCTTGTGGGTATTGTTTGTGTGTCTTGTGGGTCTTGTCTATCAAACAGGCTTTCTTATCCCTTGGCATTAGGCATTTCTAAAGGGAGCACAATATGAGTGCAGACCACTTATCCAAGGAAGCACTTGATATGAAGGCTGGTCTTCTCTCCTTCTCATAACTCTGGGAAGGAGAAATTATTGAGGAAGGCCTGATACAACTCTTTTGAGACTTTTTTTTTTCAGTATTTGTGGCATACTCATGTTTTTCCCTTTTCGAGTATGGGGTGTGTTTTTTCCACCCAAGAGGCCTCCTGGATAAGCTATCTGGGCTCATTCTGTTCTCCTTGTGGTGATGCTTTTTCTGTCTTTCTTTGATATTTTGAGTTTTGTGGGTGGAGAGTTTTTGGGTCGAGAGTTGGGTTGACAGCTACTGTAAATGCAAATAGATTTTTTTGTTTTTTTATATATTTTTTTAGATTGACAGTATTGATCCGTGACCTTGTGGACAGTATTTGTCTCACTCTGCCCTAAATGGGTCATAGCATCAACTGAATGGATATTTAGTTTTGACATTGAGGAATCATGCACATTGTTTCCCATAAGGTGTTCACTTATTTTTTCATGAGGGTTTATATGTTGGTTTCTAAGTTTTCTGGGCAAGTCAACTTCTTAAATCTCTCTTAGCGGTTTCATCTAGTGACAAATCCAAAACACTTCATTTTTCCACTGACATGGCATTTTTCACAATGCTTTTACTTTAGAATAGAGTGTAATGTGTAGTCAGTTAGGTGCAGTTGTTTGTGGCTGGAAAGGCCTAAATAAATTAAATGAATCTAGTTTGAATCTCATCAAGCTGGGTGTAGAACCTCGATTAGGGATTTTGAGTTTTGTGGGTGGAGAGCTGTTGGGTTGACAGCTGCTGCAAATGCAAATAGATTTTTTTGTTTTTTATATATGTTTTGAGGTTGACAGTATTGATCCGTGACATTGTGGTCGGTATTTGTCTCACTCTGCCCTACAACTACCTATCTCTCTCTCTCTCAGGTATGTCCATTGTTTTGTTAGTGACTTGTCTCCTAAGAGACAAAGTGTGATCGTATTATAAATATGAGTATAGAAATTAAGGAAGGTCTAAACTACATTGTTTTCTTCTATTTATCCATTTATAATATTTTTGCATGTGCTTGACCAATTCTGTTCATACATATCCTAGGTAACTGTAATTGATGGATGTACATAGTGCTGATATGTAGTAATCCTGGCTTGGTTTGGAGCAAAATGGGTCATAGCATCTCAACTGAATGGATATTTAGTTTTGACATTGAAGAATCATGCAAAAAAGAGTAAACAGAGCTCTGTAATTGAATCCTCCTTAGATTCCTCCTTGGCCCTTATTCTTAGATTCCTCCTTGGCCCTTATTTTGGCCTCCTCTATAGCTTGCATTTGTTGTTGCTTCAACTAATCTTTGGCTTCAAAAACATTTTTATCTAAATCTTCTCTTCTGGTGGCATCAACCTTTGTTTTTGCCTTTATTTTCTCCATGTCATTGCCAAATGATACTTGTCTGACTTCCACTATTATTTTCATGTTAGCTTCTTAAATTCTATGCAACATTCTTCTTTGATTGTCATTTTCCATATTACTCAATACTTCATTTTATGTGAAAGCTCCTTGGAAAATTTCATCATGAGGATTGGGCTCATGTCTATACATTATAGCCAAGCTAGTTGATTTGAAATGTTCTTCAATAAATTTTATGTGATCGTGTCTCTTTAGGGTCTCTACACTAATCAGCAGATTGATCACTTTCTATTTTTAGATTCTGAGGATATATTTCTTGTTTTTAACTTCACGGGTTGGGTTCCGAATTGAACACCCACAAGAAGCCATAAATAAAATACAGGTGAGTCATAAAGAGCAGATTGAATTTTTTGAAGAATTTTAGGGCAGTGTCTCAATTAATATCTATTTTAAATTTATTTTTTTCACTAAGAGGACATGCATGTGTTCTAGGGAATGACAAATAAAGCTCAGTTAGATATTATCTATATGAATTAGTCATCTAATAACAATGAGAATGCACCCAGGATCCTTTGAAAATAATGTTTGTGGTTGTGGTTGTTTATAAAATAGCTATTCGGATTATATTTCTGCCCTATTAGCATTGATGATGAGGATATCATCCAATTTTGTACTTGTTTCTTTTAAAACCCTCACCTATGGCGTTATAGTCCAAACTCACAAGGTGAAGATCTAAGAACAACTCAGAGAGGTTACCCACAACAATGTACATGCATATGTAGAAGACTAGGTTTCCACTCTCATCCCATTTTGGGAAAAGGATTATAGGAACAAACTGCATCTAATATGTAATATAACATGTAAAAACTCTGGTTTTTGTATCCTTTTACCTTTCTAATGGCCCTAGTGAAGCACAGTAGATTGACAGACAAGATGCTCACCCAATTGACATCATGCCATGTGTCTACTACACGTGCTTTGATTTGTGCTGCTGGTAACATTACCACAACTTGTTGTGCCTGGAGATTGGTTTCACCATTTGTCTGCAGCAGCATCTTGAACTTCGCTTCGGTGTTCCATATATTTGCAGCTTAATGTTTCCTTGGTGTCGAAATATGTCTATCATTTCAAGCTATTGTTTATGGTATCCATAACCACTGATCTGCATTGCATTCAGGATATCTACAGTGTGCCCACGTCTTGTTTTAGGCACCCACTGTGCTGGTGACAATTTTTTGGCATTTTTCTGCCTGCAAAAATTGCCCATATTCTGTCTTTAATATTTTTGATGTGTTGTCAGTTTGGAAACTTTCTAGATTTGTGGGTATCAACCTTATTTTACATGAGCTTCATTCTCCATGGTTTCCATTAGAGGAAACACAATTGAATCCTGCTTGGTTGTATCTTCCATCTGGGCCCTTGTTCACATTGATATCTCAGTTGACAATACGGGCATCTGGGCACTGCAGTCTGATCTATCTCTCCTTTCCATTTTCTCCACTACAGGGTGTTTTTTTCATGTCTAAGATATGGAAATGAAAACATTTCAATGACCTGCTTGGCACTGGGAGGTCCTCAAAATAGCAAACATAAAGCACAAGTCAACAACAAAAGGTAAATAATCCCAATGATAAAATCAATAACATCAAATAATTCCAAGGAAGAATAGGCCAATTTGAGAATGAGGCAATCATCTACAGTGTTATTCACGGAATGAGGCAATGCCACACCATTGATAGCCAACTGATAATTTACTTCATCTGCTTTAATCTGCCTTTCTAGATATGCTCTCAAAACAAAATATACGTAATTCATAGAATTAAGTACAGCATCTACATGCATGAACTGAAAAACCAATGCCCTTGCAAGAAAATAATGCTTTCCCCTTGCAAGTTCTGCTATAAAATAAGGGGGCGCCACACTACCAAAGAAAATGGGAATTTGTTGATATATTCTTGAAATGCAAGCCTAACCTTCATTCCTTCATATACAATGTACATAAATGGCTTTCTTGCAGAAAGTGTGCTAGTTGACCCAGTGCATTACAAATACAGGAGAAAATAGTAGCAAATTTAGGATTATCAGCAAGGGATGGCAGAAGAACCAAAT
>LPNX010759646.1:0-58636 GCA_001517045.1 Pseudotsuga menziesii | reverse complement strand
GTGTGTGTGTGTGTGTGTGTGTGTGTGTGTAAGGAAATAAAGATAACTAAAATAATAAATAAAGAGTCTATGTATTTATTATTAACTAAAATAATTAAATAAATCTTCTATTCTAAAGTTCAATTAGGAACTAGTAAGAAGTTCCTAAGCTAAAAAAAATAGCTATTAATTCCATATAAATCAATTCAATATTATTTTCATGAAAGTAATGAATTATTGATTCAACAAAAGTTTAAAACAACTGCCCTTTCCTAAAATGATTTCTATAAAAACCCAAGCCAAGAGAAGGCTTGGGGACCCAATCATTATTATTTCCTGAATAGTTTTGGAGAGAATTTTCCAAAAGCAAGCACTCTTATACATATCCTGGTATTCCAAATAGAAACAACCTCACCTTTAGGAGTTCTAGATCACTTGCATGTTGGAGTCAGCTCGGGGGGATCCGGATTAGAACCAGGAACAGTTTCGGGTCATGGTTGGGAGGAACATGGTAGTTCCAAAGTTATCTATGTATCAGTTCTAAGGTCAGAAGTAGCTATGGTTTTATTAATTCTATGTGTTTAGGTGTGCAGTGTTCTTTAGCCATTAACAAGTTGCATAGTTGCAAGTATGAGGATTTTGCATTTTCAAGTTATTTTAATTATGTTTACAGTTTGAAATTATAGATAATATGTTTTGAATCAAGATCTGTAATTTTATTCTCCAGTTTGAAAACATGGTTCAAGTTTGTTTAATTAAAATCTCAATCTTCAAATCATAATAGATTCTAGTGTTAAATTCCTTTTAGAGTTGTATTAAACTAGTTTCAAAAGAGTATGTTATATGTTAAAATTTTAGTCAAGGATTTAAACCTTAGTTTCTAGATAAAATTAATAACCAGACCTCTGTCAAAAATACTAAAACCAAAACCATTAGGTGTACTTTACAGAGAAGTTAGAAAGGTCTATGACCTTATTAACTAAACCATATATTAAACAAAACTAAATAAACCAAACATTAAATAAACTTTGCTTAAACAAATATTAAACAAATTAAATACATATTCATAAACATAAAACCAGGGATCAAATCCCTTAAACAACTCTAAAACAAAAACATTGGCATACTACATTTTCCAGCAGCTAAGAATACCTTTACATTTAATATATCTACCTTACCTAATAAACAAACTAGATCACCAATGTAATTACCATAAATCCTCATACAAGGGTCGTGAGCCTATCCACGAATTTGAGAGGAATAATGTTTACACCATTAAAACCAAAACTTATAACTTGAAGATTATACATCTTCCTAGCATCGAATCCTATTAAGGATTGGCAGACTCCCACTACGATGTTCCAAACCTAAAATATCTACGCCAATAGTGAAATAAATTATACTACAAACATAACCATAAAGCGAATATCAAACTTCCCAGATCAAATCTCATACACTTCAGCTAAGAGAGTTAAACAATTATGAAATCGCATCTATGTAAAACCTATACATATCATTAACTGAATGATAAACAATAACACAGTCCATTAAACTATTGCAACACAAGGTCGAAACCCATAAGCTCTGGATTATTATTATTAACAAATAAACATATTAACAATGCTTAAAAAATATCCACAACTTAATAAAACCTCAAAATGATCGACCCAAGATCGAATCTCATAAATACCCGATTGGGAACGAAACCAGTTATACAAATAAACCACCATAAAATCAATACAACATTATCAAAACCATTAAACAAATTACCATGATCTTGTACATATAAGAATTTAAAATACAAACCCTATAGTTACACAGGTCGCGCTATTTAGGCAAAGCTCGAGCCACACCCTTACGACCACCATTAAAACAATCAACACATCACATCAAATACGTAAACAAAGATAAGGTTTCCCTTGAAAACAAACATAGTCCAAAGTATTTAAACATTACCACGATTTCTTAAAAAACAGAGGCAGTGAATTCTCCCACGAAAACCAAATCCAATATGAAGCAAGGGCTCTACCTCTACCATCCATTAACAAAGAAACATTCATTTAAAATGATGAATCAATTAAATAAATCGCAGCAAAGGTTAAACACCCATAATGATATTTCCACGGTCAACAACAAATATCGAAATGGCGATATCATATTGGCCTTTGCAAAGCAATGGCACTGATAAACTTATAAAGTCATCCATTACAGAGCCACAAAATGCTACACAAACGCATCTTGGAACAAAACACCCAAATGGGCTGAGAACCCCCAAATCCAAATTTACAGGCTAATAAACTAAAGCATTCCTATCATCATTTCCCCAAACCTAGGTGAATCCCAACAGGGAGGCCGGTTACAACTTCGCAACAGAGGAAACCTGCAACACTATAAATGACCAAGCCTTGGGTTAAGGCCCTTTTTACATGTGCTTACCCAAAAGGTTGCACAGTCGACCAAGTATCTTCCCAAATTGCAGAGTACTCTCGCTTGTCCCCAAACCCACACAACAAGGAAACTGATACCATGAGGAGTATGCAATACATTATCAAACACAACAAAAGTATAAACGAGATAAACCACAATAGAATCATTTGCATGCCTATTAGAACTTTCTCGCCAACACTATATTCCCAACACACTCTGCGTAGCTCCAATGCTGGAGCATAGCCCCCATCCACACCAAACGAAAATCAAAGTAAATGACATGTGAAAAGCCCTAGCGAAGGGCTTATGGTTTAGGACAGGGATGATTTTAAGGAACCATACTTATTTAAAAGTGTATAAATGTTGGCGAATATTACCAATTCTTAAAACTCCAACTATAAAATGATTGGCGATATTTTTCAAAAAATAATTTAATTTCCAAGGATTTTATATCGTTTATATAATAATTTGGCGATTTTTAGGGTGAAAAACATTTACCCCATCAAAATTGGGCGAAACAAGGCTTCAAAAAATTCAAAATGGCAAATCTTTTTTGGGAGAAAAACATGGAAAAATAGCCCACTGGGCTAAAATTCGCCCCTAAAATTATCCCTGGTTTAGGACTGCCCACCACATGGTCTCCATTAGAGGAAATTTGAACTCAAAATGGGCCTTTTAACTCTAATTCAAATTCCATGTCATCATGTGTTAGCCAATGAAATTGCTTTAAATTTGTAATACCATATAGGTCTTAAACACTTTTTTAATATAAATTTGGGGATAGGTATCATAAAAAAAAACTAAATTTTTGTTTGTATTTTCGACATATCTCCCCGTGTTTACTCGTTCTGTCTTCCAAAATCGGGTTTACTCGTTCTGTGGGATTGTTTACTCGTTCTGTCTTGCGGGTGGTAGGTAGTACTAAAATTTAACTACGTCTCTAAACCAGAGAATAAATATCTCCAAAATTTACAAGTGAAATTCGTGTCTCGATCCGATATGATTGCCTTGGGTATCCCATGCAATATGAATATCTCCTTTAAGAATATCTCGGCAATGTGAATTGCCTTGTAATTTGACTTAACTGGGATAAAGTGTCTCGATTTAGATAACTTTTCAACCACTACAAAGATGAAACCATTCTACTTCTTGCTCTTTGGTAGACCCATAATAAAATCCATACTAATAACCTCCCATTTCCATTCTGGAATGGGTAAGGGTTGTAGTAATCCTGAAGGATGCTGGTGCTCAGCTTTGACTAGCTGACATTCTTGAAATTTTGCGATGAATAATGCTATGGAGGCCTTTAACTTAGGCCAGAAAAAGTGTTTATTTACCACCGATATTATCTTCTGATATCCTGGATGCCCCGAGTAGGGATTCCGATGGAACTCTATTAGGATGCTACACCTGATGTCTCCTCCTTCCAGCACATACAATATCTCTTTGGACCACAATAATCCAGTCTCCTTTACCTTGTACTCTTTTTGTTGTTGAAACAACCTATCCTCTTGAATCTTTTTGAGGATTTCAACATAGAAACGGTCTACTCCACTTGTCGTTCTGATCCTATCGGGGAAATTTGAATCGGCTTGGATCAAAGTTACCTCATATAAGTTATAACATATGAGCTCGTCGACTTAAAGCATTGACGATTTTATTCTCCTTTCCCTTTATATGCTTTTATTCAAAGTGGTACTCGCTAAGGAAGGCCAACCATATGGCTTGCCTAGAATTTATTCCAACAAATACTTCAGACTCATGTTGTTTGTATTCAAAAGAAACTTCTTTCCCATGAGGTAGTGCTTCCACATATTCAAGGCGTGGGTAATGGCTACTAGCTAAATATCGTGGGTGGGATAATTTTGTTCGTGTTCCTTTAATTTCCTTGACTCATGACATATCGCGCAATCATTCTACATGGGGACTCCACCAAGTCCTTCCTTGCTCGCATCTGTGCAAACAAAGAAATCCCCATTGGCATCCGCAATTCGTAGTATCAATGCAGTAGTGAAATGTTGTTTAACTT
Source organism: Pseudotsuga menziesii (assembly GCA_001517045.1). NCBI lineage: Eukaryota > Viridiplantae > Streptophyta > Pinopsida > Pinales > Pinaceae > Pseudotsuga > Pseudotsuga menziesii. The sequence goes on along the minus strand of LPNX010759646.1, from coordinate 54,201 downwards.
TTTGAAAAATTTCCTCGCACTTGGTTGTTTATAAAAACTTGTTTTCCTTCTTTTGTAAGGCGGTCATGGGATAGGAAATCCTCGAAAAGTTCTCAATTAACTTTTGATAGTAACCTGATAATCCAAAAAAGGACCTAATGTATGTGACATAGGATGGCGTAGGCCATTCTTCTATGGATTTAATATTTTCTTGTTCAACGACTATTCCTTCCTTGGAAATGATGTGACCTAGGTATTGTATCTGTGGTTTGTAAAAATCACATTTTCTAAACTTAGAGTAAAGCTGGTGTTCCCATAACACCCGTAGTACTATGCGGAGATGCTCCTCATGTTCTTATTTACTCTTCGAGTAAACTAGTATGTCGTCTATAAATAGCAGTACCAACTTATCTAGGTATTTACTAAAGATATTGTTCATCATGGACATAAAATTGGTCAATGCATTGGTTAGCCCAAATGGCATTACTACAAACTCGTAATGGTTGTATCGAGTCCAAAAGGCCGTTTTATGTATATCTTCATCATGGATCTGTACCTAATGGTATCCAGACCGTAAGTAGATTTTTGAAAATATCTTTGCTCCTTTGACTTGATCGAACAAGTCATAGATCCTAGGGAGTGGGTAACAATTCTTGATGGTCATATTGTTGAGTTATTGGTAATTGATGCACATTCGCATCGTATCGTCCTTATTCTTTACGAAAAGTATAGGTGCTCCCTAAGGGGACACACTAGGTCAGATATAACCCTTCTCTATTAACTCCTATAACTATAACTTGAGCTCCACCAATTCAGGTGTGCTCATATGTTATGGGGATTTTGAAGCCGATAATGATCCTAGTGTCAGTTCTATGAAAAATATAAGTCCCATTTTGGTGGTAATCCCATAATTTCCTTGCGAAATACATCCTTAAATTCCATGAGAACATGAAAGTCCTCAATTTGTTGTTCTCTCTCAGCTTCTACATCCTGGATGTTTACTGCAAAAGTTTGCAACCCTTCCTAATACACCTATTTTCCTGTAAGGCGAATATCTATCTAATGAAAACCTTCTTGGGTATTCTTTCAATCTTTGTTTGAATCCCTTTCCTATTTGTGCACAATATTGACTTTTTTAGACAATCGAGCATGACATGGTGTTGTTCCCACTAGTCCATGCCGATAAGTATGTCACACAATCCTAAGGGTAAGATATTTAGATCTATCTTAGTTGGAAACCCGTTCAAGTTTACCTCACAACCTCTCACTAGTTCTAAAACCTTTCTTTTTGTACCAGTGGCGAATTGTACCAGCCATGGTTTATTGTGTTTTACTTTGTTTAGTTTACACGTGTCGACAATATTGGGTGATACATAGCTCCAGAAAGCACTACGATCAATGAAAATCAAAATAAAAGTGTTTGAAACCTTACCTTGTATTTCGACCATAATGGTCCGATGGTCTACTTGTCGACCACCAAGTGCTGGATAGATTCTCATTGTGCTAGCCATGTCCTCTACCGTTGGGTCTTATTATAGATTGTGTAAGACTCCATTAGTATTGTTTGGAATATATATGGCATAATGGAGTCCTTGGAATTTCCAATAGTTAACCTGTAGTGGGGCATCCTTGGCTCCTTCGTTTGTTGTTGATCTAGTATTTGGTGCAGGCACATTTGGCCTTGAACCTGTCTTGTTGAAGTTTTTGTTAGCTTGAACACTATTGTTCTCTTTTCTATATGGTGGTGGTTTAAAACCAGGTTTTCAGTTGTCTGAGAAGGCCCTAGACCTGTCTTGACTTCTGTTTATGTTTTCCTGCCTTAGATGTCCATGCACATAACAAAGCCTAGATTTGTGTAAAGTAGTGTCCAATGTTTTGGGCATGTCAAACTCGATTCTCTCTCGAAAATTTGGAGGAAGGAACCCCAAAAAATGTTGTATCTTCGCCTTTTCATCCTTTATGTAAGGCACACAATGTAATAGATCCAATAATCCGTTGATAAAGGCCTCCATGGTCATGGAGGCGATCCTTTACTCATGAAATTATTTCGCTTTCATGTCAAATAATCTCTCAAACATGTATTTCTCCTGAAATATTCTGCGAAAATTACTCCATTTTATTTATTTTACTTCATCCTTTTTTGTATGCTTTAGGTTTCTCCACCATCTAGATGTTTTTCCATTTAAATTATAAATGGCCAGCCGGGATTTCATCTCACTATAGTAGTTGTGTACTAGAAAGTATTTGCTCATACCTAAGAGCCATTCTTTAGCCTTCTCCTTGATGTTATCAGCCTGTAATTTTCCTATGGATATGGTAGGAAGTCATAGGGGTAACCATTTCAACCAACCTTTAGACTGTATTCTAGCCAATACAATCAGAGAGGGCTCTCTCTTTGTCACAGAAACAAATTCACATACACATATAGCTTTAAACAGTTTGCAGAAGGCTAGATTTCTGATAATAACGGGGTATTTGCATATTTAAAGATGGTAAAACAGACAGGCAAGAAGAGTCATTGGGAAATGGAGTCAAATCTTGAATCAATGTAATATCCTGAATTTTGACCTAACACTTATGGGCATAAGCCCCATTGCTTATGATGTTACTTTGAAGTTTTATTTGGTATATTGGGCCTAAGAACCCACTACACATGAACATGATGATTTGTTTGATATAATGGGCATAAGCCAATTGCATATGTTTTATATATATGATTTCATGTTTTGGGTGTGGACCCTGAAGTACATAATTGATGAGATGTTTTGTGTTGAGCGAGGAGCGAGGAGCACATGAGTATAGGGATAATTTTAGGGGCGAATTTTTAGCCCAGTGGGCTATTTTTCCATGTTTTTCTCCCAAAAAAGATTCGCCATTTTGTATTTTTTGAAGTCCATTTTCGCCCAATTTTGATGGAGTAAAACATTTTCACCCTAAAAATCGGCAAATTATTATATAAACGATATAAAATCCTTGGAAATTAAAATATTTTTTGAAAAATATCGCCAATCATGTTATAGTTGGCGTTTTAAGAATTGGTAATATTCGCCAACATTTATACACCTTTAAATTAGTATGGTTCCTTAAAATCATCCCTGCATGAGTATTTGATGTTTGTGTTGAGCGAGAAGCTCTGTAGCACATGAGTATTTATATTTTTGTTGAGCGAGAAGCTCTGGAACACATGAGTGATGAAACATTTGTGTTGGGCATGAAGCTCTTAAGCACATGAAAAGATAAAAATTGGAAGAGTTGGGCATCAGCCCTGGAGCCTTCCAAGTTGATGTTGAGCATAATATTTGGAACATCATATCCTTGGCCATTGGATCCCTAGGTGTATTGTACAAATACATCCTAGCATTAGTGTTGAGCAAGGAGCTCTGAAATTGCACTACGTTTTTAAATCTTTGTTTTTAGCATTGAGTATGTGATTTGGATAAGCGCTAGAAGTTACTGGAAAATTAATATGTTGAGTGAAAACAACTCTGATAAAACATTGATCTCATCTTACTTATTTTTAAGTGATTAAATGAAATTTTGAATTTATGTATCTCATCAAAGTACTAAAGACTACCATGTTATACGAGGGAATCCAACATGCAAGGAGGTTTAGAGTTTCCTAACCTAGTTGAACTAACCCCTACCTAAAGGCCTTATTAAAGAAAGGGACTAAGCTAAAAGAAAATTGTCATATGATTAGGGATCATGCTATATGATACCTAAAGATTAAAATGTTAACAAGTCGTATATATATAAATATATAATTTATACATGATATGTATAAAAGAGTAAGAATAGCAATAATACTAGTAACTATAAGTAATAAGGAAAGGATCCACATGTTATTATTATTACTAATAATAATTAAATATTAAATACCTACAAGAGTCAAAGTAGGAACTAGTCAAAAGTTCCTAAGTTAAATTTAAATAAATATTGAAAATTACCTAAATTAAATAAAAAAAGGTTATTCAAGAAAGCAAATGATTCTTGATTTAATTGCCCTTTTTCCTGAAAAGTCTGTCCATAAAAACCCAAGCCAAAGAGAGCCAAAGGAGGCTTGGGGATTTTTGGATGATTCCATAATTCTACTCGATCATATTCAAGAGAGTTCTTGGAGAACATTTTTCCTAAGAGGAAAAAGGAAACTGATACATAACTTGATATCCCAGATAGGGAAGCCTTATCTTAGGAGCTCTAAGCTACTTGCATGTTGGAACCATCTCGAGGGGATCCGGATTGAAACCAGGAACGGTTCCGGGTCATGGTTGGGTGGAACATGGTAGTTCCCAAGTTATTCGGTTATCTGAACAGAGGTCATATCTGTCTGTGAACTTATTAATGCTGGGTATTTGAGTGTGCAGGATTTTCAGGCATTAAAATAGCTTCGACTTGCAGGTATGAGGTTCTTGATTTTCCCTTGCAATTTACACGGGTTTTCTTATTAAATGATATTAAATTATGAATGGAAATTTAGTATTTGTCTACTATAGCTAGGTTATTTTATCTACTCAAACATGATATTCTAGTTAGGAAAATATATCTTATTTATATTTATAAATGATAGACTATCACCTTTAGTTTTATAAGTAGGAGGGTTTGGTCTCTGTTATTTTCTGCATTTTATTTTATCATTTACAGTATAAATTTCAGTCTTCTCTCACAGAGGTATTTATTTAAACATAGTCTATATTTTTAAGTGAGTTAGATTCCCTGTTAATTATTTCAAGTTCAAAACATAAAAATAATATCAGATATTTTGTACCTAAATCTTATTAACCCTAACTGATGAACCTTATCAACCAAAGAACTATTTAAAAACTAACTTTATGTCTTTTCTCTGCTGGAAGATTTCATATTTCCAACAAGGTTGTATAAATTATAACCATCAAAACCTATTACCTATAGCCTTAGCATAAATTCTATGCATAAAAATATAACTAAAACATCATCACTGAAACTTTATATATTATAACAAAACATAAGATAAACAGATTTAATCTATTTTAAGACCTACCAAATATCATAAACAAACTCCAAACAAATAATTTCCACTTTATAACTTTACCCATATCGTATGCCAGCCATCGAGACCTATCAAAGTGTGTAGGCACGATTATTATAAACAATAAACATACTATCTACCTTCAAGATAAGAGTCAAACTTAAATACAAACTCACTATTGAATAACATATCCAATTAAAGGATTCAGGATCAAATCCCGTCAGCACTTCTACCAAAACAAAACCCACCCATATAACATTAAAACACAAACCCATGCAGCCCACGATCGAATCATGTGGGATTAAGTCTTAAAAACAGAGGTTATATCAAACCACACCAGGAATCGAATCCTGTAGGATTCAATTTGGAAAAATTAACAATGTTGTAAAGATTTACAAATTTCCACTTAAAGTCAAAAGTAAACTAGGATAATGAAACTAGAACACGTACATGATTAACCATCGAAACTTTGCATAGGCTATGTAATTCACGTAAGGGTGGAAATCACAGCTATCAAGCTCAAACCCAAAACCCAGCGTTAATTCGTAATCAAAATCATTGCTCTGTCAATGTTTCACATTGAAAACCAAACAAAATATACATGCCGCATTCTTCATTAAGGCCCATGTCCGAGAAGTTAAAACCCCATTAAATTATCCATTAAAGACAGAACCCAAATATTTTAAAATAATCCATGTAAAAACCCTACTGTCTACGCTATCACAGCCACGACATCTACATTTTCGAAATAGTAATCCAAGCTTATGACCATCCCCATAATAAATCACAGGCAAGTAAATTACATCATAAATCATAATTAAATAACATTGCCAATAAGAAAATACACAGGCATGAATTAACAAGGGTGTCATTACAAGCAATGGAACTGTTGTAAGCTAAACCGAATCGTTTAAAACCAATACGCAGAACCTTCATTAACATACAAAAACAAGAGTTTAAGTTACATACATCAAAACCCATATGGTCACAGCCTTGCCAAGCTAGTGGCAATATCAACGAATAAAACCTAGCTGTGAATGCACACAGTTATACCTTATATATTTCACAATTAAAATATACACAGTCGCGTTCGACATAAGTGCTATGCAAGCAATAACAAAATATAATAATGCTTTATCTACAAGTCGAAACATAGAGTCTCCATTTTATATATCAAAACACTCGATTCCTTTACAAATGCATCTATTGAATGCCCAGAATCCCAAACATTCACAAATGATAAAACCCTTTCTCACATAGAGCTCACCCTCTATCACTCTTTGCACACAGAGGTAAAAGGGCCCGTCTTTTTGCAAGGCTTACCCAAAAGGGTATCGCAAACAGCTTGGTAGTGCCCCACGACCCACTCTTGGAAGCCCTATCACCTTCAAAATCAAATACAAGAACGATTAGGAGTATGCAAAACCTCTAACCGAAGCAACCGTATTACAAACATTGCAAAACCAACTAGAGTGCATACCTTCCAACACCAGGCAATCTAGTTTCCTCCATGATGTTGGAGAAGCAAAGAGCCGAGCAGAACAGACCACCCATAGTGCAGACCAAATGAATCCCAAACAGGGAAAGACCCAATCTTAGGGTTTGATTCCCCCCAATCCCAAGGAGCATTAACTACCCCACCCTGTCCACCACCTTCGTTGCAATTTTTACCCCCATGCATACAATTCCAAATACCATATCATGACTTAGTGGTAAAACCCCCACTAAAACCCTCGTTGACTTCACTAAGCCATGGTTTCATGGCATATGAAATATGCCATGAATGGCTTACACTATAAACCATGTCTTACAAACTTTAATATAATGTCTAGGAAAACATTAAATATAATGGTGGCAAAGTCTTAGGATTTAACCCATAACCTTAGGCTTACCACAAAACAAATATTATGTTATAAATACACAACATAAGAATAAGAGTTGTCACAGTCCCAATCCACAATAATAATATCACCTAGATAACTGCAGGTCTGATAACCTAGCTCTACGTAAACAATAGTATTAAGAAACGCTAGGATAGGACTTGGTCCTTTTGTCTTCAAAATGCAATGGAGTAGTATAGCATAGGTAGCATGCCAAGATTAGTAGTCATAGCAAGTGTCCGTAACCTAATGAACTTGCACAAAGAAAGGAGAAGCTTGCATTAGTTCAATATGAACTAAGTAAACCCCATAACAACAGGTACAACTAGTTACCTCATCAAGGGGCCCCAGAAGGGATACAATTCCCGCCACTCCAGCCCTTGACAGTTACAAGTTAAGTCAAGATTTTCCATAAACAATGAACAAAACTTATAACCAGAAAGTAAGATATAACTCAATGAAACATATATACATGAAGTAAGATGTAACTACGCAAATACATGTTAAGTAGTAAAGCACTAGGAGAGTAATCATTTAAACCAGTTCAAGTAAAATAAACATAGTGTATAATTACATCAACAATTACATAGGAAAACATCTAGAAATGATAAGGACAACTTACGATACTTTGGTATAGAAACCAAAGATCGACACATTTCGCAGAAGATAAGTTAATGTCCAGATTAGGTAGTATTTAATTGGACTATAATTTTTTTATTTTCAAATTTTGGGGACATTACAAGTGGTATCAGAGCCCAGTTTCAACACTAAGAGACCTAATGGGCGTGCCAAACATTCATTGCAGAAAATAAATTATGTTTTGAGATTTTTTTAACTAACATAAATTTTTCATGTTATTAAAAATTTGCAATTATAGGATTAAAAGAACAGTTCAGATCATGAACACATAAGAAGACAACAGTTGGAAAGGAAAACTGAATACCCCCACACAGCAAGCAAAATTGGTGGTAAATTTTGATATACTGAAAACCATACAAAGTCTTCAAGAAGACTTACAAAGTTTCAAGGATGATAATATGAATGAAAGAAAGGAACGACAAGCAATTAATGAAGCCTTGCTGCGGAACATGACGGTAGGAAACCCCATTCATTCAATCAACAAGTTCAAGAAGGAATTATATCATAAGTGGGCCAGCAACACGAGAGAAAAAGGAAAAGAAGAACATACCCCTAAACCTCGAGAAAGAGATTGTCACAGTCCTTCTAGTGATGATTCTCTTTTTCCTTAAAGAAAGAAACAGAGAAATGATGACAATATCCAACAAGAGTTCAGGAAGATAAAATCCCCAACCTATGAACGAGAGATGAACACAGGGGAGAAAGATGAAGAATGGCTTCTAGGTATGAGCAAATATTTCTGAGTACATAACTACTCTAGCGAGGTGAAGGCCCGTCTATCCATCTATAATTTAAATGGAAAAGCAACTATATGGTGGAGAGACCTAAAGCATACCAGGAAGACGAGGTAAGAGAAATTCGATGGAGTAATTTTCGCAAAAAATTTCAGAAGAAATACATGTCGGAAAGGTTCTTTGACATAAAGGTGAAATAATTTCATGAATTAAGGATGAGTTCCATGACTATGGATGCTTTCATTAACATATTTTTGGATATGTTACATTATGTGCCTTACATAAAGGACGAGAAAGTGAAAATACAATATTTTTTAGGATGTATTCCTCCCAACTTTCAGGACAGGATTGAATTTGACATGCCTAAACCATTGTACACCACCCTACTCAAAGCTAGGATTTGCTATGAGCATGGAAAACTGAGGCAATATAACATCAAGAGACCCAGAGACAGGGCTAGGACCTTCTCAGACAACCACAAACCGAGTTTCAACCCACCATCTTACAGAAAACAGAACAACAGTTTTCCAGCCAACAAAACAGGTACACAACCATATGTACCAGCTCCAAATGCTAACAAACCAACAAATAATGGGGGAGCTAATGTTTCCCTGCTACAAATTAAATAATGGAAATGCCAAGGGCCCCATTATGCCCGAGGTTGTTAGAACAAGAGAAATGGAGTCTTGCACAATTTACAAGAAGAACCAATGGTAGAGGACATAGTTGGAACACCGCGGATTTATGTTGCCTTGGATGGCCGATAGGAAGACCATTAGGCTACCATGGTTGATATAGAAGGTAAGGTTTCCAACACTTTTATTTCAATATTGATTGACCTCAGTGCTTGTCGAAGCTATGTGTTGCCTAAAACTGTTGATCTATGTAAACTAGACAAAGTTAAACATGAGAAACCCTGGCTGGTGCAATTAGCCACAGGTAAGAAACAAAAGGTTTCTGAAATAGTCAAATACTGTGAGGTAAGCCTAAATGGTTTTCCTACTAGAATAAACCTGAACATCCTATCCTTAGGATCGTATGATATACTTATCGGCATGGACTGGTTGGAAATTCCAGGGATGATTTTAAGGAACCATACTTATTTAAAAGTGTATAAATGTTGGCGAATCTTACCAATTCTTAAAACACCAACTATAAAATGTTTGGCGATATTTTTTTTTAAATATTTTAATTTCCAAGGATTTTATATCGTTTATATAATAAATTGGTGATTTTTAGGGTGAAAAACGTTTACCCCATCAAAATTGGGCGAAACAGGGCTTCAAAATTGCAAAATGGTGAATCTTTATTTGGAGAAAACCCCCTAAAAATAGCCCATGGGCTAAATTTTGCCCCTAAAATTATCTCTGGTTGGAACAACACCATGTCATGCTCAATTTCTTACACAAGTCAATATTGTGTACAGATAGCCAAGGGAATCCGGTAAAGATTCAAGGCATACCTAGGAAGGTTTTCGTAAGACAGATATTTTATTTACAAGCAAAGAAGTGCATTAGTAAAGGTTGCAAACTGTTTGTCATAAACATCTAGGACATAGAATCTGAGAGAGAACAACACATCGAAGAATTTCAAGTTCTTGTAGAATTCAATGATGTATTTCCTGAGGAAATCCCAGGATTACCACCAAAACGAGACTTAGATTTTTCCATAGAACTGACACCAGGGTCAGTTCTGGCTTCAAAAGCCCCTTATCGTATGAGCACACCAGAGTTGGTGTAACTCAAACTACAATTGCAGGAGTTGATTGAGAATGGATTTATCCGACCGAGTGTGTCCCCTTGGGAAGCATCGATACTTTCGTAAAGAAGTAAGATGGTACGATGCGGATGTGCATCGATTACCGTCAACTTAACAAGATGGCCATCAAGAACAGATACCCACTCCCTAGGATTGATGACTTGTTCGATCAAGTAGGAGGAGCCAAGATCTTTTCAAATATCGACCTGCGATCCAAGTACCATCAGGTACGGATTCACGATGAGGATATTCAAAAAATCACCTTTCATACGAGGTACAACCACTATGAGTTTGTAGTGATGCCTTTCACTACGAGGTACAATCACGAACTTTATGTGTATGATGAACAATATCTTCAATAGATACCTGGATAAATAAAAATTGGTCTTTATAGACGAAATCCTAGTTTACTCTAAGAGTAAAGAGGAACACGAGGAGAACCTCTGCATAGTGCTACAGGTGTTATGGGAACACCAGCTCTATGCCAAGTTTAGTAAATGTGATTTTTACAAACCACAGATACAGTACTTGGGTCACATCATCTCCAAGAAGGGGATAGTTGTGGACCCAGAAAATATTAAAGCCATAGAATATTAGCCTGCCCCTACTAGTGTCACCGACATTAGATCCTTTTTGGGATTAGTCGGTGACTGCCGAAATTTCATTAAGAACTTAACGAGGATAACTTGTCCCATGACCTCTTTGCAAAAGAAGGTGAACAAGTTCTTATCTATGACCAAGTTCTTAAATAGATTTTGACGATTGCACCAATACTACGAATTGCGGACCCCGATGGGGATTTCGTTGTTTGCACGGATGCAAGCAAGGAAAAGCTCGGAGGATTCCTATTGCAGAACGATCACGTGATATGTCATCAATCTATGAAGTTAAAAGAACATGAACATAACTACCCCACCCATGATCTTGGGTTAGCATCCATCATCCAGGTCCAAGAGGACAGGTTGTTTCAGCAACAAAAAGAGTACAAGGTAGACGAAACAGGACCGGTATGGTCCAAAGAGAGATTGTACATTCTAGAAGGAGGAGGTATAAGGTTTAGCATCCTTACGTAATTTCATCAGACACCCTACTCAGGGCATCCATAATATCAAAAGATGATATCCGCAGTAAAGAAACACTTTTTCTAGCCTAATTTAAAGGCCAACATAGCATTGTTTATCGCCAAATGTCAAGAATGTCAGCTAGTCAAAGCTAAGAACCAACATCCTTTGGGGTTGCTGCAGCCACTACCCATTTTGGAATGGAAATGGGAGGTCATTAGTATGGATTTTATGACAGGTCTACCGAAGAGTAAAAACCAAAATGATTCTATCTTTGTAGTAGTTGAAAAACTACCAAAAGCAGCACAGTTCATTCTAGTGAAGTCAACCTACAAGGAAATACACATTGCCGACATCTTCTTAAAGGAGATATTTAGATTGCATGGGATATCCAAGGAAATCATCTCGGATCAAGATACTAAGTTTATCGGGAACTTTTGGAGATCCTTATTCTCTGAATTATAGATGCAGTTGAACTTTAGTACTGCTTAGCACCGACAGACAGAACGGGTAAACCAGATTATAGAGGACATGCTTAGGATGTATGTCATGAGAAAACACACCAAGTGGGAAGATTACCTACATCTTGTAGATTTTACATATAACAACGGATACCATACCTCCGCCAAAATGAGTCCCTTTGAGGTACTCTATGGACAAAAGTGTAGAACACCAGTTACTTGGGATAGCCCAGTGGATCAGCTCATGTTAAGTCATGACTTACTAAAGGACTTGGAAAAATTGGTTACCAAGGTCCAACTGAACCTTAAATAAGCACAAGACTTCCAAAAAGCTACGCGGATAAGGAAAAGAAAAGATAAATATTATCATATAGGTGACCATGTTTGCTTAAAAGTAAAAGAAAAACGAAGCTCATTGATCTTGGGGAGGTGTGGTAAGTTAGCACCTAGATTTTGTGGACCCTTTGAGATACTGGCCAAGAGAGAGCCAATAGTATATGAATTAGATTTACCTACTCACATAAGAGTCCATAATGTTTTCCACGCATATTTATTAAAGAATTATGTTTATGATACTAAACATGTGATTGATTGGTCATTATTACATGTGGAATTTGAAGGGGAGTTTTTAATTGAACCCCTTCATATACTGGACAAGAGAGAGGTGCATATCAGGAAGCGCACCATAGTCCAGTTGAAAGTGCAACGGAAGCACTTCGAGGCCGATGAGGCTACTTGATTGAATGAAGCCACCATGAGAAAGGCTTACCCTGCCTTGTTTCATGATTTCATTCCGAGTCCGTAGAACACCACGGACGGTGTTGTTCCAAGCGGGGAGGGATGTAATATCCCTAATTTTGACCTAACACTTATGGGAATAAACCCCATTGCTTATGATGTTACTTTGATTTTTTATTTGGTATATTGAGCCTAAGACCCCACTGCACATGAACATGATGATTTGTTTGATATATTGAGCATAAGCCAATTACATATGTTATAAATATATGATTTCATGTGTTGGGAATGGCCACTGAAGCACATAATTGATGAGATGTTTTGCGTTGAGTGAGGAGATCTGGAGCACATGAGTATTTGATGTTTGTGTTGAGAGAGAAGGTCTGGAGCACATGAGTATTTATATTTGTATTGAGCGAGAAGCTTTGGAGCACATGAGTATTTATATTTGTGTTGAGCGAGAAAATATGGAACACATGAGTGATGAAACATTTGTGTTGAGCATGAAGCTCTGAAGCACATGAAATAGATAAAAATTGGAAGTGTTGGGCATAAGCCCTGGAGCCTTCCAAGTTGATGTTGAGCATAAGCTATGGAACATCGGATCCTTGGCCATTGTATCCCTAGGTGTATCCTATAAATACATCCTAGCATTAGTGTTGAGCAAGGAGCTATGGAATTGCAGTAAGTTTGTAACTCCATATTTTTAGCATTGAGTATAGGCTCTGGATAAGCTCTAGGAGTTACTAGAAAATTAATATGTTAAGTCAAAATGACTCTGATAAAACATTGAACTCATCTTACTTATTTTTAAGTGATTAAATGAAATTTCAAATTTCTGTATCTCATCAAAGTACTAAAGAACTACCATGTTATAGGAGGGAATCCAACATGCAAGGAGGATTAGAGTTTCCTAACCTAGTTGACCTAACCCCTACCTGAAGGCCTTATTTAAGAAAGGGACTAAGCTAAAAGAAAAGTGTCATATGATTGGGGATCATGCTATATGATACCTAAAGATTAAAATGTTAACAAGTGGTATATATATAAATATATAATTTATACACGATATGTATAAAAGAGTAAGCATAGTAATAATACTAGTATTATTATAACTAATAAGGAAATGATTCACATGTTATTATTATTACTAATGATAATTAAATATTAAATACCTACAAGAGTCAAAGTAGGAACTAGTCAAAAGTTTCTAAGTTAAATTCAAATAAATATTAAAAATTACCTAAATTAAATAAAAATGGATATTTAAAGAAATCAAATGATTCTTGATTTAACTGTCCCTTTTCCTAAAAAGTGTGTCTATAAAAACCCAAGCCAAAGAGAGGCTTGGGGATCTTTAGCTGATTCCATAATTCTACCTGATGATATTCAAGAGAGTTATTGGAGAACATTTTTCCAAAGAGAAAAAATGAAACTGATACAAAACCTGATATCCCATATAGGGAATCCTTACCTTAGGAGCTCTAAGCTACTTGCATGTTTGAACCAGCTCGGGGGGATCTAAATTGAAACCAAGAACGGTTCTGGGTTATGGTTGGGTGGAACGTGGTAGTTCCCAAGTTATTCGGTTATTTGAACAGAGGTCAGATATTTCTATGAACTTGTTAATGTTGGGTATTTGAGTGTGTAAGATTTTCAGCCATTAAAATAGCATCGACTTGCAGGTATGAGGTTCTTCATTTTCCCTTGCAATTTACACAGGTTTTCTTATTAAATGAGATTAAATTCTGAATGGAGATTTAGTATTTGTGTGCTATAGCTAGGTTATTTTATCTACTCAACCATGATATTCTAGTTAGGAAATTATATCTTATTCATATTTATAAATGATAGACTATCACCTTTAGTTTTATCAGTAGGATGGTTTGGTCTATGTTATTTTCAGCATTTTATTTCATCATTTACAAGTTAAATTTCAGTCTTCTCTAACAAAGGTATTTCTTTAAACAGAGTCTAGATTTTTAAGTGAATTAGATTTCCTATTTATTATTTCAATTTCAAAACATAAAATAATATGAGAGACTTTGTACCTAAATCTTATTAACCCTGAATGATGAACGTTATCAACAAAATTATTTAAAAACTAACTTTATGTCTTTTCTCTGCTAGCAGATTTCATATTGCCAGCAAGCTTGTATAAATTATAACCATGAAAACCTATTATCTATATCCTTAGCATAAATTCTATGCATAAAAATATAACTTAAACATCATCGCTGAAACATTATATATTATAACAAAACATAAGATAAACAGAGTTAATCTATTTTAAAACCTACCAAATTTCATAAACAAACTCCAAACAAATAATTTCCACTTTATAAATTTACCCATATCGTATACCAGACATCGAGACCTATCAAGGTCTGTAGGCACGATTATTATAAACAATAAACATATTATCTACCATCAAGAAAAGAGTCAAACTTAAATACAAACTCATTATTGAATAACGTATCCAATTAAAGGATTCGGAATCAAATCCTGTCAGAACTTCTGCCAAAATAAAGCCCACCTATACAACATTAAAACACAAACCCACGCAGCCCATGATCGAATCATGTGGATTCAAGTCTTAAAAACAAAGGTTATATCAAACCATGCCAGGAATTGAATCCTGTAGGATTCCATTTGGAAAAATTAACAACGCTGTAAATATTTACAAATTTCCACATAAAGTCAAAATCAAACTAGGATAACGAAACTAGAACACATACACTATAAACCATCGAAACTTTACATAGGCTACGTAATTCACATAAGGGTGGAAATCACAGCTATCAAGCTCGAACCCAAAACCCGTTAAGTCGTAATCAAAATCATTGCTTTGTCAATGTTTCACATTTAAAACCAAAAAAAATATACACGTTGCATTCTTCATCAAGGCCCATGGTCAAGAAGTAAAAACCCCATTAAATTATCCATTAAAGACAGAACCCAAATCTTTTAAAATAATCCATGTAAAAACCCTATTGTCTACGCTGTCACAACCACACAATCTACATTTTCGCAATAGTAATCCAAGCTTACGACCATCCCCATAATAAATCACAGGCAAGTAAATTACATCATGAATCACCACTAAATAACATTACCAATAAGAAAATACATAGTCGTGAATTAACAAGGGTGTCATTGCAAGCAATGGCACTGCTATAAGCTAAACTGAATCGTTTAAAACCAATACACAAAACCTTCATTAACATACCAAAACAAGAGTGTAAGTTATAGACATCAAAATGCATATGTTCACAGCCTTCCAAGCTAGTGGCCATATCAACGAATAAACCCCAGGTGTGAATGCATACAGTTATACCTTCTATATTTCACAAAAAAAAATATACATACTCGTGTTCGACATAAGTGCTATTGGAAGCAATAACACAATCATGCAATATAATAACGCATTATCTACAAGTCAAAACACAAAGTCTCCATTATATATATATATATATATATCAAAACACCTGATTCCTTTACAAACACGTCTATTGAATGCCCAGAATCCCAAACTTTCACAAACGATAAAACCCTTTCTCACACAAAGCTCATGCTTTGTCACTCTTTGCACGCAGAGGTAAAAGGGCATGTGTTTTTGTAGGGCTTACCCGAAAGGTTATCATAGACAGCTTGGTAGTCCCCCATGACCCATGCTTGGAAGCCGTGTCACCTGTAAAATCAAAACCAAGAATGATTAGGAGTATGCAAAACCTTTAACCAAAGAAACTGTATGACAAACACTGCAAAACCAACTAGAGGGAATACCTTCCAACACCAGGAATTCCTGTTTCCTCCACGATGTTGGAGAAGAAAAGAGCCAAGCAACGCAACCCACCCATAGCGCAGACCAAATGAAGCCCAAACAATGAAATACCCAAGCCTAGGGTTTGAATTCCCCCCATACCAAGGAGCATTAACTACGCCATCCTGTCCACCACCTTCGCTGCAAATTTTACCCCCATGCATATAGTTCCAAATACCATATTGTGACTTAGTGGTAAAACCCTCACTAAAACCCTCGTTGACTTCACTAAGCCATGGTTTCATGGCATATGAAATATGCCATGAATGTCTTACCCTATAAACCTTGTCATACAAACTTTAATATAATGTATACACAATCTTTAAATATAATCCTGGCAAAGTCTTAGGATTTAACCCATAACCTTAGGCTTAGCACAAAACAAATATTATGTTATAAATACACAACATAAGAATAAGAGTTGTCACAGTCCCAATCTGCAATAATAATATCACCCAGATAAATGCAGGTCTGATAACCCAGCTATGCGTAAACAATAGTATTAAGAATTTCTAGGATAGGACTTGGTCCTTTTGTCTTCAAAAGGAAATGGAGTAGTGTAGCATAGGTAGCATGCCAATCTTAGCAGTCGTAGCAAGTCTTCGTCACCTAATGAACCTGCACAAAGAAAGGAGAAGTTTGCATTAGTTCAATATGAACTAAGTAAACCCCGTAACAGCAAGTACAACCAGTTACCTCTTTAAGTGGCTCCAGAAGGGATACAAGTCCCGCCACTCCATCCCTTGACAATTACAAGTTAAGTCAGGATTTTCCACAAACAATGAACAAAACTTATAACCAGAAAGTAAGATATAACTGAATGAAACAGATATACATGAAGTAATACGTAACTACGCAAATACATGTTAAGTAGTAAAGCACTAGCAGAGTAATCATTTAAACCAATTCAATTAAAATAAACATAGTGTATAATTACATCAACAGTTACATAGGAAAACATCTAGAAATGATAAGGACAACTTACGACACTTTGGTATAGCAACCAAAGATCGACACATCCCGCAGAATATAAGTTAATGTCCAGATTAGGTAGTATCTAACTAGCCTATAATTTATTTATTTTTTTCAAATTTTGGGGACATTACAAGTGGTATCAGAGCCTAGTTTCAACACTAAGAGACCTAATGGGCGTGCCAAACATTCGTTGCAGAAAATAAAGTATGTTTTGAGATTTTGTTAACTAACTGAAAGTTTTCTTGTTATTAAAAATTTGCAACTGCAGGATTAAAAGAACACAGAAGAAGACAACAGTTGGAAAGTAAAACTGAATACTCCCACATGGCAATCCCACTCATTCACTACTACATTTCGATCCAAAATCCGACGGAAAAATCCAACGGCGCGTGGATTTCTTTTTTTAAACCTACCAAAAATCACAAAGATAAAAAAAAAAATTGAAAAAGTGGCCATAAGCGTCGCTTAAGCGATGGCTAGTCTCATAAGCGTCGCTTAAGCGACGGCTAGCCTCATAAGCGTCGCTTAAGCGACGGAACCTTGAGTGAGTGGAAATTCTATCCTGCCTAAAAAAAAATTGATTTCAATACGTAATTATTGAAAGGGTTTTTATACTATTGAAAAATTCCTTTGTACATGCACATTTTCATATTAGAATTTGCATATCTAACCTTAATAAGGGTGATCATACTAATGAGATATATCAATGGAAGGATATTAAGCTTGCAATACACATCGAGGGCAACGTTAAATTATACTGGGAAAGCTTAATACAAATTATTAAGAGCAATTATGTCAATAAAGGTTGAAACCTTACAAAAGACACTTTCAACATGTGAGTTGCCCAGATTGTGTGAGAATATACTTACAAAAGTATTGTAAGTAATAAAGAAAAAGGATGGTATATAAATTTTCCTAAAAGGATGTCCATGAGACTATGAAACCAAAAATGCCTCCATCGCTTCCCATCTCGCAAACATTTCCAATATGAAAGAGTTTAAGGTATGGAAACAAATAAAAAATGAGATGAAAAATCTAAAATTGTTATAAGACATTTCTAACCCTTAAACATAGACCATCGGATTTCTAGTAAGCAAAATATACACAAGTTTGTGGGACCCTTTACTAAAAGAAATACAATTTGCCAAAAAAATAAAATTAAAAATGGATACACTTAAGTTATGTGTCAATTTGTTAGTATAATTTTTGTTTTAATTATACATTGAACACTAAATTACTTGTTAGAAACAAAAGCCACTTGTTCACTTTTTCTTGAAATTTACAAGAACAAACTTATAATTAAATGCAAATTTAACACATTAAAAAGGCTAATTTTTTTTGAAAAAAAATAACACAATTCCCTACAAATTGTTTTCTTACTACACTTCAAAATTTACAAGGTGTATATGACTTTCAATGACCTCAATATAAAATATATGTAAAATGTCAAACATTCATCGCCACGTTTCACTAAAAAGTAGAACACGTCTCCATGGATCCACCCTCTTGCATATTTTAACATGCCTTCTTCTATAAAGAATAATGCAAGGCATCCATAACTTGGGTTTAATCATCAACATTATTTAAGAGAGGGATAGTGGCACAAGATTCGCAAATAAGATAGGGAGGGTCGACAACCTACGAGTAAAGGGCATTTTCTCTTAATTCATTCGATAATTAACCCTCCACCAACAATGACCATTGATAGGAAAAATTTGTAGATGATCTCTTTGTATGATGAAAGCGTGTATGAGGTCATCCCCTACAATAATTAACAAAATCAATTTGTGTCAGGTACATGGTCAATTATTAGGATGAGATAAAGAATATTACAAGGATTCTATACCACGAGGTAACCCAGTTTGGTAGTGGAATAACTACAATGCTTCCGTCAACATGGCTGATTGAAGGCATCATGGATTATATTTACCTCGACACTAGCCTTGCTTGCTCAAACTAAGCTAAGCTTGTTAATGTCGATAGATGGGACTCGTGCTATGATGTTACTACATGCTTTTTCTATCAACATGACACATTTGGCGTTGGCTTCATTGCCAACATAGAGTTGAAATTAGGAGATGGATGACATGTGGCATTGGTCAATGATCTAATAGGTCAAATTGTTGATGAGATAAAATGATTGATAAGTCAACAGTGTTATGGTCCAACAGTTAATTGATGGTGGTGTCCCATCGCTGGCTCGAGGTCAATTCATGGAGGGATAGTGTCTTAGACATTGCATTTGATATCTAAACTAGAAAAATGAGTTATTATTTAAAAACAAAAAAAACTATTGATACTTTGAGATGGTTTTGAATGTCACCCAAAGTTATGACATCCATGGAGTCCATGCACTTTTCATATGCATTGTTATCCAATTGTTAATGAATGACAATTTTCCATCACTAGTTTGTGGTCATTTCATGGAAAGCTGGTATCTTATGGTATCTTAGACATTGCATTTGGCGCGTGGTCAATTCATGGAGAAATGGTATCTTAAACGTTGCATTTTGCATCTAACCTAGAAAAATAAGTTATTTGTTAAAAAAACTCAAAAAAATATTATAATTTGAAAATGGTTTTGAATTATGACCCAAAGTTATGCCATCCTTATCCTTAAACTTAGAAGTTTATTGTTATGTTTTTTTATATCATGAACAAGTAAATAGATGTGCCAACTATTAAATTTATTAAATTTAAAACTAATTGCTATGTATATAGATTTTACTTTTATCTCTCAATTATAGGTTTTATGCATCATTGATGTTGAATGCCCATGGTGGTGGCACCATCCATGGAATGTTGGTTGTATTTGCAGGCCCTCTTCGGACCATAATTGACTTGGGTGATTGGGGTTTTCAGAATTAGCACACCTACTCATCGATCCAATGGACTGGGGTTTTCTCACCTACACTTGCCTACTCCTAGATTCGATGGCTTGGGGTTTGTTCACCTATGCCTACCTGCTCGCAGATTTGACAGGGTGGGGTTTCTCCAACGGCTGCACATTATCAATGCAAGGTCTACGATTTTGGTGAATGATATTGGTGGGGCATTTAGCTAAGCCTGCTCGCAGATTTGACAGGGTGGGGTTTCTCCAACGGCTGCACATTATCAATGCAAGGTCTACGATTTTGGTGAATGATATTGGTGGGGCGTTTAGCTAAGCCTGCTCGCAAATTTGACAGGGTGGGGTTTCTCCAACGGCTGCACATTATCAATGCAGGGTCTTCCTACAAAAACAAATAGAACCATATAGAATGAATAATAATCCGGGCCTCTTGGCTTGCACGTTTGTCGCACCTGGGAACGCGTAGTATAAGTTCATACTATCATTACAGTTTGACTCAACACAAATATCGGTAAGCTATACCATGACAAAATACTTACAGAAACGATGGAGTTTACAGTATAAGATATGGTAGACAGAATCAGATTTGGGGATTCATGGGTTCCTGCGTTTTTTGAGTATTGGTATAGCATTTTCATTGATTTGAGGGCTTGACCGTTGATGGCATTGTATTGTATTGCAGTACTCAATGACAGTGGAGCTGGTTGTGATGATGGCGAAGGAGAAAGAGGAGAATCTCGTGAACAATGAAGTATTTTGAGGTGAGGAATGTGGGTAGCCTGTGTTTGAATCCTCAACAGTTGTCTGCATTGATTATGATTATTACTTGTGTGGTTTTGTTTTTATGAGAATGGGAATAGGGCGTAGAAAATACAAGGAAGAAGACGATTCGTCTGAGGATGCTAGATCATTCTCCCTTTAAGGTATGGCTGGAAAACACTCTATAGGCTTTATAGTTTGCACACCATATGTTTGATGAAATTCCTGAGAGAGCAAACCCTCACTGTTGTTTATTGATACTATTGGTACTGCATTTATGTGTTTAGGGGCAGGAATGGGTATAATCAGGTTTTAATCTAATATAAATTTCATTTTTTGTTTCAAAACCTTGTGTGGCCATGCGTGGATAGGTTCGGTACAGAACCGGCGCTTGAATTGGTTTAAGGGCTAGTTCAGAGGCTTAGGTGGTCCGACTGGTTGAATCGATTGGTGCTAGTTCTGATTTGGCTAGTTTAAAAAACACGACTATAATAGGTGCAAACCCTCAACAAACCAACAATGGCCTCATTGGGAGGAACCGGTTGAGGCAATGACAATGGCCTCCAAGGAGCAGTATGGAAGGTAAGAGTACTGATCTCTACTAGGAATAAAATCAGTGAACTCCTGGACCTGGAGACATAGTGAAACCAGTGCAAAATTGACCTCAATCTGGAAAGGGTTCAGGTTCTCTAGACACTATGTTGGGGAATAGTGTTTTTCCACTGGATGATGTGGCATAGCAAGAGAACCTGAACTCTCTCTGTCTTGGCCCAGTCCTCTAGTAAACTTGGTTGCCAAACTTTGGAGATGTGCAAAACTGTGGGCTCGATAATGCTATCCAAGAGCTCCATCTTGGATGGGATGTCTTGAAAGAGGTGCTGAACAAAATATATGAAAAACATGGGATGATAAAAGAATGTTTCCTTTTGTATTTCAAAACTTGTGTTCAATTTTCAAAGACTTCTTTGGTGAGCATCGATCTAAGTAAATTTTCCAATTAAGCAACAGTACCAACTGCTCCGTATGCTTATCTCACACAACTTTAAAACTTTTCTGTATTACTGGAACTGGATCCTACTGATTCAGAAGCTAAAAGTAAAATTGATGCTTAGGGCTGACTACGAGGCATTTACCAATACTTTCAGTGAAACAGTTGGGTTAATGTTTTATCTTCGTGGAGTCAGTGCAATATACTTTTTATTCAGTAGACTATAAATCAAAATTGCAAATGAACCTTTATTCGTTGGTAGAAAAGGTTATTGTTTGGTTACCAAAAGCATATTGATATCTGATTGAAAGATGAATTCTGTAGATAAATATTACTGTCAAATTTGGGTAGCTTTTAATCACTTTCAGGAGTTGTTTTACTCACTGCATGAAGATTCAATTAGAGTCTATATCATAGAGAATAATCATGATTTTAGTGTAGAGATGTATACATATCTACCTTGATCTCTAAACAGTATAGAGATGTATACAACTCTTTTAGAATTTCAATGTGTTTCATCATGATTATTACCTAAATCCATTTGCCATTTGTCATAGGGCCTATATATTGATGCCCTTGGAACTTTGGTCTGTAGTTGCAAGCTTTAGCGTAGCTATGAATCTTGTTTCCAAAACCTTGATATTAAATGCTTGAAAAACATAGAGAATTAAGCTATGCATTGTAGCTTGCCTATGCATGTAATGTAATAAATAACCTTTTCGTCCAATTAGTTTTTATGGCCTAATTAAAGCGTGCAGTCAATTGCATTTGAAAACTTGAAGTTAAGAGTATTTACATGGACACATATACTATATGAGATTACATGTGAGAAAAAAAAATAGTATGCATCTGGGTTATCCTAAGGTCTTCTTGGGTCTATGCAAGTCTGTGGTAACCTTTGTGCTATTGTAGTTGCTATACGGCATCAGATAGCTAAGACACACTCTAGGTACTTCCCTCGATTCTTCAACTGTAACTTATTGTGATAAATTAACTTCATTTGTTAGCTATATAGTGATCACTAATTTCTTTTTGTTGTTATTGCCATTTGATAGGACAAGCAATAGAAACTTGGTCATTAAAAATAGCTATGATATGCAACTCCACAAAAACAAGAAAGGAATCTTGATCTGCACTAGTATTCTCCCTCAAAATTAGGTGAACTGTTTGGAATAGTACGTGACTCAAGCAAAAATCTGAAAGGAAACTTCTCTTGATTGACCATCTCTTCTTGCACCGTTTCTTTATGTACATAATGCCTGAAAATTGCTTCATTCATTCTTAAGCAGTTTGGTGGTAAGCTGTAACTTCTGGAGTTACCTTGGCAATAAGACTAGTGTTGTCTTTCCAGGAACTAGTTATTATCAATCATCATGGTCTAGCTGCTGATGATTTTTCTCATAACAAATCTCTTTGCGTATGAAGGAGACAAAATACTAGGATTAGAAAAACCAGGTTAGGCAGACTTGGTGAATTAGTCCTTCATTGACTTGCCTAAGGCATTAGAGTCAATTCTCTGTATAAATGAAATCATTTATATTTTCAAAATCTGTTGTTCACAGTTAGAAGATGAACATCCCCACAAAAATTCTTAGGCAATGCTTGCTTAGTGAATTAGGCCTGAAATGCATTTACCTATTGTTTGTTTCAGAGCCTTTGTTGTGTGTGTAAATGAAATTTCTCGGTTCAATTGGAAATCATGACAATCGCCTCGCAAATTTCTCAAAATAACCCTATGCTTATTAGGCATATGCATTCTCATCATGCCTTTTGTAGGTCCACATTGGCCACTTGTGAATTTTCAATTATCATGGTCTAGCTGCTCATGATTTTCCTCATAGCAATTATGTGTGTGTGAGTGAGCTAATGTACTAGGATTAAAAAAAAACCAGGCTAGGCAGACTTGGTGAAATCCTATTGCATCAAGCAATTGATCCCATCCAGACGATTTCTGTCGTGGTGTAAAGAGCCTCCCTTCCCTTGACTTTGCAGTAACACCCTTATTTTGATCTTGGTGGCACTTCAGTTCAACCTCCAAACTTATGTCTTCGCCTAATACTTCAGTGGTTTGAGAAACATCGCCATCACCTTTATGTTCCTGTTTCTCAGTAGCATGTTGAATATCTAGTTCTGCTTCCACTGATTCACATTTAGTGTCTTCTTCCCCAGCTTGACTAACTTGAACAACACCGTCAAATTGTGAGTCATGTTCCTCATGATGACTATTAGTATCATATTTTTCTTCCATTTCAGACTGTTGGTCATCATCCCAGTTTTTTTCATGCTCCACATCTTTCCCTCTATCATCCAGATCCATGCCAAGATCATCAGCATCTCTACCATCGGAATCACCATAATCAACATGTTCATCTTCCAGTTCTTCCCCTGTATCTTCTTTAACCCAAGTATGAAGCCCTGTTTCTCTGTATTCTACTTCTTCAACTTGATGCTCATTTTCAGCCTGTTCAACAATCTCCTTTCCAGTATCCGAAATATTATCAGTATCCAAAACAAGTTCGTATTCATCCTCATAACCATCAAACTCAGAGTCACCACCATAGCCAATTTTTGTGGCATCCTCTGCAGATTGCTTGTCCAATCCAAGCTCGGGGCTTCTAGGATTTTCCATAGTGGTGTTAATATCCTCTACACAAGCATTAACAGCACAGATAGTCACAGCATTTGCATCATCAACAATGTTGTCCTCATTGACAGTTTTGATAATTTGTTGATCCCTGGATGGAGAAGATGGGAAGTTTATTTGCACAAGATCAGGATTTTCATTAGTTGTTTCAGGACCACTTGAGTTTCCCTCGTAACTAGTGCCATCAGTAGCTTCAAAATTATCTTTTGCAGGTTCTTTATCTTGCTTACAATCAGCAGAAGACTCAGTTTTATCAAACATATCTACATTGTCATCAATCGGAGTATTATCTAACTAACTGTCACTTTGCAAGCACTGGTTTGTTTCCAAAAGACAATCTGAAGGTTTCTCTACGAAATGTCTATCATCTTGGGCATCAACACCAGAAACATTAATAACTGATTCACAAGCTCCTCCTGAAGGTGCTATGGAGAGGTTTAGTTCCCTTTCAGCAACTGATTCCTCTGATAGTGAAACACTCCGATACATATATGCAAGGTTCATCTCACACTGGTTGTGAATGGCATCGGGCCGAAGTCTGAGAGACGTATCAAGTTCTGAATCCTTTCCAGAAGCTGAGCTTTCTGAGAAATTCAGTGCATTATTATCTTGGTCTTCCTGTAAAAACTTGCTCAGCATATCCTGCTTAGACTTTCCAGTATCATGCTTAGCTTCTGAAGCTAATATGTGTACCTGAATCCCATCCAAATGTTCTGAGTTCTTATTGTTTGCAGTGTCTGCATGTAAAAATTCAGATTTAGAATCTGTATTTACAACTTCTAGTTGCTTTTCCCAAGAATCCATAGGGGTATTCAAGTCCCAATGGGACCTATCATCATTGAAATAGCCAGAATCCAACCTCAAAAGAATTCCTTTCTCTTGTTTCTCTCCATCTTCCTGTAAACCTACAGCAAAGCACTCCCCAGCTACAGAAGACATTTTACCACAGCCAGTTGTCTCTAAATGAGTTCTAGATCCTGGAGCAATAGAGTTACAACATAGGGCTAACTCCATTGATTCCTCTGTCTCCATGCATGTAATGTTATCTGTTCTGCTCAGATTATTACAATCTGAAATACCCTTGATTACATGGATTTCATTCTCTGCAGTGAGTAACAGATCACTCTGTAGCACATGGTCTCGTCTCCTAAAATATTCTTCCTATTTCATAGTGTCCATGCATGAATAAACTTCTTGTTTATTATCTTGACTACCAATATCACCATCATTCAATATTTCAGGTGTAGGCTTAGGAGTCTTGAATTCCATCAATTCCACTTTGGATACTCTGTCTTCCAAGCTGTTGCTCCCTGGTTTACCTATAGAAGCAGACATTGGAAACCTTGAATTTCCTGACAAATTAGCAATGCCAATATCCTGTGGAAAATAACCTACTGAACTAGGAATTTTCAAGGTATTTTCATTCAAGGGCTGACCAACAACCTCTGTGTATTTCTCGTGGAGAGATTCTCCTATAAAAGCCATACCTTCTAGCACTTGTTGTTCCCCCTGCTCTTGCCTTGCAGATGGTAATCCTTCAGAACGAACTAAAGAGGCAGTAAGCTCTGGAGAAGATGATCGCAATGGAGAAGCTGGAGTTGGGGATGCAGGTGGAGGAGAAGGGAGCTGGAACAGTGTATATTTCCATTTTTTTATGGGAACACTTGCAACAGGATCATCAAATTGCCGAGTGGGAATAGTAACTCCAAGCTCCTCATAAAAAAAATAAACAAAAACTATCAGTCAACTGTTGAAAACTAAAGCTTGTTATGCTATGAACACAGTTATATCTAAATAATAAAGCAAAATGCACCTTTTTAGACTCAGAAATTGAAAAATCATCCTTTTGTGGATCCTGTACAGCTTTCCTGCCACTCTCCTCATTAAATATTTTCAGAGGCTGGATCTCAGAGAGATCGGATTTCCCCACTCCCCCATTGGTTAGGTCACTAGAAACTCATTTTACTCCCTTCTTTTGAGTGGCATTAGTAGTGCTTCTTCTGAAGTTTGGATTTACTCCAGTTGGCTTTGAAGACCCTTCTTCTGGTGAGCCTATAATCATAGTGCCTCTACCACTGCAGACCTTACATGAAGCTGGTGCCTGGTTGTTTCCTCTCCTGAAAGTTGCTAGTGATGCAAAAACACAGGAGGGATGGGCAAGAACTGAACCTCCGTTGCAGTTGCAAGGATGTATCTGCATCCATATTTGTGAAGATTAGTAGCTAGCACTGATAAATCAAACCTAGAAATCACATGGAGCAAGGCCAATCTGTTACAAAATCTGGAAAGCAGAATTGCAACTTGTGAGACCTTATCACTACTTAAAAGATATGGTGCAACACTCACCATTATCTCAAATTTTTCGTTGTCCTCACATCCACAGACACTGCAAACAGACTCACTCCCTGATAACCCTACACTTTTATTATCTGTGGAGATATCTTCAACAGGAACTGCCTTGTATTCTCCCTGCAAAATGTAAGGCCCTCATATAAATCCTTTTAACCTCCAAATGCACAATACAACCTAATAAGGCTTTAATAGTGTTGCACCATGATCCCCAAAAGTTTGACCTTAAGGCTAAAATTGATAATGGCGATGGAGGCCATCGACTAGATGCAATACTTTAATCAAACAAATATATCTATGGAAGTCGGTATAAGAAAATCCATTTAGCTTACGCCCACAGAAGGCCCTACTGAATGGAATGGATGCCTAGAACTAACCTGCTCATCCATCCTGATAATAGTAATCTCGTCCCTTTCTATCTTTTTACAGGAAAAACACTTGTAATCCTCAGATATCTGCAAGCAAAAAGACATATTGTAAATATGTAGCAAATGGTCAAATTTTCAAGAGCAAATCCAACAATGAAGGTTTCTTTTGATGGTTGAGCATTTGACGTACTTTGTCATATGCAAGCTAGTTACAACAGAACATCTCAGCCCCAATTCATTACAAAAAAAGAGAAGCTAAACAGAAAACAAGCACTCAGGTGGACCAATTTCTATTCAAGCTCTTAAGAGAAAACAATAGATACCTAACCCCATTTACTCATTTGCTGCTTGCTCATTTGGTGATAAATTAGAAACATGATCACTACTTGAATGCAAAAATTAAATGTGCCACAAGTCTCATAATAAATAGAAATATTAAATGTCTTGACAAGCAAATGATAAAAATCTATTTAAATGCCTAACTTTTATGGAATAAGTTGAAAATATATTTGTAATGACTGATGCTTTTATATAATGTCATTATAGAATGCACTCTGCCATAATGGGCTAAGGACCAGGCTGGACCGTCCCTGTTGAAGCTCTCCTAGCATCCAAGTTAAATGGATCACTGTTGGAAATGTAGCTCTGTGGAAAACTTTGGATGGCTGACTGTTTGAGAGTCTTTCTTCAATACAACAACTGCCCATAATCACTGTTTCTTTTGCCTGAATTTTTCTTCACAGGAACCAAGTCGACTTAGATTCTCAGAAACAGTGGCCCGAAGTGATGTAGATGAAGCCCTCAGGCTTATGCAAATGTCAAAGATCTCCTTATTTTCTGATGAAAGAAAGAAGACCGGCCTGGATGCCATATCTGGCATTTATTCAATCATAAGGGATGAATACAATGGATGTCTGCTATGCAAATGCCCTGAACTGGATTTCTCGAAAGGTACTCTCCACAAACTGTATGAAGTATAAACAATATCATTAGTTCAAATTTCCTAATCAAAGTTGGTTTAAACGCATCTTAATTTGGTTTCCCGCATGTAGTCTTACACTGAAGCTCAACTAAAGGAGTGCTTGGAAGAGTATGCACCATTGAATGTGTGGCAAATTGATCCCAAATTAATCCACATTCAATACTAAGTAATGTGCATGTGAGGGGGGTATACCTTGCTTCCTAATAATATATGTAGGTGATTTTTTTTTTAAACACTAACAGACGTCGCTTAACCGATGCTTCTGTAGGTAATTTAAAAAAAAAAAAACGCTAAGAGACGTCGCTTAACCGACGCTTACTATTTATATTCGTCGCTTAACCGACGGTTTCTAATGTCGCTTAACCGACGCTTAGTCGTTATCACCGTCGCTTAACCGACGGTATACCATGTCGCTTAACCGACGCCTGTGTTTTATCTCCGTTGCTTCACCGACGGTTCTCCATGTCGCTTAACCGATGCCTTATATTTAAGCGACGGTAGCTGAGGTGTCACTTAACCGACGGTTTAAACCGATGTCGGATAACCGATGACAGGCTACCGACGCTTAAAAAAAAATCATAGTGTCGTACATGCGACAGGGAAGTGTCAAAAATCCGACAATACGGCCGTCGGATTTTTGGTCAAAATGTAGTAGTGATTCAACCCACTCATTCAACCAATAGGTTCAAGAAATAATTCTATCATAAGCGGGCTAGCAACCCGAGAGAAGAAGGAAAATAACTTAACATACCCCTAAACCTCCAGAAAGAGATTGTCACAGTCCTATTAGTGCTGACTCTCTTTCTCCTTGCAAAAAGAAACAGAGAAATGATGACAATCTCTAGGAAGAGTTCAAGAAGATAAAGCCCCAACCTATGAAGGAGAGATGAACACATGGGAGAAAGATGAAGAATGACTTATAGGTATGAGCAAATATTTCCGAGTACATAACTACTCTAGCGAGATGAAGACCCGTCTAGCCATCTATAATTTAAATGGAAAAGCAGCTAGATGGTGGAGAGACCTAAAGCATACCAAGAAAGATGAGGTAAGAGAAATCCGATGGAGTAATTTTCGCAAACGTTTTCAGGAGAAATACATGTCGGAAAGGTTCTTCAATATAAAGGTGAAATAATTTCATGAATTAAGGATGGGTTCCATGACTATGGATGCTTTCATTAAAAGATTTTTGGATATGTTATATTATGTGCCTTACATAAAGGACGAGAATGTGAAAATACAATAGTTTTTAGGATGTCTTCCTCCCAAATTTCGGGAGAGGATTGAACTTGACATGCCTAAAACATTGGACACCACCCTACACAAAGCTAGGATTTGCTATGAGCGTGGACAATTGAGGCTAGAGAACATCAACAGAAGTAGAGATGGGTCTAGGACCTTCTCAGACAACCACAAACTGGGTTTCAACCCACCACCTTATAGAAAACAAAACTATAGTTTTCCAGCCAATAAGAACTTTATCAAAACAAGTACAAATCCATATGTACCAGCTCCAAATGCTAACAAACCAGCAGCAAATGTGGGAGCCAATATTTCCCCGCCGGAAATGCCAAGGACCCAATTATGCCCGATACTGTAAGAACAAACCAATAGATTCTTGCACAACTTACAAGAAGAACCAACGATAAAGGACATAGCTGGAACACCATGGATTTATGCAGCCTTGGATAGCCGACAAGAAGACTATCAGGCTACCATCATTGAGATAGAAGGTAAGGTTTCCAACAGTTCTATTTCAATATTGATTGACCCCGGTTCTTTTCGAAGCTATGTATCACCTAAAACTGTTGATGTATGTAAACTAGACAAAGTTAAACTTGGGAAACCCTGGCTGGTGCAATTAGGCACAGGTATGAAACAAAAGGTTTCTGAAATATTTAAAGACTATGAGGTAAACCTGAATGGTTTTCCTACTAGAATAAACCTGAACATTCTACCCTTAGGATCATATGATATACTTATCGACGTGGACTAGATGGAACAACACCATGTCATGCTCGATTGCTTACACAAGTCAATCTTGTGTATAGATAGCAAAAGGAATCCAATAAAGATTCAATGCATACCTAAGAAGGTTTTCGTAAGACAGATATCTGCTTTACAAGAAAAGAAGTGCATTAGGAAAGGCTGCAAATTGTTTGTACTAAACACCCAGGACATAGAAGCTGAGAGAGAACAAAACATCGAGGACTTTCCAATTCTCGTAGACTTCAAGGATGTATTTCCTCAAGAAATCCCAGGATTACCACCAAAATGAGACTTAGAGTTTATTGTAGAACTAACACCAGGGTTAGTTCCAGCTTCAAAAGCCCCTTATCACATGAGCGCACCAGAGTTGGTGGAACTCAAACTGCAGTTGCAGGAGTTGATTGAGAAGGGATATATCCAACCGAGTGTGTCCCCTTGGGGAGCACTGATACTTTTTGTAAAGAAGAATGATAGTACGATGTGAAATTTGAATGTGCATTGATTATCGTCAACTTAACAAGATGACCATGAATAACCGATACCCACTCCCTAGGATCGATGATTTGTTCGATCAAGTATGAGGAGCCAAGAGATTTTCGAAGATCGACCTGCGGTTTGGGTAACATCAGGTACAAATTCACGACAAGGATATTCACAAAACCGCCTTTTGTACGAGGTACGACCACTACGAGTTTGTAGTGATGCCATTCGGGTTGACCAATGCACCCATGAACTTTATGTGTATGATGAACAATATCTTCAATAGATACCTGGATAATAAAAAAATTGGTCTTTATAGACGACATCCTAGTTTACTCTAAGATTAAATACGAACACGAGGAGCACCTCTGCATAGTGCTACAGGTATTATGGGAACACCATCTCTACGCCAAGTTTAGTAAATGTGATTTTTACAAACCACGGATACAATACTTGGGTCACATCATCTCCGAGAAGGTGATAGCTGTGGACCCAGAAAAGATTAAATCCATAGAATATTGGCCTACCCCTACTAGTATCACCGACATTAGATCCTTTTTGGGATTATCCTATTACTACCGAAAGTTCATTGACAACTTCTCGAGGATAGCTTATCCCATGACCGCTTTGCAAAAGAAGTCGAACAAGTTCTTATGGATGACTAAGTGAGAGGAAATTTTTTGAAATCTTAAACAGCTTTTGATGATTGCACCAATACTACGAATTGTGGATCCCGATGGGGATTTTGTTTTTTGCATGGATGCAAGCAAGGAAGGGCTCGAAGGAGTCCTCTTGCAGAACGATTACATGATCTGTTATGAATCGCGGAAGTTAAAATAACATGAACATAACTACCCCACCCATGATCTTGATTTAGTAGCCATCATCCACGCCTTGAAGATGTGGAGGAACTACCTCATGGGGAACAACCTCATTTCGCACATGCACTGATCATTTTCCTCCTCGCACCATCGATTACGTGAAACGATTTACAACCGTAGATCTCTACTACATGATATCTCGATCGTTCCACGGTGCAACCCTTATGATATTTCGTGATCCTTTTCTTCCTTATTCTTCGTGCATATTTCTAACACGAAATCACCCAGGACCATAGATCCAACCAGTGCCCTGATCTCCAGCGTTAAAAAACATATGGCCCACAATATTTTGCAGCACCTCCCTTTTGCTAAACCACGTGCACTTTCTCGGTGCAAAACCACTTTGAGTCGATGATCATACCCCCTCAAGATCGTGGTCAACCAATGGCGTGGGGTATACTATCATTTCACAGCCCCACTATAGCCTATCCTCTGCACAAGCTTCCATAATGAAATTCCTTTCGACCGTAAATCTTCATCCTCCTCAGATCTTGGTAGTTGAACTGTGCAAGTCCTATGCCATTTCACAACCCCGACGTGTTTTAACTCTCGAGCACTTTTCCATCACGAAATCTACACTCACCATAGATATTATACATCTATAGATATCGGTCATTGAAACCAAGAGGATATAATGGATTTCGCGATCCTCCACAGCTTTACAAACCGCGCATCTCTTCTGTGGTGAAAACCTCCTCCGTCGTCGATATGATTCTGCTATGCATCTGTGCCGTTTATTTTCCCCGTCGCATAACGAGTAGCACCTTATGTCCAACCTTCAAGGTCCTATGATAAGGAATTTTTAGATCGTACCCCTTCCTTCATTTGGCCTACTCTCATGCCAGCTGCATAGCCCAGAATGATGCTAACATATCTGCAAAAGATCCTCAAAATTTAGCACTGGTGCTTACCAGGTACTAACAATGGATCCAACTCGGGGACGCTATCCTCCCTGTGAGGTAGCAAAGAACTCCGTAGACCATGTTCCTTATCAATTGGGTTGGTCCTAAGCATAAACCTTCAAACTTTTCCCTGGTTTCTGTAATATAAAAAAGAAAGACCAAATGACAGATTCTCTTGGGGACCTTATAGCCTTCACCTCGAGATTTAAGTCTGTCAGAGAGCTATCCACACATGCAATGTTAAAAATAAATGGTGTATACAATGAAAATGGAGCCGAACTTACTTTACAGATAATAATGTTTGAGGATCGTCCCATTCACAGGAGCTCCAAATATTAGGTCGCCCTTTATCTCATCCAATACATAGGAATTCTTTCCTTTGAAGGAAGTAATTTTATATGGGCTCTTCCACTAGTGATCAGACTTAGCATGCTTCCCTTTTCCTAATGTGGTGTGTCCCACAACAAAACTACATCTCCCAACTGGAAATCATCAGCCTTGGTTCTTCTGTCAAATATTTCTTTCATTTTTTCCTAGAAACTTTGAGTTTTTTCAAATAGATGCTCCCTCTGTTGTTGTAGTTCTATCAACTGATACATCCTCCTTATAGTTGGATCTGTTTCTATCTCCTCTTCCTGTAATAGTTTCATCAGTGGAAGACTTAAGGAGATAGGGAAAATTGCCTTATAACCATATACTAGCTGGAAAGGTGAGGTGCCAATGGATTTCTTTATGTTGATATTGCCAGCCCACAAAGCATGAATCAACTTTGTGTGCCAAGCAGCTTCTTGATGATTCTCATGAGGCTCTTATTTGAAGATTATGTTAGCCCATTTCCCTGTGAATAATAGGTTGTGGAATGTCCCAACTGTATGCGATATTTGAAGCAGAAATCCACCATCATCTTAGACTTGAATGCAAGAGAATTCTCAATGATTATCTTCTTGGGAACCACAAATCTTGACAGGATATGCTCCTCCAGAAACTGCATGACCACTGTCTTGGTACCTTTTCTTGTGGGAATATCCTCGATCCATTTAGTGAAGTAACCAGTGGCAGTGAGGATCCACTTGTGCTACCCTGAGGAATGAGGGTTGATCTCTTCAATGAAATCTAGCCCCCATTGCTGGAAAGGGGCTTCAACCTTTATGGGTTTCAAAGGCAATGGCAACAACTTCCTTCTGCCTTCAAAAATATGACATTTATGGCAGGAAACCACTTTCTTATGAGTATCAGAGAAGATTGTAGTCCAATAGAATCCCACTCTCATGATCTTGTTTACCATGCCTTTCTAGTAGTGATTCCCCCCACATTCTCCTGCATGAAACTATTCAATGAGTCTCTTGGCCTCCTATTCATCCACATAGTTCAATAAAACTCCCTCTGGCTCCTTCCATTACAATTTTCCCTCCAAGATGCAGAACCAAATTAAAGATGAGTTTGAAGCTGAGGGTTTGTTTGGATTGTGTTACATTGTTTATGGTATAGAGATTATTAATTAAGTTTCCTGAGCTTACATTTCATTTCAAGGGTGGCTCAGACATGATACTGTCAACCCTTGCGATTTTCATACAAATTCTCATACATACTCCTTGGAAATGACCAACTCAAGTGATCCGACAGAACCTACTATGACCTTACGGAGCTATCAACAACAGAACTTTTATATATTACATGTTCAAGAGAAGAATCATTTGGGCTTCGCTCCAAAGACCTACGAGACATTCGGCTAATTCATAGATCATTCAATGTACCATGTATTATGCATATCGTTGAACCAAGTTAATGGTTTAAATATTATCGATGCAACTAGAAAGTATCCATTGTCAATTATACCTTTGATTTGTTTATGCAAAAATTCCACAACAACATGGATTTCTTTTGTGTGATAAAGTAATTTTGCCATTTTGAAGGGTTAATATACAACGTCAAATCTTTAATTTTTTTTGTTTGGGTCCTCATTTCATTTTAAAAATAAAAAATAAAAAATTAAGATGTATACAAATATTAACATATTCATTTCATAGTGTTAACAAATCATAAAATCGTTATGACATTTAACTAAACATTGTGAACTTAGCGTATTTATTTCATATTGTTAACAAATTATAAAATCGTTATGAAGTTGTAACTAACTAAAACATTGTGAATTTTAGCGTTTAGGATATGTAAAAAGAATGTATATCTATTCTTATTTCATTTTGTTTAGGAGATACAAAAATTTGACGTTCATTTTGTATATAAAGATTTGGAGTCATTTACATTATTTATGTTTGAATATCCATTTTGTACAAATAAAATGTGGAGTTGTTTACATAGTTTATGTTATTATAGTATTTGGTGGAATAGTATGTATTTATTTCAAAGAGATGTTATGATTACTAGTGTATATATCGATATATACACTAGTGTATACCTGTATATATACTAAAGTATATACCAATGTATATTACTAGTACTAATATATACATTATAGTATATTACCAGTGTATATATTGGTATAATATACCCTAGTGGTAAATGCACTAGTGTATATACCGGTATATACACTAGTGTATATACCGGTATATACATACATACAAATGTGAAAGAATGTGAAGTATTGAAGGAAAAGATGCATAAATTGACCAATATCTACTATGAACACTCTTCCACTTCCATATATATGTGTGTGCATATACAGGAAGCATGCATAGATGGAAGGCACTTAAGTATATGCATGCACATATACGAAAGGAGCTTCTGCATATGTGCATGGATATACATAAGGCGCTTTCGTATATGCGCATGCATATATGAAAAGCATGAATATACCTCTCGAGCCTTCCGTGTATGCACATGCATATATGAAAGTGCCTTTCATAAATGCTTGTGTGTATACAAAATGTGATTATGTATATGTGTATACATATACTGAAAGCGTGCATATACGGAAGCATATGTACATGTGTCTTCCATATATACATAAGCGCATGTACGAAAGCATATATATGGAAGCGCCTTCTGTATATGCACTTCCATATATATAGAAGCGCTTCCAACTGAATATATGGACATGAAGTAATCTTAAAATATAGAAATAAGAATAAGTTATTGTATATATATACACACACGAAGTAATCTTAAAATTTTAAAGAAAATATACTAGTTAAAAGTTCCATCTTAATACACACATATGAAGTAATCTTAATATATAAAAATATGAATAAGTTATTATATTTAATATAGATTAGTACAACATTATAAGAAAATAACTTTTTTCCAATTATATTAATATCAAATACATATCTAATCACTTGTAAGTATTTAAACGGTTTCTTCATAAATACATTTTGAACAAACATCTAATATTTTTATACTTTAAAAACATCTAATATTTTAATACTTTAAAAATATATTTTATATTTTAAAAATATATTTTATGCATAATTAAACCAAATTTAAATAACATTTAAATATCAACAAATATAATAAAACATTATTACTTTAGATTTAACTTTACATTTATGTTTTTTTTATTTGAAAGATTAAAAATAGTGAAACAAATGTGTTAAAAAGGAACTAAAAAGGAATTGGTCGTACTAATGGAGAAAGAGATTAATAAAATTCGGATTTTCTTAATCAATACTATAATATAAAATATCAAAATGTTATTAGCTTCAAATTATAATTTAAAATAATAATAAAATATAAAAGGTTAAACTATTTGAAAAAGGATTTCATGATTTGACTAATGCATAAAAAGCCACTATTCCTAAATTAGAAGTTCTATCTCTTACTATCCAATCAAACTTTCAAGATAATCTAAGTGATCTTCAAGATAATGTAAGTGAGCATTATATGTGTGTGGGGGCAAATAGAGAACATCTATTGGATTTTCGTCCTTAAAAATTCTTATTATCTTTCTTGAAAAAAAAATTAGTAGATTTTCATCCTTCAATGAAGCTTATTATTATTCTTCACTTTTGAAAAAGATAATGAAATTGATTTTGAAAGTGAAATTACTGGAATAATTGTATGGAGACATTTCTAATAAGATATTCAAAATAGAATCATTTTCCTTATTTATATCTGATTTTTTTAAAGAACTTGTTTAATGAATTTGTTAAGCAAATTGTTTGTTTTGAGGCTAATTGACTCTCAAATCTAATGATAAATCCTAACCTAAAAGAAAATAATATATCATTATTTCGGGAGTGAAATAGAAATGACCTCTAACAACATAGAGGTTCATGTCAACAAAATAAACAAAACATCTTCTAGCAATTTTTTTATGATTACTAGCAACTCTATAAAGTTTAGTTAAATTATAATTGTGTCTCTATTAAGAATTTATTAATTTTTTTATTTATTATTATGATGAAGCGTTTCTTAATTGGTATGATCAACTTTACCCACTATCTATACAACTTATAAACTTGTTACTATCATTTTTAATTTAATAAGAAAACAATGATAAAGTTCACAATATCCTATTGATTTTTAATTATACTTATTCATTATTTTTTCCATAAAATATATATTTTATAATAAATATAATTGAGTGGATTAAAAAATTATTTAATATTTTTTTAATCATAATTCTCTTTGCAACAAATACCTACCTACCTAACATATTCCACTAAATACTATAAAACTTACTACCTAATATATTCCACCAAACACTATAAAAACATAAACCATGTAAACAGCTCCACATTTTATTTCCACAAAATGGATATCCAAACATAAACCATATAAACAACTCCAAATCATATACAAAATCAAGGTCGAATTTTTGCATCTCCTAAACTAGATGAGATGAGATGAGAATGAATATCCATTATTTTTGCATCTCCTAAACGAGTTGAGAACCCTAAAGTTCACAATGTTTTAGTTAGTTAAAACTTCATAATCATTTTATGATTTGTCATAACTTCATAATGCTAAATATATTTGTTATTTTAAAAATATATTTTTATATGATTAAAACAAATTTAAAGTTAACATTTAATTATCAACAAATACAATTAAACATCATTCTTTTATGGGTTTTTATGGGTTTAGATGAACTATTAGATTTAACTTTACATCCATGTTTTTTTATGTGATAGATTAAAGATAGTCTAACAAATGTGTTAAAAAGAAACCGCTCATATTAATGGAGAAAGTGATAAATAAAGCTTGGATTTTTTTTTAATCTATAATATGATATAAAAGATCAAAATGCTATTAATTTCAAATTATAATTTAAAATGAAGAAAATCTAAATGATTAGAGTATTTGAAGAATGATTGCATAATTTGACAAATGCATAAAGGCTACAAACTTAGTTGCTCCTAAATTAGAATTTTTATCTTTTAATATCCAAACAAATCTTCAAAATAATGTACTTAATCTTGAAGATAATCCAAGTGAGCATTAGATGTGTGTGGGGTAAAATAGAGGTTACAAAGTTCTTGTATAAACACCTATTGAATTTCCATCCTTAACAATTTTTATTATACTTCTTGAAAAAAGAAAAGGAAATTTGTAGATTTCCATTCTTCAATAAAGCTTATTATTATTCTTCAATTTTGAAAAGGAAAATGAAATAGATTTTGAAAGTGTAATTAGTGGAATACTTGTGTGGAGTCATTTTTAATAAGATATTCAAAATAAAATCATTTTCCTTATTTATATATGAATTTGTTAGGAAAATTGTTTGTTTGACTATCAAATCTAATGAGAAATCATAAGACCCCAAAAGCAAATAACATATCATTATTTCTGGAGTGAAATAGAAATTGCCTCTAACAACATAGAGGTTTAGGTCAACAATCATTTTTATTTTAATAAGAAAAAATGATAACCTTCAAAATATCTTGATTGTTTTTTACTTATATTTATTCATTATTTTTTCCCTAAAATATATATTTTATAATATCTTGATTGTTTTTTACTTATATTTATTCATTATTTTTTCCCTAAAATATATATTTTATAACAAATATAATTGAGTAGATGAAATAATTGTTTAATATTTTCTTAATCATAACATCTCTTTGAAATAAATACATACTAATCCACAAAATACTATAATAACATAAACTATGTAAACAACTCCACATTTTATTTATACAAAATGGATATTCAAACACAAATAATGTAAATGACTGAAAATATTTATATACAAAATGGGCGTTAAATTTTTGTATCTCCTAAAATTCACAATGTTTTAGTTAGTTAAAACTTCATAAGGATTTTTACACTGAAGGTGTTATTTAAGGGGCTTGCTTCTCTCAAGGTTTCGTCGTCGAATCCTCATCTATCGAGGGCCTATTAGGAGCCTCCATGTGTCTTGTCTCTCTAGAGTTTGCCTTCCAACTATGAGAGTGTGCCTTCCACTGTTCTATGTTCTCGCAACTTTCATGTCTGTTGCGTCAATGCAAACAGTATGTGAAGCTAATAGGAGTTTGTTGATCCATGATCAAACACTATTTTATAAAATGAAATGGCCATGAAAAATGATTGTTTTATAAACTGAAACGACCATGACTTCCTCTGTCGCTCTCCAAAGGCACTGGGGAAGAAGACAACTCTCCAAGTATCCGCACTTGAATTCCATATTCTGTAAACTATAACATATTGACTTGTCTAATTGTTGTTATTTGCAAACGCTCTTGCCTTCCTTCGGAAATTAAGAAAAAAACTTAAACATGATAATCTAAGTGGGTGTGAGAGGTTGAAAATGATGCCAGAATCCTTCAACTCAGTTACTTGATTCGACTGAAACATCTCAATTTGATTTATTGCAGCGAGTTGAACCTCTCTAGCGAAACACTTGGAAATATCAGGACGCTTGAAAGCTTAAATTTTAATGGGTGTCACAAAAGAGAAGTATTTCCTCCCAAGTCACACATCAACATTCCCTGGTTAAGCTACGTTTGGGATGTATAAATTTGAAAGCATTTCCAAGTGATATTAGAGATCTCAACCATTTGAAATTTCTGGAATTAAATTGCCTTTTGCTAAAATTCCTGTCGGCTTCACTTGGTAACCTAACGAACTTAGAGAGTTTCAATATCCATTGCTCTAGATTGAAATGTTTTCCTGACTCGATTGGAGAGTTGAAACAGTTGATATCCTTGTCCATAGTTTATACATGAATAGAGTATCTAGTATCACGGAGTTGAACCATCTTGAAGTTTTGATAGTAGAGGATTGTCCTATTCGTGAAGTGTCATTTCCCAGTGTCGAAAAAGTTTAAGGAGGCAAATCATAATTTTGAAAAGGCATTCCTTAGGATATCTATTACCACAATTATAATATGAATTTTGATAATTAATTAATTTTAATCGTATTATTAAAATATTCATCTATCATAATCATAAGAGTGAGTTTGGCCTACACATAAGGCATTTATGTTCTATGAAAGTCTTCAAAGTATGATAAATTATAATACTTACGTTATAAATTATAAATTGTTTTTTGAAAAAATTAAATAAATATTGATTTAAATATATATTATCATTTTTTTTGAAAAAATAAAATAAATATTGATTTATATATGTATTACCCCTAAAGCGGGGAAATGAAACACTGAAGAGAACTTTCTATAGCAATGTGAGTCTCCATATATCTTAGGCTGATATAAATTAACAAAGTGGCTTATTCTTTATATTAACTATTTTGTCATAACCGTATATAAGTATCTTATAATTTTAAATTTATAGTCTATGCATTCTCATTTAAACTAGAGATTACATAAGTCACATTTCTGAATAGCTAAACCTCATTTAATAGCATGTGTGATAAAATAGTTTAAAATATTCATGACCATTTTAATGAGTAATTATATGCATTCAATTTTTTTATTGAAAGAGTTGTTACTTTTTTCAAATGTTTATTTTTATTTTTACAATATTACGTCTATAAAAGAAAATAACTACTAAAGGAGATAGCAATATAGATTTTCTCTTAAATTATAGCAATATAATTTTTATTTTTATTTTTTTTTGTGAATGGTGATAATGTTGTGATGAAATGGCGTTTTGGATCAACCATTTGTTCTCTAGAATATATATTTTAATTTATATACATCTCAGTAGTCAAAAATATATATCTTGCCAATATTAAATTTGGTCATCAGATTAAACCAGCATACTTACAAAGAATTAAGGTTTGTAATTTTAAAATAAAAATGATATGCAATTGAGTTTGACGAAATAACTCTCAATTGTCAAACTTGCGCTTAGCTC
Organism: Pseudotsuga menziesii; assembly: GCA_001517045.1. Classification (NCBI taxonomy): domain Eukaryota; kingdom Viridiplantae; phylum Streptophyta; class Pinopsida; order Pinales; family Pinaceae; genus Pseudotsuga; species Pseudotsuga menziesii. Next base: position 13,736 of record LPNX010759646.1, on the reverse strand, counting down.
GACTCTCTGCTCAATAAACTTGAACTTGCTAGATGTTGCATGCAAGTACCAACTGTCATGGAAAGTTTGCCAAGTGATTCCTTGCTCATGACCTCGGTTGGTTTATGTTGTAGCCTCTTGTCCTTTTTTCCTTGTCTTTTAAGAGCCAAATGCTACAACCCAACCCACTATTGAATATCAAATACATAGGGAAAATTACAACAGCAATGGCAATATGGTCGCTATATTCATGGACGACGAAAGTGCCTTGACTCTACCTAAATCCATGGATTCTAACATAAGGAAGTATTGTCTTGAACTTACAAGAGAAGATTTCATAGGGAGGCATATCCTGCACTTATCCTGAAGAGTTGGATCTGCTAGACCAAACAATTAAGTGCCTGGAAATGGCTAAGAAAGTACTGCAACAACAACCATATTGCCTTAGACTATCAGTGATATGTAGGTTATGATGCAGCAATCTGCAAATACCAACCCAAAGAGATTAATAGTTCGAATTGGTCTCATTCAACTAAAAGTGATGATGTCACATTGTACCTGATTTCATTTAAATTTAAATTTGTGCCTGGAACCTACGTCAAAGATACAAATGGATCCATTAGCAGAGCTCATTGCTCGACAAAAGCTTTTCAAAGCCCTAGCCTATTGGTTTTTTAAATCCTGACAAACCTTCAAAACACCCACGCACCCAAAACTACCAAATTTGAATTTGGGAGGCAGAGTTGTCGATAAAGCTGTAAAATTGCAGGAACATGTGGTTAAACAATCCAGGTTCGTCATTGTAATTTCAATGTGATTTCCATGCACTGCAACCTTCCCTTCCTTCGATGGCACTGCAACCTTCCCTTCCTTCGATGGCTGGCTCCTAGTTTACGTCGTGGATTGGCAGTGATATGCCTATTTATCTCCACCATTTCCATTTTTGCAGTGCATTTGCTCTAATATATAATCACAAATGATTGATTGCAACTCAACCAGACACGTTCCAAATCACTCAAACATCCAAATAATTATTAGTTTCATTATTGTCTCCACGGACATCACGTTTGTTAACCATTGAATTGTGTGAGGCTTACACAGTGACTTGTCCGTTCAAGTTTCCTTTTGTTGGTTCGACATCTCTATTGGAATATAAATATGTCTAAGTTGTAATGGCTTCCATGTGTTTTCCATTAAGATGCATTGGCTTCCCCGTGTTTTCCATTATGATTCCTGGCTTATGGAATTTGGGTTTTTAAATGTGAAAACCAAGTTTTTTGGCCTAAACTCATATGATACCCCAACTCTTCTGGCTGCGCCTACTATTCACAAAGGTCCTATCTAGCAAGCCACCTAGGCTCACCCAAATTTCGGATACATTCTCGCTTCCTGCTCATATGACCGACGCGTAATCATTTGGAAGGAGGGTCAGTAAGACAACCAATGGTCGCAGGTTCAAGTCTTCAAAGTGGACGAGGACTCCATGAATTTGATCTCATGGGCACCCCATGAACTGGGTCCCTGACTGTCCTGTGGTTCCTCTGACATCTCCATAACTATCTTCACAAACCGTGAGGATGGATCCTGGGATAAAATGAAGATAGATCAAGCCCACCAGGTGGGCGTTACAGTGGTTTCATAGGCACCCCACGAACTGGGTCCCTGCTTGGTCTGTGGTTCCTCTGACAGCTCCATAACTATCTTCACAAGCCATGAGGATGGATCCTGGGATAAAACAAAGATAGATCAAGCCCACTAGGTGGGCGTTATAGCGGTTTCATGGGCACCCGCTTTTGCTCCCGGTTCCCTTGTGGGGAAACCATCAGATCCCATTTAGAAGCTTGTGTCTGGTGGGTGTGATAACACAACTAAAGTCTAGAAAGTAATCGTCTTCACAGGTTGCGAGGATGGATCCTGGGATAAACGAAGATAGATCAATCCCACTAGGTGAGCGTTACAGAGGTTTCATGGGTTCCCGCTTCCGCTCCTGGATCCTTTGTGGGGCAGCCATCAGATCCCATTCAAGATCTCATGTCTGGTGGGTGTGATAACACAGCTAAAGTTTGGAAATTTGCTTATTTTTTTAGTTTTATTTTGTTGTTTTTCTCTGATATTTTTATGTTTATTATTTTGATGGCTTGGGCATTGACTATCCATAAATCCCAAGGATTGACATTAACAAGGTCAACCATTGATAGTGGTAACACTGAATCTCAAGGCTTGAACTCCACAACAATTTCGCCCACTACAAATTTAGAAGGAATGTGAATTGCACCATCATTCTCCTTCAATTGCTATGCAAAGATGAAATACACTTCATATGTCACACTTCACAAAACGAAGAGGCCCGTCTTCATTCTCTATTCCTTTCACACTTAAAATTGCATCCCTCAATCTCTACACTCCCCGTACCAAATTAAAATACCAATGTTGCTTGCTAATATGATTAGAGTCAAACTTGATAACAACAATTATATCACATAAGTAAAATTTCTCTTATGACAAAATTAATGGACATTTCATTTCACTTGCCATAGATTACATTGGTTTTTATTTATTAAATGGGTTCATAATTATTGCTTATTAGTATTTGCACTATAATTTCTATAGGTTCACTATACTTGCTTTTAACACATAAACATACATAATCTACATACACATAGTTTTCGTTCATATTAAACATACCAAAGTTCTCTTCAGTGTTTCATTTCCCCACTTTGGGGTATGCTAGTATAATTTGTTAACAATATGAAATGAATACGCTAAAGTTAACAATGTTTAGTTAAAGTTCATAACGATTTTATGATTTGTTAACACTATTAAATGAATATGGAACAACAAGTTAATATTTTGTATACATGTTAAAAAAAACTTTTCTTTTTTAGGAGACGAAGACCAAAAATAATTAAAGATTTGCTCAATTATCTCGTAGAAAATAAATTAGTATTTATTTTAATAATGTTGTTTCTTTATTAAAATATTTTGTTGTATTGACGTTGTATATTAACCCTTCAAAATGGCGAAATTACTTTATCACACAAAAGAAATCCATGTTGTTGTGGAATTCTTGCATAAACAACTCAAAGGTAAAATTGACAATGGATACTTTCTAGTTGCAGCGATAATGTTTAAACTATTAACTTGGTTCAACGATATGCATAATACATGGTACAAAGAATGATCTATGAATTCACCAAATGTCTCACAGGTCTTTGGAGCGAAGCCCAAACAATTCTTCTCTTGAACATATAATATATAAAAGTTTTGTTGTCGATAGCTCCGTAAGGTCATAGCAGGTTCTGTCGGATCACTTGAGTTGGTCATTGCAAGCAGTATGTATGATAATTTGTATGAAAATACCACCCTTGAAATGAAATGTAAGTTCATGAAACTTGATCAATAATCTCCACACCAGAAACATTGTAACACAATCCAAACAAACCCTCATCTTCAAACTCATATTTAATTTGGTTATAGATTTCACCAGGAAAGTCAGTGAAAAAGTTCCTGAATCTATTATGGTTTCACCGTCGCCATCACTCTCAAATGTCAATAACTTGGAGCACAGCTTTAAGCAATTTCCATCAATACTGATCTTGGTTAAACCAATGTAATAGTATATGCTATATGGATAAGGAGAGCAATAAGCACCCCACAACGCAACCGACGGTGGATGGTGGATAGGTATATGTCATGCACAATATCGCTTGCTCAACCGACGGTGGATGGTGGATGGGGATGTAGTAGAAAATCTTTTGTCGAGAAATGAGATGTGCAAGGAGAGTCACAATATTCCAGAGCCCCCACAACATTAATCATTCCTAGCCCCTACACATGAAGTGAAGAGGGGTACCCTGTGGTTGAGCTACTAATGGCGGCATTCGCGCCTAAATCCCCTTTTCACGCACATGGTGAGGTGAACTGACTGAGCTATGCTAATGTGTAATTAATTATCCAATACAGTTGTCTTATCAAAGCTTCCAAATTTTAAAAAACTGTCGCCAACTCATAATGTTGCTAACCCATCCAAATTTAGAATTCTATCCAGCGCAGTTCAATTTTCATAATGTCGTTAACTCATTCAAATTCAAATTTCCTTTTTTCTATAGAGGGCGTCCATATCACTCTCGGCTAACAGTTTCACTGATGGTTGTGAAAATTACAGTCATCCAAATTCAGATTTCCATTGATCTCCCTCTTCGCTAAGAGTCTTCATTGATGGTCGTGAAAAATACAATCAAAGGAGAGGATGTGATTGTCAATTCGTTGGTAGGATGTGATTGTCAATTCGCTAGTAAGTGTGAATGCATACAACAATAATTTTTTTAATGGATTTGCAAGCAACCTCCAGTTATCTTCCCATGTTTTGTTGAGAATGAATCCATTGTCGATGTCTACCCCTAAGGCCAAGAAAGTGTTTGTGATACCACTCTTATGAAACTAACTGGAGATATGTTTTTTATTTTAAAAAATTGTAAGATATTCACAGCATAAAACTGTAACTTGGAAACTAATATCTATATTATGAAGTTGATAGGATGTTAACAATAGTAAACAATAGAAAAAATTCAGCAGTAAAGTCAACACCGACAACAACAATGCATTAATAACAGTATAAATTCTGTATTTTCCATATGGGATAGTTGGATTGTATAGAGAGATCCACTAACTAACATTAAACGTAAAACCAACTAACATAAAATTTGTCTTAACATGAAGTTCATTAACTAGCAGAATTATAAATGACTTCAAATTTCCAATGTTTCACATAAATTTCTAGTGATCCACATAGAGCACCAATAACTAACACTAAAAGCGGATTATTATTAGCCTTCTTAGCAGCACATATACAAAGTCTTTGTTATAATTAAATCCAAATGTCTTAATTGATGCCTTCTTTCTATACAAAACTTTTTGTAACTAGCTTTGTCCAGAGACCTTGTGGATGACCTAATGAATGGAATTATGGCCTGTGATTCCCTTTGCCAATACAACTCAGGAAAATGCATTTTTTATTTGCCACTAAAACTTATCCGAATGCATTTTTGTATTGTGAACACAAATAAAAAAGCAATAAGTATATAAACCTTGAATTATAAATATTTCATATTGAAATAGATGCATAAAATTGAAGTTCCTTCCCTAGTATTAATATTTGCAACTTGATTGTTATATTAGGGAGTGTAATACTATAATTTAGGTAAAGATTATTAGTTGGAATCAATAGAAGAATGTGTGTAACATATGAACTCATTAGATCAATCACAGGAGTAGGAAATTTGAAAATAAAAGATGTCAGGAATAACATAAAATCATACTTTCATTTATATTAAACTCTATTTTATTTTATTTTTGCAGAAAATCATAATGTCGTCTAGTATGGATTCAAGGTTCATTCTATTTATGGATTCAAGGTTCATTCTATTTTGGACAGACTTATTAAGAGAAGTTCTTATAAATTATTCTTCACCAAATACATATGATCTATTCAATGTTTTTGTGAGTGTTTTTATACATGTGATGCTCATGTATGCAGAGATTGAATTACTATCCAATATGCAAACCTGCAAATAGTGGTGGAAATTTCCATGGAAAATATATATTTTGGAATTTAGTTCAACAAAAAGTAAGGGAAACACAACCACATTTTCGTGATATATTGTATCGTCGCCACTACAGGATGTCTTTTACTATTTTCCATATGCTTCTATAAAAAATAGAACCATATATGCCCAACACAAACACAGTACAATTTGTTCGAGAGCCAATACAATCTAGAAAAGCATTGAGTCTAGTTTTGCATCGTCTCGCCCATGAAACTTCTACATACATAATAGCAGAATTGTATTGTGTAGGAGAATCGAAAGTAAGAAAATACACTATGGTCATTGTGGATATTATCCTTCAAAACTTGCAAAATGAGTATATCAACATTCCATGTGGTATTAGGCTGCAAAATATTTTGAGCAATTTTCATGCTTTAACACTACTTCCCATAATTTGTGGTGCAATTGATGGCACACATGTTAAGCTCTCTTACCGTCTAGGAGAGCGCTATACCTCTATGAACTATGCAAATAGACATCATTTCTATAGTGTTTTGTTGCAAGGAATATGTGACCCACAAAAAATATTTTGGGATGTATCTGTCAATGCTCCCGGTGGCGCTCATGATGCTGATCATTGGAAATGTTCTGCAATAATAATAAAAATGCAAAAGAGAGAGGTGTTAGCAACTCCAGCATTTAAAATTGATGGAAGCATTGACTATCCTCAATTAATTGGGGATTTTGGTTATCCTATATCTCCCTACTTATTCAAGCCATTTCAAATAACAATGGTTCACAGTTACACACTCTTTTTGACAAATATTTATCTAGAGGTCGTGTGAATATTGAGAATGCATTCGGTATACTTAAGGGGAAATGGAGATTTATTCGAGATGTAGGTGTAGAGTTGGAGAAGGTTCCCAAGATTGTAGTGGCATGTTGTGTGCTCCATAATTTCTTACAAACGAATCATGAAGATGAGCCGGAAAACTAGGTAGATCCACATCCCAATTCTACAATGCAGTTACGGAGTCAATCCATGGAGAGAGATCAAGGTCAAGCACAAAGAGATATTTTGTTTCATGAATGGGAAATACAATATAATTTTAGTATGGGGCATTGAACTACTTTTTATGTATCATAAATCAATTTGTTGAGTATAGATCATGTTATGTACAAGCTACATCCATGTTATTGCTGCAAAAAGAGAAAATGTTATTTACCTGAGCAAAAAGTTTTGCAATTTGGAGTTGTACATCCAATATTTTGTCCATATGTTTGCTTTCTTGCTCCATTTTTGCATGCTCAAGTTGTAATCTTCCTTGCTCAATTTCTTTCATTGTTTCAGTGAAATGCATTAGACTTTTCTCCATTCTCTCTCCCAAGCCTTCATTGGAAGTTCTTTTTCTTTTTATGCGTTTGCATTCAATTCCCTTTTTGTTTAGCAGAGTTGTTTTGTGCTTTTTCTTCGTCAATATATTCCATGTACATATACGAGTCTTCTTCATGTGATTTACCCATTTCCTTTGTTTCTTTCTCTATTGCGGAAGTGTTTAAATTAGCCCATTCTTTTCCATTATAACCTTGCATCAGTCCAATCATCTTGGGATTTTTTCCAATAATGCATTCCATTTCATTATAAAAATTACATGTTGATGGCATCCCACATGTGTTGTTTTCCATCTGTTTCTCTTTCTTGAAAGTCTTCTTCAATCTGTTCCACTTGTACTTACATTGAATTCCTGTGAAAGATGTTCTACATTCAAGATTAACATCATTTGCCACTTTATCCCAATGCTTCTTACCAAGGTTTCCATGATTTAAATTCACATAAACATCTTCAAACTTCAAAATCAATGTTTGCACAGTGTTTTTGGGCCAAAGTTCTTCTCTACATTCCTTGGTTATGTCTTTATTTTTCATTTCATTCTCCTATGTTTGAGTTAATGGAATGATTTCCTCTATATCAGAATCATGTTGAGGACAACTATTAAGTCCAAGATCAAGAGCAATCAATTGATTATATGCACTATAAGATTCCTCCAAATCAACATCATATGCATTATTCAAAATAATTTATGGACGCCTAAATCATCCTTGATAATTGACTAAAGTTTTAGATGTGGAACCGATACAATGATCGAAGCTTTTAGTAATTGATTTAAAATGCTAGGATTGAAATCCTGAAAATGAACCTGAACATTTTCTCTCATATGGCACTTTGTCCATTGCATCAACTTCCAATAATTCCTGCACGCATTTATAAAGACGGGAAAACATTATTTCAAAAGAATACACACAAAAAACATAGATGAAACTACTGAGATTAAGATTATTACAATACCCAAATTTAATTTGCAAGCAATGGTTACCAGCAAAACACTCTACTATATTTGCAATCCTATGTACATTTTGAATAGTCTATATAGCAAAAAAAATTAATCCTCTTTAACAATTTACCGTACATGTTACAAATAGCAGTTTCCATCAATAGACAAAGCATAAGTATAATGCATCTTTTTAAAGATGTCCTTTCCCAGAACTACAAGCCTTTTTCCCACTCGGACACATACTTATTGAGGAATATTAGTAATTCTATTCTTGAGCATTTTCAAAATAGTAATGGGAAACTAAACATGTACATTTGCTTTGCTCACCACTCATGGTTGTATCGTTTCTCCCAGCAGTGGCAATGGTGATTGCTTTTGCTCTAATTCTTGAAAAAAATGGTTTTGAAAAAAAAAAATTTATAAAAGTTATGGAAACCAGGAAGGAAGAATAAAAAAAATTATATAATATTTTGCAGAGAGTCATGCAAGATTTTGCATGGTTAACTGCTTAATTTTTCCACTTTATTTCTCATCATAGTTCACAATCAGACCGACCATTACCTTATCACTGAAATTGTAAATTTTGAAATGGATTGAGAAATTTGTCTTTCAGTATGCAACCTATTCATCCTGTACTTGCAATTTCCTTCAACAAAAACATATTTTAAAAATAATTTTCATCACTTTTCTAATTAGCCCGAGGATCTTACCTCCTATTTAACCATTTGGATTAACAGATATATGTACAAATACATACTTTGCAATGCAATTCCTTCCCTTTTGCAAAAGAAAAGAAAATGTACATTGAAATGTTTGTTTGAACGAGGACTAGAAATAGTTTTTATGGACCTAACAACAAAAACATATTTTAAAAATAATTTTCATCACTTTTTCTAATTAGCCCCAGGATCTTACCTCCTATTTAACCATTTGGATTAACAGATATATGTACAAATACATACTATGCAATGCAATTCCTTCCCTTTTGCAAAAGAAAAGAAAATGTACATTGAAATGTTTGTTCTAACGAGGACTAGAAATAGTTTTTATGGACCTAATTTATGGATTATAAAAACCAATAGGTGAACCGATATAAACCTAAATTCCTGATCTCAAATACAGTCGGTTAACTATTCCTATATTGTGCTTATAGGCTCAAGCAAGAGTTGTTTTAAATGGTCAAATTCGAAGAATGACATAACGATTTAGGGAAAAGAAATGAAAATGTAATTGGGTATTGAATTCAACACAAATTGATGTTAGTTTTATCAGTCAAAATGTTTAAGAAACCCAAGTTTTTAGAAGGATCACTGATCATTAAAACTAGGTCGAGGACTCAGATGGATTCAAACATAATTAGATTATGTTGACTTTTTTTAAGAATCTCATGATTCAAAAATATTCTAGATCATAATTTTGCATTGCTCATTACTCTTTATTCAATTTTTTTTACAAAAATTAGATTCATATTAAAAAATAATCATATTATAAAAAAATTCATTCGTCATTACTCTTTATTCATTTTTTTTTTGCAAAAACTATATTCATGATTCAAAAATAGTCATATCATAATTTTTCATTGCTCATTACTCTTTATTCTGAATTTTTTTTTGACAAATCAGAAAACCAAAATATTCAGAGCAAAGGGTTGTTGAACCACATAAATTTACAGAGAAGCCGAAATTGACAACTACAGCACATAAATACATAAATTTACAGAGAGCATTGGTTCAATTAGTAAATATAATATCTCTTATTTGAAATAATATAATTGAAATTTGAGAAGCCCCAAAACAATAGCCACAAGATGCACGCGACTTCACTCCCTTCTTTGATCTCTCTATTTATCATGCATCCCTTTCCTCAATGCATAAAAGGAGGTGGGTTAATTCAATAGATATGAATCCAAAGATGTTGGTCGGAGGGATATTGATCCCCTATAGAAGAAGCCTGTAATGTCGAATGTCACTAAGGAAAGAACTGAGAGATTAATTAATTAATTAATTAAGATAAATAAAAGAAAAAGGAAATAAAATTACAACAACATTGGAAATCCATGCTCAGGAGAAAATATACAGTTTTCTTCCTCTCAAATAGGCCATACCATTTACCATACTAGTGGTGTTGATGTCGGCTAGGATTATTTGCTACTTGTGATTCAGGTTCAATGCATCCCTTTTATATTTGTCTCATAGTTAAATTCCATTCCTTTCCTTACAATAGCAGCCTTACCTTCCTGCGCGCTACCTTTATCAAAAAAACCCACCAACAAATGTCAAATTCCAAATCATTCAAAATCGTTTGGTAGGTTAAGTTTTAATTCACTTATTTAATTTACCTGAATAGCTGGCAGATTGGTATTAATTTATATTCGACATCAGCCTTGTAAAACAGGTGGAAATGACTGATTCGTACACCCTACCAGGAAGCTTTGTCAAAAGGCTAAGGCTAAGCCTAGGCTGCACCACATTTTTTATCAAGGTCATCCTGGGCTCAGAGCTCACTTTTTATGTTATCTGTTGCGGGGTGCTTATTGCTTGCCATCCTCTTTCACTGCTATTTCCCACCCCTTTGCACTCCACTCTCTGTATTTTCAGTATTTATTAACACCGAAAGAGAGAACAATGAAAATACGTCGCCTCGAACTTTCATCAAATAAATCTCCATAAGCACTCTAATTTTTACATTTTATCATGTTGATCACCAAAAAAAATCATCCATAGTTGAACTTTGACACAATATCAAAGTTCAAGGTCTATTTACACTGTGGAACTGGCATTGAAGAGTATTAACTGCCATCAAGCATGTGAAACAACCATGGCTTTCGAAGGGAGTTGTCTATATATGCGACAATTTCACCAGGACAACAAAATCGTCTCCTGCAATCTCTGACTGTCACTTGTCGTGTCATAGTTATATATATTGTCAGGGGATGGATGCAGCATGACAGCCTGCCATTAACTCCATGCCATGTATCATATCACCCATTTGGATGGCCATTTCCACCTTTTGGCTTCTGCTATATGCATATGCAGACTATAAGCGACAAACTTAAATTTGAATCTGAATCGGCCCACTCATGATTTGAATTTTTTTATCTGGGTGGTTACTCTATTAGTTGTAGATGTAAAACCCCTAAACAATTTGTTTCATGTCTGCTCTACTTTACTCTGCACTGTCTCTGCTGCAAACCATGAGATTAGTCTCCCATTCTCTACAAATCCCATGGTAGTTGCAGCCAGTAATGCATCTCAATCGATCCTCAAGAGCAAGGGAGACGAATTCGCTCCGTTCACTAGATGAATCTTTCTTCATGTTTGAAATAGTTTATCTACGCTACAATGAAACGACCGTCCGGTCTGCCAATCGAAACAGGCCAGTGTTAAGAAAGGTGAAGCTGGTTGTAAGTAAAGATAGAAATTTGGTGTTGAACGATGGAGGTGGAGATGGGTTCTTCATTTGGTATGCAAATGTTATAGGCGCTTTGCATATGATGCTCAGTCCGAAGGGAAATCTATTGATATACAATTGAAATATAAATTGTATACCAGAGAATCCCGCCACAGTTTCTATTGTATTGTATAAGTCTAAGATATTCACATACTAAATAAATACAATTTTTTAAGCAATCTCTATTTTTAATAAAAATAAATAAATACAATTTTCAAAGCAACCTTCATTTTTAATATAAATAAATAAAGCAATTTATTTTCGTTATTAAATAAATGTAAATGTACCATTATACTATATTTATAATATTCTATTCTATTATAAACTGTGATGTGAGAAAGATTTAGAGGCTAAAAGAAATTTAAGATATTATAAAGAGGTCATCAATCCTACTCTAGAAGATCAAAAGTATCTCTCTGTTTTAACTAGTTCAAAGAAAAAAATAATATAGCCAAAATAAGAATAAACACTCACGAGCTCCATAGTGAAACGGGTCATTGGATAGTTCCTAAAACACCTTGGTTGGAAAGGATATGGCATCTTGGTGAGAATAGGAACATTGAAGATGAAAATCACTTTCTCTTAGAGTGCCCTACGTACACCCACATTAGATCTCAGTTTCTTAATCTTTGTTGCAACACTGGCCTTCCTAGCCTTTTAACTTGTCAAAATTATAGTGAGCTCGGGATGCTTCTCACCAAGGTCTTTGAGCATAGGAATAGAATTTTAAAACGAACTAATTAATTGGTTTCTTTAGGTCCGATAGACAAAAGTTTGGTCTCAGTGGATGTTAACCATCAACATCATAATTAAAGTTATTGAATTATATTATATTTTCATTTTATTTTCTAAATTTTGATTGTTGGCGTAGATCCAAATCCTAGGCTCTATCAAGCGCCGAGATGGGTCACATCTCTCAAGGTGCAAACCTCTACTTAGGTATCCATTGATTTGATTCAAACCAAAAGTCACATCTTTTATTTAAGGTCCACATATAATATTTTTATTATTAATATTCAATATTATTTATGGCCGACATATAATATTGTTTATTTTTTATTTTGTTAAAAACGAACATTGCATCATTTCCCCACACATGGTTTTAAAACCATATGCAAGGCCCTCCTACAACCATGGGTTGTTTAGGAGGCCTTGCACATGCTCTTAAAACCATTTGCAAGGCCCTCCTAAACTATGTACAATAAAACCATGGGTTGTTTAGGAGTCCTTGTACATGGTTTAAAAACCATGTGCAAAGCCTCATAAACCATGTACAATAAAACCATCAGTTGTTTAGAATGCATTGCACATGTGCAAAGCCTCCTAAACCATGTACAATAAAACCATGGGTTGTTTAGAATGTCTTGCACATGGTTTTAAAACCATGTGCAAGGCCAACATTTTTTGGGGATAATTCAATTTTGTGTTTTTTTCGTAACCCACATATTTTTTTACGGATAATTAAATTTTTTTTTTTTTATTGTTTTGTTAGGAAGGAAGATTACAACATCTCCCCCATATTAGATTGTTTTTGTGGTTGACATTTATTTTGGCCTATTAGAAAATTTATTTTTTATTAATAAAATAAGGTTACGAAAGTGATATTATTTTTTATTTTGCCGACATGTTACAAACGTTATTAATGTTACATCACATTACAAGACCTCTCCCATAATATTCACTATCACTATTATTTTTTGCCGACATATTATAAACGTTACTAATGCTATATCACGTTACAAGATCTCCCCCATACTGTAGAGCGCCTCTCGATACAATTGATGAGATTTTATATATATTTATGTGAAAATTATTTTAAACATTTTAATATGTAATTTAAATTTAAAAAATCTATACCATTTTTGGAAAATATTTTATTATATACATTTATAATTATAAGTATGATAAATTTTCAAATAAGATATAATACTTCAATTTCGTCAAATATATGGATATGTTAATTATGTTTTTTTTAACAATAAGTTAAAATACACTATTATTTAATATAAATATGATTAAAAACATTAATTCATACTCATTAGTTTGATTTAATTTTAATTTTATTAAATGTTTAAAGTTTAAATATTTGAAGTTCAAACTTATTTGTATAATGTAAATGATTAAAACAAAATGTTGATTTTAGAGAAATTTATTCTTCTTTATATTTGATAATTCCATTAAACCATATTTATGTATATGTTTAAAATAAAGAGATATGGACTATTCATGTTTTACTTCCTCCCTCGCCTAATTTCATTCAAAGTCATACCATCCAATCAATCTCTGAACTCCCCCAATAGACTAGATTGTCTCGCTTTCCATGGCACAAGTCCTTTGCTCCAATTAATATAAGAGTCATCCATCATAGTGTGACTACAACCCTAATCTCCATCTCCCTCTCACAACCCCACTCCCCCCCCCCTTATCT
>LPNX010759641.1:0-48024 GCA_001517045.1 Pseudotsuga menziesii | reverse complement strand
CGCTTAACCGACGCCTATAGGTGTCGGTTAAGCGACGCCTGTGTATTTTAAAAATACATTACCATTACTTAAGCGACGACTAGATCTGTCGGTTATGCGACGCATATGTCCTGGAGGTGTCGGTTAAGCGACGCCTAAATGGGTCAATGATGCTAACAATTTTCGTCACCGTCACTTAATAAGTGTCAGATAACCGACGATGTACATTCAACCGACGGTTAGTTAAGTGTCACTTAACCGATGGTTACTTAGGTGTCGGATAACCGATGACAAGTTTCTGACGCTTATAAAAAAACCAAAGTGTCGTACATGCGACAGGGAAGTGTCGAAAATCCGACATGACGGCCGTCAGATTTTTGGTCGAAATGTAGTAGTGATCCCTGAAATGAAAGGGAATGGTGCAGGCCTAAATTCAGCCATGTTAAAATTTACTAATAGGTATGATATGTATTGGGACTGAGTGACCATTATCCCATAATAATTTTTGCTCATTTTCAAGCCCCAAAAATTGTTTTAGGAGCCAGAAATCGCTCATTTCAAATGCATTGTGGAGAGCAGTTTTGATGGCTGAAATAGAAGAAAATGTGCTACCTGTGATCATTAAGTCATCAAAATATAAAAAAATAATAATAAAATTACCATTATCCTACTGTATATACACATTTGGATCTTATCTACACCTTTGGATGTTTTGCGAGAGAAGGAAGGCATCCATCTTGGAATACCACTCTCTTGGGGCCTATTTTAACCCGTATAGTGACTTCTTTAGCTTGCAAACAAAAGATGGATAAGAGATGTAGCCCTTAGGATGCTTCATGTATATCTCCTCATGAATATATACATGCAGAAAGGCTGACTTAACATCCATATGATGCACTTCCCAATGCTTATATGCTGAAATCGCCAAAACTAGGCGGATGGATTCCACTTTTGCAACCGGTGCAGAAGTATCATGGTAGTCCACACCTTGGACCTGAGAGAAAAATTTTGCCACCAAAATTTCCTTATATTTTCATGTTCTTCCATCAGCATCAACCTTGGTCCAAAAAACCCACTTGCATTGAACCAATTTCCTTCCCGGAGGAAGAGAAACTAGCTCCCAAGTAGTGTTTTTCTGAAGAGAATTCATCTCTTCATCCATGGCAACTTGCCATCTCGGATCCTTCTGAGAATGGTAGTAGGAATTTGGGTCTAAAATAATAATCAAATAAGAAGTTTCAAATAGCAAATTATCAGGACAAGAGAGTGCAATACCAACTCTTTGGAAATTAGACTGTGTTCTCCTTGGATCCTCCGGATTTCCTATGTTATCTTTTGCATAGGACAGTGTCTGTCGGGCCCATGTGGGAAGATGATTTTTTACTTCAGGTTCTAATTCAACATATGATGTTTTATGCACACTAATATCATAAATTATAGGATCCAAATCAGGTTCATCACCCCCAATTTCATCACCCAAATATTTAGTAGAATAAGAAGGAAATTCAACAGTTTTCTCCTTCACTAGTTCCATTTCCTGAAGAGGCTAATCAAACTTGACACTTCTTTCGATGATGATATGTTTTGTTTTGATATATAGTGGCTTGAAAACTTTTCATTAATTAGGATACCCAATAAACATACATTCTATGCTTTGTGGTTGCAAAGCCCTTTTTTTATCAAGTGGAATTCGGGCCCATGTAATGGACCCAAACACCCGCAGGTTCGACACATCCGGCTTGTGTCCGAAGTATGATTCGAAATGGGTCTTCCCTTTCACAAATGAGTGTGGCACTCTGTTATGAATTTATTCTGTAGCATGCATGGCTTCATCCAACAAATTTACAGTGAACTTCTTCGATTCCAACATACAGGTGGTCATCTCCTTGAGAGATTGACTCTTCCTTTCCACTACAACGTTCTGCTCGGAAGTGTAGGGAATTGAATGTTGGAAATGAATACCAATTTGGGAGCATATGTGTAGAAAATAATTACTAACATACTCCCCACCATTATCATATCTCAATATCTTGATCTTAATTCCAGAGGCATTCTCAATCAAGGCCTTCAGTTCAGTGAATTTTTCACATGCTTCAAACTTATTTTTGAGAAAGAAGACCCATGTGTACCTTAAAAAATCATCAATAAAAGCCAGACGATACCCTGAGCCATTCATGGATGTGACAGGAATTGGACCGTTGATATCAGAATGTATCAGCCCCATTATGCATGTAGCTCGGTTTGCCTTCCCCCGATCAAACTTGTGCTAAGGGTGCTTTCCAACCACACAGCCCTTGCAAATTCCAGTGGTTGCTTTGATGACCGAGAGGCCTTCAACCATGGAGTTTTTCTGTAATTGCTGCAAGTATTTGAAATTGAGATGTCCAAACCTCTCATGCCATAGCCTACTAACTTCATTTCCATGACTTAGTATTGCGGTGGTATTTGCATCCGCCACAAAGTGGGAAAACTCATAGGATTTAACATGATGGTTTGCAAGGCCTTTAGCAACAAGTTTCCTGGATGCAAGTTCCATTATATTAATGTCATTTAGGCTGAAAGATACTCTCTTAGGCACTCTTGTGTGTATCATTTGATAGACACTAAGGAGATTTGATGCCAAAGATGGTACATACAAAACATTTGAAAAATAGCCATTCTCAAGATCAACCATACCTTGTACTTCTGAAATGATGGTGGAGTCATCTCCCATGTGGATGGGGATGGATTTGACAGTATCCAGAGATGAGAAGGAGTATCTTTCATACATCATGTGGTTCAAATCTCCAAAATCAATCAAGAGTGCTTTGGACTTCGAATTTCTTGCCATGATGGCATGACCCCTTTCATGCTGTGGTTCTCGATCTTGCTGATCTCTCATCCGAAAGATTTCCGGAAGATTGATGTGATTTCTCTCAAGGAGAGAGGTAGCTTCATCAAGATTCTTCTTCATGCAGGAATTTTCAGGGTGGAATCCCTTCCCGTAGTATGAACACTTGACTTTTTCCTTTCCATGATGCCCTTTTCCTTTGTTCTTCTTTGAGCCGGAAGAATCATCATGCTGCCGGTTTTCAACTTTAGGCTTAGAAGCTTCAAATTTAGTTTATGGGTTATTCTACTGCTTTTCTTTACCCTTCAGATCTTTAGGCCCCAAGACATGGAGGGCTTGATCACGGGAGGATCTGATGATCCCCATCTAGACAATATTATCATGTTCACTTGTTAGGGACTCAATGAAGGCATTGAGTGTAGGAATATTCCATCCAGGGGTTGTGAGCTTCCCTTCATGGAATGTAGAGACAAAAAATGAATAATCAACTCCAAGTTTAGAGAGTATGGTGAGTATGAGCTGATCATCCTCCTTATCCACTTTGCATTGATTCAACAGTAAGACAATGTGCTTGAACTTTGTGAAGAATTCATTCAAGGTCTAGAAATTGGAATGTTGGAGAGACATCAATTCATTTTTGAGCAAGTAAACTCTCAAATCATCCTTCTTTCCATACAAGGTTTCCAATTTGTCCCAAATTTCCTTTGGAGTCTTCAATCCCGAAACATGGAAAAGAAGATCTCGGGAAACAGAGAGGCACAAGAATCCAAATGCTTCATCCTTCTTATTCAAGAATCTAGACTTGTCTGTCACAGAACCAGGCTCTTCTTTAGTGTCCATGGTGAACCTATAGAGTCCTTTGGCACATAGCTGGATCTCCATGTGTCCATTCCATGAGTGGAAATTGAACGGAATCAAAAGATCTACGGAAGAAGCCATCTGAATTTGCTGGAGTGAATGCTTTCACCTGTTAAAAACCTAAAAATCATAACAAAAAGGGCAATGTAAGGTCAGACAACCTAGACATTTTAGGATTTCATCACACCCAGCATAGTCAACCAAGCAAGCTTGATCAACAAGTTCCTTACTTGGGGTATTAAGTGGTAAGCCTTGGCTTCTAGTGCAGTGCTGGATTTTTGAGCTATTGCTCAATTTTCATGCAAGATCTATAAAAAACCTTGTTTTTGAGAGATCTGAGCTTCGTCCCACTGTGAGCTTTGATACCATATTAATCTGTCAC
This sequence comes from Pseudotsuga menziesii, assembly GCA_001517045.1. NCBI lineage: Eukaryota > Viridiplantae > Streptophyta > Pinopsida > Pinales > Pinaceae > Pseudotsuga > Pseudotsuga menziesii. The sequence continues at coordinate 43,975 of LPNX010759641.1, read as the reverse complement.
AGTAATCTAGGGACTAAAACATAGTCTCATAAGAAATTAAAGACAATAAGGCATGAAAATGGTGTAATAGTACTACAAAATGAGTAGCTGCTCTGTATAGTCAATAAAGAATGAGTAATACAATACAATGATCATGCTGCAAGCATGAATGACCATGGAATTTGAATTTCCAAGGAGGTCATTCGAAATTAAATGAGTGAGTCTAGCTTAACTGAATGTAAGCCACAGTCAACACTCAAGTTAACCACTGATCAAAACCCTAATTGACTCAACTGAGCCCTAACTGAAGTCGAAGTGCAATAAATGATTGAGTCTAACTAAAAGTAGCTCAGACACATGTCATTGCAGACCAACCAAGAAGTGGTAGCACATCAATGACTCTAATGAACCTCAGTGAGGTTAACTGAAGTGTAACTGACCATCAAAAGTCGTTGGAGGCGCCTCTGTTGACTCCAGTTCATTAAATAATCAATAAATAATCAATTTAATGGAGGAAGGCACCTTCACTGCTCTGTTTAACTGATTATAGACATCAGTTAGGAATATGGGGCATTAATGACACTCATATCACCCCTGGAGTGCTCCAGTTAGCCTCCCTAAATGTAGGAGAAGGCTAAGTTATCCTCCTTGACTGAAGATAGGCATGGGTGTGATCAAGCTGATGTCATCTAGTGCTCCTCTAATGTCAATTAAGTCAATAAAACTTAGGATAGTGGTTTAACTAGGACAAATTGAACAAAATGAGTGTGTATGGTGGTAAATGTCTCCAACACTAAATAGGGCCAATTCACCTTGGCGTACGAGTTTGTTATTAAAGGAAGGTTGTTCACATGATTCATGGCCTATTTTGTGAAGAACATTTTTGTGTTTGGAGGCTTCTTTATAGATTGACAATTTTTCACTTGGGTGGCATCTAGGGCCTACAAAGCAAGTTTTGTTTTACTACAAATAGTGTTATGGTCTATAGGAATCCTACAAAGCTAATTGAATCGACAATGAAGTAGGTTTAGAGTATCAATGTTTATATTTCTAGGTTAATTTTTTTTTTGAATTTAAGTGTCATGTGTGTGACCTGTGCAGTCCCACATTGACTTGATCGAGTTAGTATGGATTGGGCAAAATTGACAGTTTTGTTACCAATCCAGTCGAGTCATACCCTGACTTGCTTGGTTTGGTACCAAACTTGTCACTCGAATCATTTCAAAGTTCGAGTTAGCTCAGTTGGGGGTCAACTCGGTCGACTCGACCGAGTTTGAGTCTAAGTCAGTAGGCTCATTGTAATATTTTTATCAATAAAGGATTATTCTATATAATTTATATATGTGTGCATAAGTCTTCTTACAATCAGTAATAAATAGGGGATTTTTACTACATTTTGATAGTTTGATAGCTGAGAAATGTTAAAGTTTGAGGAATAAATATAGAGTTATTGCTTTCAACTTTTGATGCCTTTGAAGTAGATTTCACTACAAACTAAATATTTCACATGAATATAATGGCAAAAGTGTGAGAAAATTACATACATTTTATTTTCATTCCCTTGTATTACTTCATTACATTCTTTTTTAACAACAATATCTATGGCATAAAACTATAGAGGGTAAGATCTCAAAATTGCAGCAGGAGAGAGTAAATATCAGAGTGGAGATTTGTTAGAAGGAATATTTCACCTTCTGCAGATAGCAAGGTGTTCCTCTAGTCTGAATGGTTCAGATCTAGAATAAATGAACGATAAAGGATGAAGACCCTACCTAGACGTCGTAGATACCTAGAATGTAATGCTTCGATAGTAAACCTATGTACCTGCAATCAGATTAAACACGCAAACACATCAAAGCTACTAGAACATAATCTATTAATCCATGTAAGTGACTAAGGAATCCAACAACATTTACATGTGAAATCAAACAACAACAGTAAACTGGGACGAAAATTAGCTTTGGATTAAGATAAAATGGAGAATTTTACAACCAATCAAGACTTAGTGTTGACATGCATCTCCACGAAACCAAACACTTTCATCCCCATAAGCTCTAGCTTGCTCTCTATGCTCCCCAATGGCTTGGGCAAAGTGATCAATCTAACAACATAACAATACCTTAAGAGTTCTCTCCCTCAACCATGGACATGAGCTTGTATTTATAAGGGTAAATGGATAGAGATGGTTGAGATATTTGTGGATGAGGTGGCCTCCAAGATCCTATGATGGGGGATCTCAAGCTCAACTGACCCATAATGATAGGGATAAGGGAGGCCACAAGGCTTATGCTCTAGAAGCCTCGAGAAACTTCTCTTTTTCCCATTTTACCGAGGGTACCCCATTTCTCCTCTTATGACAGAGCGGTTCAGGTAAGAACCACTTATGGAACAAGGGTAACAGGCAGTGGCATCGCTCATGGAAAATAGCAGAAGGGCGGTGCGAACAAGGAACCGCTCATGGCTAACAAGGAAAGCGTGGTGCTGAGCATTTTTGTGAAATATCGACAAATGGTATGAGTTTTTCTCCAAGTTTTTGGATTAAGGGTAATTAGGTATGTCAAAGGTCTTATGACATGATGGTGATAAGATTTTGGTATAACAGGATTCTCCCCAAAGCATGAGTCTTAGAGGGATACGATAAATGAGAGCTTTGAGAGAACAAGTCGTTGCTACGAGGTGAAAATGTCGGCTTGATCGGAGCATGTTGTCAAGTAGGCATCTGTAGTACATCAGTATTTTGACTCATATAAGCAATTAACCAACTCATGTCTGCAGACCAATACAAGGCAGATCCATGGGAGGAATAAACAAGCATGGCTACTAGAATACAGTGTAGATCCATGTGATAGAGGACTCAAATTTGGACATAGCTACTAGACATACAATGTATATCTATGTCATATAGATGCAAATTTGAGCATAGCCATGACCATACAAATGTGGATCCATGCTAGATATAAAAAACTCCATCGCAACCGGGGGAAAAGCAATGAGCGCTTTAAAAAAATACCCAGGGTATTTGTCTCATCTCCCACAAAGTACGATTCTATCCATGTGGTTGCAATGATCTGAAGTCGAACATGGTAGAAACCACTTGATGGCCGGCCAATGATGTGAACCGTTAACAAGTGCGGGGGAAATCACCATTAATGTCAATGATTCCCAAGGTACTCTAGTACAATCTACTGAGTGTGAATAGATGTCATGATATCGAAAACCTAGTCAATTCTATCGATCAAAGTTCAATGATGTGAACCTATGTCGAGAGTGAGAGAATATTTCATGAAGGCATACAGATCTCAAGGTACCAAGTATTGTTTCTAAGACTATTTCTTGGATGATGAGCTAGTGTCGATGGGAATAGTCTCGTCGAAGGAGGGCCATGCTGAGTCCCATATCAATGACATGAAACTGGGAACATAGTTCTGGAATGATGTAGTAACCATAAGACTAAATCAAAAGTACTAACACAAAGACTGTGTGGAATGCAGAGGTAAAACTTCTTCGAATCCCCTTTGAACATCAGGTGGCATGAGAAAAGACTTGGCAGCATGACTAGACTGGACAAACACACAATGTGACAGTGGACAATGTATTCTTTTGAAAGACTCAAAGGAGTGGCATGACTCATGAAAGTGGATCATCACAGAGATCAGCTGAATACCCAATTGACTGACATGATGTGCAGACAAGTTCCATGTTCAAAGGTAATGACAAACAACTACTATTTATTGCAAAATGATTCCCTTCCCATTTCCCCCATCATGGTTGATGAGTGCCTCTTTTTGGTTTTATGAGTTCAAAGAGGGTAACAAACACTCGATATAGCTTGTCAGAAGACATGTCCAGACTCATATATTTTACGAACCTGAGAGAGGAGGGGTTCCTTCCCAAAACAGGTCTCTCAATGTTTAATTTAACGAGTCCAATGAAAGAAAACTTAGTATCATTCATGTTTAGAGAGTCTGAACGAATACCAAAGAAGACTCCAAAGGGTCCTTTTTCATATGATTTAGTCTCTAAGGCCTGGAAAAGTGTAAAATCATACCTTAGAGAACTCTTCCAATCATGATTGGCTGGAGTGTTACTTTTTCGTAAATAGTCCCATCTGAACCGAAAAAGAGATAACCTATCATTGGACATATGACTCTTTAAATACTTTAATGAGCGTGAAGAAGACAAGATCGCTCGACAATCTTTTCATATTTAGGGAGCCTAAAAAGAGTTTAACGAAGACTCCATGAGGTTTCTTTACACAATGTCACTTTTTACAATCCTGGAAAGAATCGAAAATGGACTCGATGATATTTTCGTGTTTAAGGAGCCTGAAAAATATGTGAAAAGAAGAATCCATAGCGTTTCTTTACACAATGTCAATTTTTTACGAGCCTGGAAAGATTTAAAAATGGACTCAGACCTTTGATACTGGGTTAAAAGAGCATGACCAAAGTGTCATAATAAATGCTCATCGACCTTTTTTCATTTTATGAAAGTGCGAAAAAGCCAAAAACAAACTTCCAAAGATTTTTGCTATGGTTCTCCTATCCTGCAATCGACTCAGAAACAAGTGTTAAATGCATTCATAACTAGCATTAAGGGATTACGACAGATAAATTTCGAATAAAAGGTAACTTTGAGTCAAAACTATAGTATGTCAGACCCAAAAATTCCTATATAAGTCATGTAAATAGTAAAAAATCAAATCATTTCACTATTTACCCATAGCGGAGAGCATTTGGATCACTTTCTTAGCTATATCTTCAGCAGTCGATACCAGGAGTTTCCACCATCCATTTTGAGCACCGTTAGTTGCAGGTAATACCTAAAACCTTACTATTTCATTTCATAGTGTTTATTTTGATTTTTGGTGGGGTTTTGGGCTCATATGGAAAGCCCTAAAACCTTTAAAGCAGGAACTACGCATACCCCTTACAAGATACGTAGTACCTCCCAAGAACCCTGCCTATAACATAGTTGGCACGCGGTGCCACCACCTGTCTCCAATGGTGCAGAGGTAGTGCCAGCTATGGAGACTTTAAACTAATAGCATGAGAAATATAAAGTCATTCTTTTGATTTTTAATGATTAGGGATGATTCTAATGCATGCTATGATTGTTTTTGACAGGTCTTAGTTGCTCAAAACATGGTTATATGGAAAGAAAGAACACATGACAATGATGATGCCTATGCTGAGAAAAATGCAGGTTGTATAACTGCATTATGGGATTTTTGGCTCCTGAAGTTCTTCAAGACCCCAAGCATGGTGTCACATGAGTGGTTACTGGAGCACATATTGCGGATGTGGAATCCAGAGCAGTAGTACTTCGAGCTGGGGGCCCATATTCTTATAGTGGAAGTAGAGGACATCTACTTCTTCACTGGTCTCTCGATACAGGGTGCCCCCATCTCACTAACAGGTTCCTGTGGAGGGGATATTATTACTTGAGAACTTATGGATCGTCACTGTGCTCCAGGGATGAGTACATCAGGGGAGAAAATCCCCATTAAAGCGGTGACAAATGGGGCCCTACGAACCATCCTATTTACTATGCAGAGTGTAGATGATAGTTAGGGTGTGCACTAGGCTTCTAGGGCACACATGATGTATGCCATAGAGGCCATGGCACCCACAGTATTCAACTGGGCGGAATCCATGCTTCCCATATTCAAATATCAGCTGACTAAGTGATGGCAGGGAGAGCTAAAGAATTTTGGATTTGGTTCCATTTTAGCCTGCTTCTTCTTCGAGTGGGTAACACAGATGAGACCTCAGGTGGTATTCCAGAGTCTGAGAGCGCGGGAATCCCATATGCTAAGGTGGGTCCAAGTAATGGATCATATAGGGGCAAGTAGGGGAAGGGTGAAGTTTGGTGACCTATTATTTAGATGGCTCCAAGATCAGATCGTCATGATTGAGTATTATGCTTACATAGGCACGGACTTCACCAGAGATACTGACCTACCACTCCCACCTGCAGACAGTAGGACGACATCGGTAAGAAGCAAGAAACCCTAAAATGGATGAATTTTTTTTATGTTTTTTAAGTTTTATATTTTTTATGTTAAGTGACAAGACTTGTATATTCTCATGTAGATGTTGGAGCAACACAACTTGGAGGAGCTTCTCCATTGGAGAGGCTAGTTAGAGCCCGCTTTGTGCCATAGGGTGATGATATCACCAGGGAGTTAGAGGAAAACCTAGATAGGTTGACCTTGGATATCCCATATGCTTCCATAGATGTCCTCCCGATGAGATATTAGAGATCCACATCGGGAGTACCTGATCAATTTAGTAGGCTGCTACGTAGATTAGCTCAAGCAGTGATGTGCTATCATGAGCACCACTAGTGTATGAGATATGTACTGAAAGTTGGAAGCTTCAGGATTTTGTATGATGATTTTTCCTAAAATCCTATGTGCTTCAGATGAGTTCTCGAGACCTATTTTTTGTAAACTTTTTCGTAAATATATATACATACTTTTACCTGGTTTGTATATGTCTCAAATGGTCAATGAATTTTACATGAGTTTTATGTGTCTTTAAATGTTTATTTACAATGTACCATGTTCGATTTCAATGTCATGAATGGAAAATATGCCAATCTAGGATGTAATTAGCTAATGAGTCAGCAACTACATTATTTTCCCTAAGGATATGACTATAAGTGATGGTTTCAAATGACCTCTCCAGCAAACGTACTCTCCAGAAGAGATGGAGAAGCACAGGATTTCTAATGGTGTAAACATGGTTTATATGGAAAAACATGAGTTGTGAGTCCATTAAGACTACTAGATCATGAACATCCTGGGAGGTAGCTTCAGTTAGAAGACCGATGGCTACTTCATACTCGGTGATGTTATTAGTAGCGGGACCTATACAAACCGCTCCTGAACTAACCAAATCTTTAGCTGGGGAATAGAGGACCCAAGTAGCCGAGGAAAGATTCAAGGTGTGGTGGCAAGCTCCATCAATGAAGCCATAGAAAGGCATCTGCATGACCAAAATATTGTATAAACAGATTTGTAAACTTGACTCAAAACCATCTTGAAAATACTAAAAGAACACTGAAAGCCAATCAATATACATATATACAAGATACTATCCAAGAAATACCTAGGCATAGTACCTTTTTAGGTACAAGTCATTGCAAGGCTACCCCAAAGGGATTCCATCATAATCAATGATTTCATAAGCTCCTTTCTCTAATACCTTAGAAATCATTAAAGGTCCATACCACATGGACTCGAACTTACCCTTCCCTAGTTTGTCATATCCTTGATCATAAGTCAAGACTAGGTCACCCTCGTTAAAGACACGAGGTTGGACATATTTATCATACTGCACCTTGATGCATTTCTTATGTGCCTCATTAGCCAAGGCATCATCTCTTTGAGTCTCGTTAAGGTTATTCAAGTACACAAATATTTCTTCCTCTGCAAAAGTGTCTAGGAGAAGTTCGACAAAAAGTTTTAAAGATGGAATTTGACATTGAATCGGTAAGACAACTTCGAGTCCATAGACAAGCTAGAATGGCGTGAAACTAGTGGTTGTTTTCAACGAAGTCTAATAATACCAAAGAGTGGAGAAAATAATGAGGTGCCAGTTGGATTTATGATCTCCAACCATCCAACGAAGCATAGTTTTCAAAACTTTTTTAATGACCTCTACCTAACCATTAGCTTGTGGATAATATGGCGTAGAGTTTTCATGGCGAAAACCTAGCTTGGCACTCATTTCCTCCATCATTTGATTACGGAAATGGGATCCATGATCAGTAACAATGGAATACAGGACTCCAAATCTAGTTATGATATCATTGAATAGGAAGAGAGCGGAAATATTACCATCTTCCGCGTATGTAGGCATGGTCTCAACCCATTTTGTGAAATAGTCCACGACTACGATGATGTAACCATGCCCCTCGGCTAAGGTAGGCTTATAATGCATGAATTCAGTCCCCCATTTGGTGAATGGACCAGCATAAATGATGGGGTGTAGCATGTGGAAATTGAACCAGGTGATAGATTAATTTTACTCACAACAATTAACAATTGATCATGCAAAATCACTCACAAAGAGATTGAAAATTAGAGCTGAACACTAAACTGTATTAAATCAGTGTATGATAGCCAACCCTGTAATAACATAGGTTTCTAAATAAATAACATACATCATGGATTCGAATGCATGAGGAGCAATTCGAATCTAGCATAAAGCAGGCTTACTAAAAATAAGCAAATCCCCCATAGGTGTAAAAAGCTGATCCCAAATCTGTCATGGAGCTCACGAATTAGAAAAATGGATTAGGAAAGCTAAAGAGTGGTGGAATGGAATCTCATACATGCTTTTTCATGGAGAAAATAGTGGAGGATGAAGAGGACAAAAAACTAGTTCACCTCACCTAGTCTAGCTTTTCTATTTGCCTTAAAACACTAAAAAAGCAGGGAATAAAGCAGAAAAAGCAGAAGGGCACCTAAGAGGCCAGGAATAAAGAATATTTTATTCCTTGAGCTTTCCCATGCACTACATGATTCAAATGAGGCAACTTTGACCACTATGGATAGGTAAAACACAACTTGCACAAGGTTGGACACATGAACTAGGCTAATAAGATAGAAATAATTAAATTAATGTATAAATGGGTAAACTATGGGTTGACTATTCTAACACCCCCCCTTAAGCCTAAATTATGAGTAATATATCAGAAAATTATAGGGCCTAGCAACAAGGCTTAGTCACCGTTTACATACTGCATGTCCATTTAAACAAGGAAAGAGGCAAAACCAACTTGGGAAAATCCTCCCTTAAACATGGACTGTAAAACAAAATTTTGGAATCTTGTCTTCACTCATGCTTTCACAGCATGATCAGAAATCCCCAGCAGTGATTTGAGATTGCCGAAGGTCTTCTCACAAAATGCTTTGGTGAATATATCGGCTGCTTGTTCTGAAGATGAGCAGAAGAGTAGGTGAATGGTGCCATCATGCACAAGTTCTCTGATGTAGTGCATATGGATCTCAACGTGTCTGGTTCTCTACTTCTGAACTGGATCTTTGCAGATTCGAATGGTACTTTGGTTATCACAGTAGATGGTAGTTGAGTACGCTGTTTCGAAGCCACACTCTCCAAGTAAACCCTGCAACCATAAACATTGAGTTGCTGCATTAACAACTCCTCTGTACTCTGCTTCTGTAGATGAGAGTGCAATGGCACTCTGTTTCTTGCTTGACCAGCTGATTGGCCCTTCTACAAGCATGAACACGTATCTTGAAGTGGAATTTCTGTCTATGCTATCACCTGCCCAATCACTGTCAGTAAATCCAATCAAATCAAGATCAGATTTTGCTTTATAGAAGATCCCATGTGTCCTTGTTCCCTGAACAAAGTTAAGGATCGTTTTGGCTGCTTTCCAATGGATCTCTTGAGGCTGATCCATTTATATAGAAGACACACTTACTGAATAACAAATATCAGGTCTATTATGTGTCAGATACAACAAACATCCAATCAATTGCCTATACAGTGTATTGTTTACCATAGGTGAAGGATCAGCTTCTTCCAGCTTCACTCCTGAAAGGAAAGGAGTTTTGCTTGCTTTGCAATCCTTCATTCTGAATTTGTTCACAAGTCCAAGGCATATTTGGACTGGTGCAACTTGATTCCATATTTGGTTTGAGCAATCTCAAGCCCCAAAAATCGACTTAAGAGCCCCAAATCTGTCATGGAGAAGGCTTGGTTCATAGCTCCTTTTAAGGAATCAATCTAAGCCTTTGAGCTTCCTATAATGAGGAGGTCATCAAAATATAACACAATGATCATTAATGAAACATTAACTAACTTCAAATAGACATTTGGATCTGATTTGTACCTAACAAAATTCAGTGATAGCAAGAAGCTATCGATCTTGGCATACCAAGCCCTGGGGGCTTGCTTTAGCCCATACAATGACTTTCTCAACCTGCACAAAACAGAAGGGTTAGTAGAAAAACCTTGAGGTACTTCATATATATCTCTTCAGTGAGATCTCCATTCAGGAAGGCACATTTTACATCCATGTGATGTACCTCCCATTGCCTTGAGGCTGCAATGGCTAAGGCTAGCCTAATGGAATCCATCTTTGCCACTGGGGAAAAGGTCTCATTGTAATCTATGCCATGAAACTGTGATTATCCCTTGGCTACTGATATGGCCTTGTACTTCAGTGGTGAACCATCAGCAGAAAATTTGGTCTTATAGACCCACTTACACTGTACTAGTTTTCTCCCTGGGGGAAGATCCACTAGGTCCCATGTGTTGCTCTTCTGGAGTGAGCTGAACTCCTCCTTCATGGCTGTTTGAAATATTGGATCTCCTACTACTTCTTCATATGTTTGAGGATCAGAATCCACCATCAAATAGAATTTTTCAGCAAACATAGGATCCTTCATGCACATACCACTCTCAAACTGAGATCTAGTCCTCCTTGGGTCATTGGGATCCCCAGCTAGCTCTCCTACTACATGTAGTGTCTTGGCTGCCCATTTTGGCCTTGTAGGGATGTTAGGGTCTGCAATAAACTCATCTCCATAAGACAAATCAGAATCAGCATGTTCAACAAACTCTTTACTTACTTCTTGAGGTTCAGGTGGTGAAGAGGCTTCACCAACTTCCACTGCTGCAAGGGGTTCTTCTTCAAACTGAACACACCTTTTGATGAAGGATTTATTTGTGCTCAAATTTATTAGTTTGTACCCTTTTGAATATTCAGAGTATCCAACAAAAATACACTCTTGGCTTTGGGGCTGCAAAGCCTTCCTCTTCTCTGTTGGAATTCTAGCCCAAGCCTTTGAGCCAAAAATCCTGAAATGGGTCACATCTGGCTTGTGCCCACTCCATGCTTCGAAAGGAGTCATGCCATCAAGATGTTTGTGAGGCACACTATTCTGAATATAGGCTGCAAATTTGATAGCTTCGGCCCAGTACTTTGGTGTCAAAGTTTTGGCCTCCATCATGCATGTTGCCATCTCCTTCAGTGATCTGTTCTTCCTCTTAGCAACACCATTTTGATGTGGTGTGTAAGGGATAGAATGCTGCATCTGAATACCTGCATATGAACAATAATTAATAAACTCATACTTGACATACTCACCACCATTGTCAGATCTGAGGGCCTTCAGTTTCCTTCCAGCTGGTTTTCAACCAAATCCTTAGAAACTTTGAATAGGCCAAAAACTTCAGACTTGTGTTTCAGGAAGTGAAACCAGCAATACTTGGAAAAGTCATCAATTAAAGTCAATGCATATTTGGCCTGACTCATGGACATATGAGGGAATGGGCCAGCAACATCACTATGGATCAGCTCGAGGGGTGCAGAGGTTCTCTCATGACTAGCTCTCTCAAATTTGTGCTCTGGGTGTTTTCCTAGGATGCAACCTTGGCAGACTCCTTTGGAAACCCTATGACCATCTCTTTTTCACTAAGATCATAAAGATATTTGTAGTTTAGGTGGCCAAATATTTCATGCCAAAGCTTGCTTGCTTCATTAGCATGAATCAGAAGAGTAGAGGGGTTTAAGGTATGAAGTGTGAGAACATGTATACCTTTTGAGCATGATTTGCAACTCCTTTTACAATGAATCTACCAGTTGAGATCTCTGTGATCTCAACTTCATCAGGTGAGAATATGACTTTCTTAGGAGACCTAGTGTGGGTCATCTGGTACACTGATAGGAGGTTGGAGGCAAGACTAGGCACATACAACACATTGCTGAACTGACCATAATCAAGATCTATTCTTCCTTTACCCAAACTTTCAATGAGAGAGTCATCTCCCAGTACTATAGATGGTCCTTTCGACTTGTCCAGTGAGGATAAGGCCTCCTTAGTCGAAACCATGTGTCTTGAAGCTCCAGAATCAATGATTAAACTGGGTGAGCTTGATGTGCCAGCAAGCAATGCATGAACTCTCTCTTTGTCATTTGAACTTGATCCTCCTTCTCTCTTCTTTAAGCTTTCTAGAAGGGAGATGTCGTTCTTCTCCAGGAGTTGGGTCAGCATATCAATTTTCTTTTTCATACAAGATCTTTCAGAGTGATTTCCCTTATTGTAGTATGCGCACTTGTTCATTTCACCTTTGTTTTTCTTCTTCTGGTAGTTCTTCTTGGGACCTTGTAGATCCTCTGGAGACTGTTTCTTGTCTCTCTTTTGCTCAGGTGGCTTTTTAGCTTTCTTTTTTCCTTTTGAATCCACCTTCGAATCTCCAGCAATCAAAGCTTGATCTTTGGATGCTTTGATGGTGCCCATCATCACCAGCTTGTCCTGTTCTTGTGTGAGAGATTCCATGAAATCTGCAAGGCTAGGCATCTTCCAGGTTCAAGTTGTCAATTTTGTGGCATAGAAGGTCGAAACAAACACTGAATAGTCAGGGCCTAGCTTCAAGAGGATGGCCTGTATGAGCTGATCATCTTTCTTTTCGATCCCACACTATTTCAGCTACAAAACTAGTGCTTTGAACTTGGAGAAATATAGCTGCAGGGATTCAAAGCTATTTGGACTCAGAGAAATCAGCTCATTTTCGATTTGATGTCCCCTCATCTCATATTTCTTTCCAAAAATATCAGCAAGCTTCTCCCATACTTCATTTGATGATGTCAATCCATCAAGATGGAAAAGGAGGTCTCTGGAAATACTCAGACACAGGAGGCCATAAGCCTCATCCCTCTTGTTGTGCCATTTTATCTTCTCTGTAGCTGCATTGGGCTCTGCTTGTGTTACTGTAGTCACCCTGTAGAGGCCTTTCACTCTCAATAGTATCTCCATCTCTGCTTTCCATTCAAATAAATTGAAGGGAGTCAAGATAGTTTTCTGTGATTGATCCATAGCTTAGAAAATCTGTCCCAGCTGTCAGTAGAAGGCTCCCAGTCACTGATGTCGAACCTACAAAACAATTTTTGAAGGAGAGAAACAATATACAATGGATCTGATACCATGTGGAAATTGAACCAGGTGATAGATTAATTTTACTCACAAAAATTAACAATTGATCATGCAAAATCACTCACAAAGAGACTGAAAATTGGAGCTGAACTGTATTAAATCAGTGTACAATAGCCAACCCTGTAATAACATAGGTTTCTGAATAAATAACATACATCAGGGATTCAAATGCATGAGGAGCAATTCGAATCTAGCATAAAGCAGGCTTACTAAAAATAAGCAAATCCCCCATAGGTGTAAAAAGTTGATCCCAAATCTGTCATGGAGCTCATGAATTAGCAAAATGGATTAGGCAAGCTAAAGAGTGGTGGAATGGCAGCTCATACATGATTTTGCATGGAGAAAAGAGTGGAGGATGAAGAGGACAAAAAACTAGTTCACCTCACCTAGTCTAGCTTTTCTATTTGCCTTAAAACACTGAAAAAGCAGGGAATAAAGTAGAAAAAACAGAAGGGCACCTAGGAGGCCAGGAATAAAGTAGATTTGATTCCTTGGGATTTCCCATGTGCTACATGAGTCAAATGAGGCAAGTTTGACTACTATGGATAGGTAAAACACAACTTGCACAAGGTGGGACACATGAACTAGGCTAATAAGACAGAAATAATTAAATTAATGTCTAAATGGGTAAACTATGGGTTGATTATTCTAACATAGCGGAGCAGGATGGGTGCAATTTTTAGGATAAAAGTGTTGACAAGGTGGGAATTTCTTAACAGACTCATGACAGTATTTGAAGACAAAAGGCCAGAAATAGCCAGCGCAAAATATTTTCTGGGCTGTAGCCATCCCAGATAAATGACTGCCACATGCTCTAGACTGGAAATCATTCAACACATGTTCAGCCTCCTCATGGGTGAGGCATCACCGGAGAATTGAGTCAATCCCACGTATATACAAGGTATCATTTAGAATGAGATATTATTTCATGTGGTGATGGATACGGCGGTGATCATCACAGGATAAATGTGGTTGAAATCATTTTATTTGGAGATAAATAAGCAAATATCCATACCAAGGGTCGGTAGTGCTAATTAGGAACAGGAACTCATCCGAAAATGAATCACTAGGATCATATTTCATCAAAGCATAGGGAAGATCACACATAAGCTCAACAAAGACCAAGGATTTCTTTGATGTGGCTTTGGAAAAATCTAGATCAAACTCCTGAAGTATGACTATCCACTGGGAGTACTTGTCCCCAAGCACCTGATGAGTCATAATGTAATACATCGGGTTCTGGTCTGTTAATACAGTGGTAGTGCAGAGCAGAATGTAGTGACGAATCTTTTGTACAACAATGGTCGTGGCCAATGCTAACTTTTGCACACGTGAATAAAAAGTTTTGGAATCCATAAGATTCTTACTAGTGTAATAAATCATGTGCTCCTGATCGTGGAGATTTTCCTACACTAAAACCATGGCGATGGTAGTAGCGGAGGCAGAAATATACAAGAGAAAGTCCTTTGAATAATCCAGGGGGTGTATCACACGTGAATGAGTCAGAGCATGCCTAATATTATCAAAGGAGCATTGTGCCTGGTCATCCTAGAAGAATGGGGTGTTCTTCTTGAAGAGACACATATAACTGTGTGTTTTCTCTACGAAATTGCACACGAAACAATGGAGAAATTTTTCCTTCCCCTGCAAACTTTGGAGTTCGAGGAGATTAGTTGGGGCTGGTAGATCTAAAATGGTGAAAATTTTCAAAGGATCGATCCAGATGCCATCCTTGGATACCAAAAAACCTAACAGACGTCTTGTCTTAATGCAAAAAACACATTTATACGGATTGAGAAGTATATTATAATGGCAGCATCTCAGGAATATCTCTCTAAGATGACCCGGGTGGTCCTCCCGTCCCTGTGAATGAGCAAGGAGGTCGTCAAGGTATGGTTCAATAATATGTTTAATATCATGAAACACATAGGACATCGCGTCCGGGAACGTGGCTCCAGCATTTTTCAAGCCAAAAGGTAACTTATTATATGCAAAGGTTCCCCATGGGAAAATGAATGCCTTCTTCTGCTGATCGAAGGGTAATATCTCAATCTGATTATAGCCAAACAAGCCATCCATGAATGAAAAGATGACACTTTCAACACAGTTATTGATAATCTGATTGATGTGCGGAGTAGGAAAGTTGTCCTTAGGACAAAATTTATTCAAATCCCTAAAGTCGATACAGACTCTAATGATTCCCTGCTTTTTATTAGCAGGGACAATGTTCGATACCCATTCTGTCAGGGGTACAGGATAAATAAACCCATCTTTGAGAAGTTTCTCAATTTCAGCTTTAATAGCTATGGATTTTCGAGGATGGACTTGCCTAAGTTTTTTCCTGACAGGTTTAGCTGTGTGATAGGTTTTAATCTCATGGACCACAATGGATGAGTTAATCCTAGGCATCTCTTCATAAGACCAAGCAAAAATATCATGGAATTATTTGAAAAGTTCCTTACATGCTTCAGATTCATCTAACGAGTATTTCTTCCCAACATGAACATGCTCAATAGTATCAGGCTTGGATGATATGTCAATCGGGTTCATCTGAGTAATTTTTCAAAGGTTTCCTTCAGAATCTATATTTTGCAACAAAATGGGACTTTGGGGAATGTTGACAATATCAGTAGGAAACAAGGGTGCAAAATCATGGTTAACCGAACTGGTGTTGGGGACGAACATGGATCTATGATGGTGATCCTCCCAAATGGACTCATCTGTATTCATGATCCCCATAATGGACTCATCGGAAGGGAAATTCTTAGAGAGATAATATAGAACAGGAAGAGAAGGTTCTAACCAGTATGGTAAATGGTAAGAATCTGAAGCCACTAGATGAATGGCATTAGTTTGATCATCGAAAAAGGTTTGAATGTTGTCATACATTGCTTCGTGTGGACTCAATGAGGGAGACTCAACAACTTGTTTACCATTAGGCTCACAATCAAATGAGGCGATCATATGGACTGTAGCGGTATCCGTGCTAGGAGGAGTGGGTGGAAAAATCTCCATAAGTGATGAATCCTTCAACATGCCTACCCCAATCGACTGGTAAGGAGGAGGGGACTGGCCTAACATGGGGATGTTATTAGACATGGAGATAGTAACATCCAACATACAGAAATCAAGCTAGTCAATAGTGACATTTCTCCCTAGATGCAGAAATTAGACTATTCGAAATATTGTTGAGGCGATAGCAGTCATGGCATAGAACCAATTTCTTCCTAAAAGGAGGTTGTAATCTAAAGGGGCATCCACCACTTCTACTTGAATGGAAACAATTTTCCCCCCTAGCTCGACCGCTAGGGCTGATATGAGACCATGGGGTTGGAAACCCCATCCATCAAAGGCCTTGAGGGTCATAGGTGATGTTACAAGCTTGGGAGAGCCGAGCGCCTTCCAACAAGACAGAGAAAAAACCAAGGTCGAAGCTCCTTCATCTATTATTGTTCGAAAAGCTTTCTTTCCAACTACTTTTGTAATGACCTGAAAAGAAAGTTTATGCGGTAACCTAGACTTATAGTTCTCAACATTGAAGTGAATCAAGTTAGTATTATCCAGGTATAAAGCTCCTAATGTTGTTAATAATTTTTTGTGCTGTGTAGGGTAACTTTGGAGCACTTCTAAGGTAGGAATTGCATACGGTGCCTGAGCGAGATCTTCAACTACATTATAAAATTGAGTAGATCGGGCATTAGGGTTAAACACTGCCTTCCGAAGAGTAATCTTAGGTGGACATAAAATCATGTCGAGAGCAGGATTCTTGATAGATAGGGGAACAGTAGACGAGGATTCAGGAGAACTAGTAGAGGGAGCTTTCCCTGAAGAAGAATGATCTTCTTTTTTATCTGCGCGCTTATCATAATTCTGACTTCCATTTTGTAGATTGATGGTATCTGAGGACATCATATGAATTTCCTCTGAAGAACTAGAGTTACTATGATTAGACATGTGGTATATCAGTTGTTGTTGAGAGGGAAAAGGATTTGTAAGTATTGTGCGTGCGGGATTGGACTTCAGAAACTAGGAGATTTCATCCTGACGAGGACCCTCCTTTGAGAAATGGTCACCAACGCATAGCAGAAAGGGATATTTTTCTTTCCTTTTCCCTTTATCGTTATCACTGTTGGTTGGTCTTGGAGTATCCGGTTGGTTTCCAGGTTTTTTATTTCTATTTTCACCTTTCTTTTCATTATTACCCGAGGTCTGAGTACCTTGAATGGAATTGGCCTTGGTGGAAACCTTAGGAGTCGAAGGAGTAGGGTGGCAGTTTGGGGTTGATTGGAATGTTTTGCTACTGATGGGGACTAGATTGAACCAACAATCCCATCAACAGGTACTTCTGCTGGCGGCTTGGCGGGATCGGTGCTTGGGTGAGGAGCTTGAGGAATCAAGTCATAAAGACTTCCAGACTGGGAATATACCAAGTCTAGATACTAAGCTCAACTAATATCCTGCTCTTCAGTAATGGCACCGCCCATAGCCACACCTCGGGCAATAGAAGGCAACAAGGATTTGGTAAACCAATCAGCTAATAAGTGATCTGGAATAGGGGCCTTAATAAGCCTTCTGCACCTTCTCCACTCATGGATATGAGAAAAAATGTGGGTGGAGGTGTTCTGTCATAGATAAGTTAGAAGATCAGTACCTGTCTCATAATGAATAGGGAGCTGAAAGGGTGTGAGAAACACGGTTTCCGATGAGCCCAAATCCACAAACGAATGTTGTGGGAGTTCAATGTACCACTTCGCAGTCGTACCGATCAAATTTCACTGAAAGAGTCATAACAAAACGGAGTCATCGATGAGGGAGTTTGAAGAAGACCACAAATGGAATGTCATAACATGGTTCTTCAGATCATCTTCCTACTTCCCATCGAACTTTGGGATATCCAATGGTAACTTTACCGGAATGGGAGGCCACGAGGGATTGTGTTGAATGGGGTCATTAATCAACTTGGACAAATCAGGTAAGTCCAAAGTTTCTAGGAATGGTAACTGTTGGTTTGGTTGCACATACTGGTAATATTGATATGGCATATAATTACCAGTAGGACCATAAGTGGATTGAAAGATAGGTTGTTATGACAAAGAATTACCAGAAAATCCGCTCGCAGGGGGTTGATTTTCGAGATCAGGACCGTTAGGACCATTGGGTCCTCCAGGAGGATGACCACCAGGGCCACCAGGACCAATCGGAGGTGGACCACCAGACCCTCTAGAGCCTCCAAAACCACTAGGAGGAGGGCCACCAGACCTTCCAGGGCCATAAGGGGGAAAGCCACCAGCCCCCCTAGGACCACTAGGACCCTTAGGACCATAAAGAGGAAAGTTTCCAAATCCTCCAGGGCCATTAGGCCCCCCAGGGGGAGGACCTCCATAAGGTGGTCCTCTGGCACCTCCCGTAGTATGTATAGGTATCCCCCCCATAGTTGGCATGTAAGACCAGTTGGGTTTCCCCCATGGCGTAAAAGTATTACTAGAGTATTGAATTACAATGTAAGGAATTCCTGTAGGATTGGTTGGATAATTAATGTTACCTATAGGTGTTTGATAACCATAACCTCCAGAAGATTGAATGGTTACAGGTTGTGACCCCGAGGGCTGACTTGAACTGGATGGGGGATTAACCACATTAGTATGGGTGGGAGGGACATAAATTATATATGGTTCTATATTAGAGGTATGTCCTTGACTAGGTACAATTCCGGCATCAGATAATGTAGGTCATGCTAGGGGTTTCCCCCTGGCACTAGAAGGTACTGAGGAAATGGGAATTGAAGGTTGAGCCCTAGATGCAGAAGACCTGGGAGGATTAGGAACAGACACAACATGGGAGGTGGTGGGGGTGGTATTTTGACCTGGGTTGTAAGGTGTTATTGGACGATCTATAATCGGTTCAATGGGTCTCATAGAATCGGTAGGTGAACGCTATCCCACAAGAAATGATGTGGAACATGATACAGTTGGTCCTAAAAGGTCATCTATTTGCTTATCAATCTCCCGTGCATGAAGAATGGCAGCATGTTATTGCCTACATTCTTCTTCATCTTCAGAAGAGTTTAAATGGGTGCCAAATGAGGCAATGGCCTATCCTACAGGGGTATCCCAAAATGGAGCATTGGGACCAAAATACGAACTGGTAGTATCATCAACATGACCTTCCATGAAAGAATGGAATGAGGAATTTCCCTGAGAAGGATATTGGACCAAGGGAGGAAAGAGTGAAGAATATGGTCCTCCACTTTCTGCAAGCACATTATCTCCTACCTGGGAGGTGGTAGCAGCTCCTTGGTCGATAGCTTCCATTGGATTCTCTCTTGAACCAGGAATAAAATCGGGTGGAAAGCCCCGTAATATTCTAGACTGTCTTAACTCAGCTAGTTTGTACAGTTCCTATCTAACCTAGGGTCTGAAAATCTAGAAAACACGCCAATTTTTTTTCCCTACATAAGCTATAGGTCAAAACAATCAAACTTAAAATGATAGGAGGAGTTCAAATAGTCAGGTCTCTCACGAGGATTGTCAACAAGGTGCCACTCACGATATACCTTGAGGGTACATTCATATTAATCTCCCCGAATGTTTGTTGTTGTTGTATGGATCCAAGCAAGACAGCCAAAGGGCTTTTCTCAAATGGATAGGGTATCCTAGTGGGGTCTCCCGATATACTCAAGGTACATGGGAGCTTGAATCGGTAGTAGTGTTGTCTAATGCATAACTATACATAAGGGGCCTTCCGATATACAATTGAGTATGTGAAGTACCTTTCTATATACCTCAAGGGTACATGAAATGCCATTCAATATACCGACAGTACATGGAAGAACCGCGCAAGTCCAGGAATGTAATGCAGACAAATAATGATAGCTCCTACGCTTAACGATGCCTGAACACGTCTCTAACCTATCACTCCAATTTCTACACAAATATTAGCCTATAACTACTGTTAATTTTAAAGTGGACAATTAGGTGAATCCATGAAAGTTTTGACAGAAAAGTAAAACCATGCAGTATGCGTGTGCAAATATTTCACTTTACCGTTCAGTATGACTATTTATAGGAGGGAAAGAGAGTATTTTCTTTTGTTTCAAAACCAAAAATACTTCCAAACAACAGTCTTGAACACCAAATCGAAGACAAGCAACACTTTCCAAACTGATTTCTCTTTTTCTGAAAGCAATAAGAAGAGGGAGAATCTCTTTTCCTAAAAGAAAAACAAGAAGCACACTACATGTAAATGCACTCTATTTTTTCAATTTTCTCTTAAAACATAGGCAAATCTAACTTAAACTATGATATTTTTTATTTTGATTGAGATAGTTCTAAATGCATGAGAGACAAAAGAACATGAAGAGCTTGAAATATTGTAAAGCCCATCAGAGAACCAATGTCTAATGCTCAATGATCATAACCTAGTCTCAGTCAAAAATTTCTTTTTTAAAGGAAGGAAAAAAAAAATCTATGCAAACAAGAAATGAAACTAAGATGCCAATCAAATGTTATTCTTTTAGTCTATATAACAGAACTGAAAAGAGATCTTACTAACACCCTAAGCTTTTCAAAAACAAGAAATCCTTTCCTAAACACAACCAACGAGCATAGAAGTGAATGAACAATCAAAAGTCTAATATAGCTTTTGAATTTCTCAATCAAATGAATCTTAAACCATAAAATCTAAAACCACAAGCAGCAGATTCTGTCACACAAGCCTGACAATGCAGGACTGAAAGCAAAACAACTCAAATTTTTATAAAAAAAATGAGAAAAATAGGTCTTGGAATGATTCCTACCTAGGACCGTGCTTCTCTGGTGTTGATAGAGCAGTTCTATCCTAGCGCCGCTTCTTTCCAACGGGATACAGGCGGTGGAACTGCGTGTTTCCCACTATGTTCAGACGGTGGCACCGCTTCTTGTACACTGCATAGGTGCGGTTCCCTGTAAAAATCCAAAACACAAAGAGAACAATAGATCAAGTCAGAAAAATACCAAATAAGGGTAGAGGCTGATAGATTAAGTGCAAAAACAGAGCATAAAAGGTCAAAATGTTTCAGATATGGAAGTTTCAAACCCAAATTCACTAAGTCAGATAGCAGATATGACTTAAGAGAGTTGGAGAATGAGCTTGGATTCAGACAAGAGTTGAAGAAATGAGGAAGATCAGATCAACTGATACATATATCACTCCCCAATATGGTCGCTAGATTTGTTAGCAGGAATATTTTACCTTCTGCGGACAGCAAGGTGTTCCTCTGGTCTGAATGGTTCAGATCCTGAACAAATGAACGACAAAGGATGAAGACCCTCCCTGGACACCGTAGATACCTTGAATGTAATGCTTCGATAGTAAACCTATGTACCTGCATTCATATTAAACACACAAACACATCAAAGCTACCAGAACATAATCTACTAATTCATGTCAGTCACTAAGGAATCCAACAACATTTACATGTGAAATCAAACAACAACAATAAAGTGGGACGAAAATTAGCTTTATATTAAGATAAAATGGAGAATTTTACAACCAATCATGCCTTAGTGTTGACATGCATCTCCATGAAACCAAACACTTTCATCCCCATAAGCTCCAACTTGCTCTCTATGCTCCCCAATGGCTTGGGCCAAGTGATTAATCTAATAGCATAACAATACCTTAAGAGTTCTCTCCCTCAACCATTGATATGAGCTTGTATTTATAAGGCTCAATGGATAGGGATGGTTGAGAGATCTGTCGATGAGGTGGTCTCTAAGATCCTATGATGGGTGTTATACCAAAATCTTGTCACCATCATGTGATAATAATTTTGACATACCCACTTGCCCTGAATCCCAGCACTTGGAGAGGAAACTCATACCATTTGTCAATCTTTCATAAAAATGCTCAGCACCGCGCTTTCTCTATTATCCATGAGTAGTTAATTTTTCACACCTCCCTTCTGTTGTTTTCCATGAGTGTTGCCACCACCTGTTACCCTTGATCTATAAGCGGTTCTTACCAGAACCGCTCTACCATAGAAGGAAAAACGTGGTACCTTGGGTAAAATGGGAAAAAAAGAGGTTTCTCGAGGCTTCTAGAGAATAAGCCTCATTGCATCCCTTACCATTATCATTGCGAGTCATTTTAGCTCTAGATCCCCCATCATAGGATATTGGAAGCCACCTCATCCACAAATCTCTCAACAATCCCTATCCATTGAGCCTTATAAATACAAGCTCATATCCATGGTTGAGGGGAGAACTCTTAAGGTATTGTTATGCTGTTGGATTGATCACATGTCCCAAGCCATTGGAGAGCATAGAGAGAAAGTTGGAGCTTATGGAGATGAGAGTGTTTCGTTTCATGGAGATGCATGTCAACACTAAGGCTTAATTGGTTGTAAACTTCTTTATTTTATCTTAATGCAAAGTTGATTTCCATCCCACATTATTGTTGTTGTTTGATTTCACATGTATGTTGTTAGATTCCTTAGTCACTAACATGGATTAGTAGATTATATTCTGGAAGCTTTGATGTGTTTCTTTGTTTAATCTAATTGCAGGTACATAGGGTTACTATCGAAGCATCACATTCCAGGTATCTATGGCATCCAGGGAGGATCTTCAACCTTTGTCCTTCGTTTTTTCTGGATCTGAACCATTCAGACCATTGGAACACTTTACTGTCTGCAACGAAAACACTATTAAGGAAATCCCATTTAGATAGCACTACTACCGATTTTATCTCCCATGTACCTTGCGTATATCGAAAGACCCTTTTAGGAATCCTCAAACCTTTTGAGTTATCCTTTTGGCCTCTCCTGTGAGGTTACTGACTCTTATCCATTCCTTTCACACGTTTGCTTGTTGATTCTATTTTGAGTAGTACTTGCTTGTGCATGGTATTTAGGGGGTTATTAGAGAGTTTATAGATGGCATCCCCATCTGGGACTACCAATCAAGAGATTCCTTTGCAAGGTGTAGCTTTTGTATTCCCTCCAAGTGAAGGTATTGGTTCTCCCTTTATTGCCACTCTAAATATTCCTAGATTAACTATAGGATTACCAGTCTATATTTTTAATCAAGTAATTCTTGTTACACCTAATGTATCAAATGTCACCTCTCCTCCAGCAAAGGATCGACCTCAACCTGATCCCTCTCCTTCTTTTACGGTTGTTGCTTCATCTTTTTCTTCTTCTTTGCTTGACGAAAGATCTATGGTTAGTAGTCATGTGGATAAGAAGAAGAAGAAAGGGAAGGGTAAAAAGAAGAAGGATAAGAAAGAGAAAAATCAACAAACATCTACTCTTGATGGTGCTCGTTCTAAAAGAACACCCGAAAAACCCAAATTCCCTTGTAAGCTTTGCAAGGGGGGCCGTCTTCTTAAGGATTGTCCCGATCTCTCTCGTGTACAAGAAGAGTGGTCTAAAAGGTCCAAACCATTTGTGTCATCAAAATTTGATCATTATGTTGATGATACTCCCTCAACTAGTGACCCATTGGTAAAAGGTCATAAGGGTAAAGTTTTGTATCCTTGTTTGATATGCAAGGCTATGCATTGTACTTTACTTTGTCCAAGCATGGATGAAGCTTCGCATTGCTTGGAAAATATTACTGATCATCAATAGGTGATAGTAAGTTATCCCTGGATTCCTCGCTGGTTTACCAAGCGATCAATTCAGTTTCATCTATAATTGATCCCACTCTTCCTTCGAAGAGTGAAGTGGTCGAGTCGATGTCATGTCCACCTGATCCTGCTCTTTCATCAAAGAGTGTTAAGACTGAAGTAGTCTCTTTAACCAAATATTTGTCTTGTTCTTCTCTTCCAATAAAGAATGAACGAAAACCTATTGAAATTTTTATGCTTTGTTATGATTGTTCTCGACAAGAGGAAATTTTGTCTGTTTTGATAAAACCCTCTACAAGTAATGAGGCTATTTCCTTTGACTGAAGTAACCTAACAGAGTCTCGTCTTCAATCAAGTGTTCCTTTCCAGATAGTTGTAAATGTTACGTCTAGGTGTATACTTCGCACTATTGTCAACGAAGGGGCTTCTGTTAGTATTCTATCCTCAACTACTTGGCAAGGTTTAGGTTCACTTTAGCTTGTGCCAGCCACCGATGAAATACTAGATTTTAATCAAAGACCTATTGCACCTTTAGGGACCCTTCCTTACTTGCCTATTACATTAGGATGGAAAACTATCTGCATTGATGTTATGGTGATCCAAGGTCCTTTAGATTCCAATATTCTCCTTGGACGTGATTATATTTATGCCATGAAGGATGTTGTGTCCACACTCTTTAGATTTATGCATTTTCCCCATGATGGGAATATTTTGACCATTGATCAACTTTTTTTTGTTACACCTGACCATCGCATTACTCCTAGTAATCAGACTACCCTGAATGTGCTGCATGTTCTTGTGGTTCCTTCCCCTTCTTCTAGTTAGCTTCTTCCTATCATAGGTGAAATGGGGGGCATGGCTCTAGTCTATGGTCATCATAAGGGAACTAAGCTACTAGATTTTATGAAATGGGGGTAGGTTACCAGCCTTTGGATATCATGTTCAGTAGGAGCAGGTTTGTGAGCATAGTTTACCTTTTGGTTTGAAGCTCATTAAAAAATAAAACCACTCCTTAACCATAGTTTACCCTTTTGTTTCAAGCGTGCATAAAAATGAAACCATGTCGTGAGCAAAGTTCCCATTCTGTGGCACCATCATGTCAGCTTTCCTTGAGCAAAGTTCCCATTCTATGTCAAGCTCGTTAAAAAATGAAACAACACCTGACCATCATGTCAGTTTTCCCTGAACAAAGTTCCCATTATGTGTCAAGCTCATTAAAAAATGAAATAGCACTTGACCATCATGTTAGTTTTCCCTGAGCAAAGTTCCCATTCTGTGTCAAGCTCATTAAAAAATGAAACAGATGCCTATGAGCAAAGTTCCCATTCTATGTCAAGCTCGTTAAAAAATGAAATGGATCTCCTCAAGCATAGTTTACCTTTTGGTTTCAAGCTTGCATAAAAATGAAATCATTCCTGAACATAGTTCATTTTCTATTTCAAGCTCGTTAAAAAATGAAGTAGGTCTCCTTAAGCATGGTTTACCCTTTTGGTTTCAAGCTTGCATAAAAATGAAACCATGTTCCAAGCATAGTTACCTTTTGTTTCACTCTTGTGTAAAAATGAAATAGATCCCCTTCCGTTGATTCGAGTATTCCCTTTAGTGTTAGAACTTGAACCTTCTTTTAACCTTTTTGATTCTCGTTCTTCCTACACCCCTGGTGAACATTTTCACATTAGTAACCAGGTTTTTAGGTTGGGTATGGAAAAAGAATCATCGGATGAAGCAAAGCTTGGGGGCATGTCGAGTCGCTAGCAAACATGCTAGGGGTAAGCTTCGCTAGAAATCATGCTAGGGGAAATATTCCAACCTATGTATACCATGTTCATGGATTTTTCAAGCATAGTTTACCCATTGGTTTCGAGCTTACGTAAAAATGAGACCAATCTTCAAGCATTATTTCAACTGATCTTCGAGCTCATTAAAAACAGTAAGATGGTGTTGAGATTACTTTTCATTTTTCATGCTCTGGTTAAAACATGAAAAGTGGTTTGAACTTAGTTTATTACTTTTTCGTGCTTTGGATTCAAACATGAAAAAGTATAATGGAGTCCTCTTTAAAATCTTTTTAGGCTCCCTAAATACGAAAATATTGTCGAGTACTTGTCTTCTTCATGCTCGTAAAAGTATTTAAAGATTCATCCTTCCGACGGTAGGTTATCTCTTTTTCAGTTCATATAGGACTATTTACGAAAAAGGAACACTCCAGCCAATCATGACTGGAAGAGTTCTCTAAGGTAATATTTTACACTTTTTCGGGCCTTAAAGACTAAATCATACGAAAAAGGACCCTTTGGAATCTTCTTCTGTATTCATTCAAACTCTCTAAACATGAACAATACCGAGTTTTCTTTCGGTGGACTCATTAAATTAAACATTGAGAGACCTGTCTTGGGAACGAAACCCTCCTCTCTCAGGTTCATAAAACATATGAGTCTAGAATTATCTTCTAACAAGCTATATCGAGTGTTTGTTACCCTCTTTGAACTCATAAAACTGAAAAGAGGCACTCATCAATCATGATGGGGAAATTGGAAGGGAATCATTTTGTAAATAATGGCAGTTGTTTGTCGTTACCTTTGAACATGGCACTTGTCTACACATCATGTCAGTCAATTGGGTATTCAGCTGATCTTTGTGATGATCCACTTTCATGAGTCATGTCAATCCTTTGAGTCTTTCAAAATAATGCATTGCCCACTGTCGCATTGTGTGTTTGTCCCGTCCAGTCATGCTGCCATGTCTTTTGTCATGTCGCCCAATGTTCAAAGGGGATTTGAAGAAGTTTTACCTCTGCATTCCACACAGTATTTGTGTTAGTACTTTTGAGTTAGTCTTATGGTCACTACATTCACATCATTCTAGAACTATGTTCTGAGTTTCATGTCGTCGATGTGGGACTCATCATGGCCCTCCTTCAACGAGACTATTCCCGTCGACATCAGCTCATCATCTGGGAAATAGTATTAGAAACAATATTCAGTACCTTGAGATCTGTATGCCTTAATGATAGATTATCTTGCTCTCGACATAGGTTCACATCATTGACCTTTGATCGATAGAATCGACTGGGTGTTCGACATCGGGACATCTATTCGCACTCAGTATATTGTACCAGAGTACCTTGGGAATCAATGACATTAATGGTGATATCCCTCGCACTTGTTAACAGTTCACATCATTGACCAGTAATCAAGTGGTTTCTACCATGTTCGACTTCAGATCATTGTAATCACATGGATAGAATTGTACTTTGTGGAAGACGAGACGAAGGACCTAGGTATTTGTTTAAAGCGCTCATTACTTTTCCCAAGTTGCGATGGATTTTTGTATATCTAGAATGGATCCACATTTGTATGGTCGTGGCTATGCTCAAATTTGCATCTATATGACATAGATCTACATTGTATATCTGGTATCTATGTCCAAGTTTGAGTTGTCTATCACATGGATCTATGCTATATTCTAGTAGCGATGCTTGTTTATTCCTCTCATGGATCTGCCTTGTATTGGTCTGTAGCTATGAGTTGGTTACTTGTGTCTATGAGTCAAAACTATTGATGTACTACATATGCCTACTTGACAACATACTTCGATTGAGCCGACATTTTCACCTTATGGCAATGACTTGTTCTCTCAAAGCTCTCGTTTATCGTATCCCTCTAAGACTCATACTTTGTGGGACATCGTGTTATACCAAAATCCTATCACCATCATCTGATAAGACCTTTGACATACCTATTTGTCGTTAATCCTAGCACTTGGAGAGGAAACTCACACCATTTGTCAATTCTACATAAAAATGCTCAGCACCATGCTTTCCCTGTTAGCCATGAGTGGTTCCTTGCTCACACCACCCTTCTACTATTTTCCATAAGCGGTTCCACTGCCTGTTACCCTTGATCCATAAGCGGTTCTTACTAGAACCGCTCTGCCATAGAAGGAAAAACACAGTACCCTGGCTAAAATTGGAAAAAATGAGGTTTCTTGAGGCTTCTAGACCATAAGCCTCATGGCCTCCCTTATCCCTATCATTGTGGGTCAGTTGAGCTCAAGATACTCCATCATAGGATCTTAGAAGCCACCTCATCCACAAATATCTCAACCATCCCTATCGATTGAGCCTTATAAATACAAGCTCATATCCATGGTTGAGGGGGAGAACTCTTAAGGTATTGTTATGTTGTTGGATTGATCACTTGGCCCAAGCCATTGGAGAGCATAGAGAGAAAGTTGGAGCTTATGGATATGAGAGTGTTTGGTTTCATGGAGATTCATGTCAACACTAAGGCTTAATTGGTTGTAAAATTCTTCATTTTATCTTAATGCAAAGTTGATTTTCGTCCCACATTATTGTTGTTGTTTGATTTCACATGTATGTTGTTAGATTATTTTGTCACTAACATGGATGAGTAGATTATATTCTGAAAGCTTTGATGTGTTTGCGTGTTTAATCTGACTGCAGGTACACAAGTTTACTATTGAAGCATTACATTCTAGGTATCTACGGTGTCCAGGGAGGGTCTTCATCCTTTGTTGTTCATTTGTTCTGGATCTGAACCATTCAGACCAGTGGAACACTTTACTGTCAACAGAAGGTGAAATATTCGAGCTAACAATGAGGGATCTCGAGCTCAATTGACCCACAATGATAGGGATAAGGGAGGCCACAAGGCTTATGCTTTAGAAGCCTCGAAATTTTTTTTTTTTTCCCATTTTACCCAGGGTACTGCGTTTCTCCTCTTATGACAGAGCGGTTCAGGTAAGAATCACTTATGGACCAAGGGTAACAAGCAGTGGCACCGCTCATGGCAAATAGCAGAAGTGTGGTGTGAACAAGGAACCACTCATGGCTAACAAGGAAAGCACAGTGCTGAGCATTTTTGTGAAATATTGACAAATGGTATGAGTTTCCTCTCCAAGTGCTAGGATTAAGGGCAAGTAGGTATGTCAAAGGTCTTATCACATGATGGTGAGAGGATTTGGGTATAACAAGATCGATTGATTGAAACCTGAACTTGGAAAGGTATCTCTTGATGTGTTTTCAAACTGGCATTTTAAATGTTCTTAACATTGGCATGGAATGCTTTTAAAACCACATACTTTTTTCTGTCTGCAGTTGAAAGGAATTATTTCCAATAGAAGTAGGAGCATAGCGAAAATTGAGAACAAAATCAACAAGATAGTGGACAGAATCTACAAAGATTAATGAGAAAATATTAATTGAGCTAAAAATTCATAATTGTACCCTCCTTTTTTAGTTTAGTGTGTTGTCTTTATATTTCTCCAAAGTGTGCAGTACATAAAACCTGAGGTAAATTCTTCCCATTCTTACTACCTCTCTACATTGATTTGTTCATAAGGATCCTCAATTACTTTGTATTGTAAATTCATCCGTGATGATTTATTTGTGGTTGTAACTTAGAATTTATTTGCTGACTTTTGTTTCTTGTGACCATGGCATGCATAGATTTTGCTACATGTTTTGCTTGATATGTCTGGTCTACTATTTTTTATTACGTATACTCTATTGGTCCTATTTTGTGCAGAAATATACTATCAGGTTTCTTCTAAACTTGTTACTCATGTTCTGCTTTATTCATGTTGTTCCAAAGCATTATGTTTATTTGTTCTTTCACATGTATTTTGAAGTGATTTTTTTTTGTTATAATTTAACCATGGAGAATGTATACTTTATACAAGCACGTTCCATATTAGTAGATGGTTATATACCTTCCTTTATGACAATCAATGGTATCACTTATCTCATTCAGGTAAAATCAGTCAAGAGAATTGAAATCTACAGTATTATAAAAATATGTTGTCCCAGATTATATTGAAATTCAATATCCAATAATAGTTGAAGAAAACAAGAATCAGAAAAGTATCAATTGTTTCAAACATAAAATATAGATAAAAGAACATTGTTTCCAAAATAGGACTTATTTCAAACAGCCAGAAGGTTTCATAGCGATCAATGGAGAACACTACACAAGAGTGGGAGGTGAATTGACACAAACCAGAATTAAATTCTCTTTGAAAGTTTTGAATATTTTGATAAAATTTCTGGTATGAATATATTAAAAGAATAAAGCTCAAGGATAACAACAAATTTGAAGAATTAGATATTTTTAAGGAACATTTCTCTCCAATTAAATGCAGATAATAGTTTATGATTTGTGGCTTGATTTAGTCTTAACAATTAATCTGTAATACTTTTTTTGATGATGATGGATTCTTGGGTTGGACATCTAATTTCATTTTTAGGAGGGAATGATGCAATCCCTATGAATTATCTACTTCTTGTTTGGTTGAGGCTAGTTGTATGTAAGCTACTTTTCCCAACTCCTGCTAAAGAGAAGCATGTGCTAATAGATAGAAAGTTGTATACAAGCCACCCTATCATGTTGGATAAAGAAGGAAATGAGTGAACATATGGGTGAAAACCTCTCATTGTACGACAATAGATACAATGAAAAAAAGGAAAATGAAAATTGGTTCATTAGAGGAAAACAACCAACTGGTGAGGCTGAGGAATTTAGCTAACATGTAGCTCAACCGTTGAGGATTAGTTTCTCTATGATGCCTAGATTTGGCCTATTACTCCTTTAGAAGTTTCTAGAATTAGTGTCCAATATGATCTTATTATCATTTAATTTTTAACTTTATTTGGTCACACAGACGAATAGGATGAAATGATGTTTAAAATTATAATTAAATTTATTGTGATGTTTGAGCCTATACTTGATGATAAGTAATTTACTCAGGTTTTGACACAACAAAAGACTATTTTAACAAACCATAAACAATATTGTTAGCACCGGGATTGAGCCCCAAGGCTGAGGGAAGGCCTGCTCCCAGGTAACAGCAAAACCACTTTAGACTGCGCCTATGGCCTTGCGCAGACAGAGAGGGATGTCTCGCTTGTCTTCATATTTTATTCCGTGTAAGATATTTGCTCAAGGATGGTTAGGAGGATAGACTCCTGAAATGGGAAAAAGTAGAGTGACGTGAGATGTAGGTGGGATTATCAGGGAAAAGTATCATTGGTAATGGAGTTGAAAACCTGTGTAGGGAACATTTGAACAAGGAAAAGAATGGCATGGGGTTGCAAACAGAGGCAAGATAGCCATTGATCTCACAATCGAGAGATATTTAGCGGGTGGTTAGGAGACGAGATAGAACAACCCATCATGTGGAGCACCAGCAAGATGAATTCCACATAACTTTAGAATAAAACTTGATAAATGTATGAAACAATAGGTGGAGCATAGAATGTATGAATTTCAAACTGTTATACACTAAATTACAGACATGAAAGAAATCAACAAATTGGAATGAAAATAGGATATAAATTTCACATGAAGAAAATACATATTGAAAGAAGCAACGACACATGAATCTTTGTCTTAAGAAACAACTCTTCCTCTGAAATTTTTATTCTTAACACAAGCACCAGATATTATTTACAATGGAAAGCCTCAACCCTTGAAGGTTTCCTGACCCTCCAACTAACTATTTTTCCCCTATCAGGATTGCATTTATAATACTTCAGTGCTGAGATTATTCTTTGAAACAAACCTAAGAAACTATTTCCAATCACAATCATGCATGAACAGTATAGAGAGTGGAACTATTGCCACATTTTACAAATATAAACAAACATTATGGAGCTAGTGGGCACATTCAGCCCGAGTGATAGCTTGATGTGCTTGGCCATTACTATGGATTATGAGCATGACGCCTCCTTCTCTGTTTGAAGTGTGTGTTTCGACCGTGTTTCAAATGCATCTTTCCACATGGGCACACACTGGCAGGGTAGTTTTCCTATTTCCTCTGTTGAACCTCATCCGCCACCTCACTCTTCTCTGGGTAACACTGTTATCCATGGGGTCTAGAAGAAGGGATGCATTACTGTTGGTTGAGGCAAGCCCGTGAGGTGGTTTTTCATTCCTGTGCTTCTCATATCCAGTAGGGTGGGCTCTCCCACAAGAAATAAGGTGTAGCATATGTACACTAGCCCCATAACCCTTGGAAAGTGGAATTCACAAACAGGGTTGTGTGGGCTTTAGAACCTTGATGCTCCCATCCGAAAAAATGATTATACAGAGATCAGTCAAGGACTGTCTCCTTCCATGGAGGATTTTGTTGTAGCGGTGGTATCAAGGGTTCCTGAAAAAACACTTACGGGGAGTAAGTGTCTAGGCCTCATGTCATTGGAGGTGTAGGTATCTGAAGGAAGGTGTATCTCTCAAAATTATTCACATCTTGGCCTTGATGGTTGGTGTCATTCTCTGCATTCAATACCAAGGTGACGGGTGAGTGTGGACATTTTCTCACCAACCATCAACACACCCAGACAGATAAGCTTCTCGAACCATATCACCATCGCCAACTCTTTGAGTTTCAGCGGATTCTCAACGAAGTGAAAACTTGGGCTCCGAAACTATGTTAGCTCATCCCCAACGTTTCGAAGGTAGATATATAAGTTTTCTAGACTGACCTTTTCAATGACTAGTCAACATTTCTGCACATTCTCTCATCGAGTGTTTTTTGGTATCAACATGTGTGAGGGCATGAGCAGAGTGATCCTTTAACTGCTAGGGATCTAGTCATGTCATTTCATCGACCTTGGCACCTTATCATTTGCTACGGGAAGTATTTTTGGATGCCATATGGTACAATTGATCCATGCTGCAAATTTCACGAAGTGGACGCTCCCATGTTTCCTCTCTCCATTGATGTAGGAAACAGAATGGTCTCCTTCTCTGGGATGGCTTTTCCTCATGTGAGTAGCGGATTCACCGGTTACTTTCCTCACTTCCATAGGACAAATCACACAAAAATCTACTTGTCTTAACATAACATGACTCTGCCACAGGGATGATTTCACCTATATGCATGCTACAAATGGCGTCGGGGAATCGACCGATCTGCTGGGAGGCAGATTACATGTATGGGAATCCCTTCCCCTATCACATCCACACTACATGTGAAACTTGCACCTCGGAAGTCTTCTTAGCCCTGTGATTTGAGGAATCTTTTATTCCCACCATCCACGTTCCATCATTTCTATCGTCAAATTTTCTTCTCTGGATATAACGAGCAGTTTTAGACCAAGGTTTGTTCTCAATCATCGATCGCGATCGACCCCTCCATGCAGGCATCGATCTAAGTGGGCCCTACTACTTTTCACAATGTGAAATCCTGGTCTTCAACCTTGCTAGTTTTCATTACGAAATAAACCATGGCCATAGATTTCTTCCTTTCTTTGTCGTGACCATTGATATTCATGGCTGGTACCACTTTTTGTGATTTGAAATCGCAGCTTTACCCACACAAGTATATTTTGTGAAATCGATTGAGAACGTAGACCTGCTTTAGATCTCATCTCTGCCATCAAATGCTTTTGACCTTTAACTGTTTCGCAATTTGGAAAAGCTCCTACCATCAAGCATGTTTGCTCCGTGAAACTGTTTCGGGTCGTTCATCGGGCTTTGTCTTGATCTTAGCCTTCCATATGTTTTCCTACTTTAACGGACTTAGCTAAAGCCAAACTTCGACCATTCTCACACGTCTTGGGGAAAAACTACGATCTATCATTGCTCTTCTTCCTTGTGATACCAGATCGCTAGGTTATGATGCCTATCGCTATCATCCCTACTGCCGCAGGCCTTCACCTTCGAAAGAGTCTGTCACTATGGATTGATCTCTCTTCATCATCTGACAGTTCTAAAACATAGACCACAAGCCTCTACTGACCTAAATGGTGTTCACATAATGTTTTAAAGGAATGGAACCCTCCTTGAAGTTTTGTCAGGTCCAGAAATAAACTGTTGAAAATGAAGTGTTAACAAATGGCTCCACGAGGGATGCTATCCTCCCAGTGAGGTAGCAAGGAACCCCATAGACCAAGTGCCAAAACCATTGGGATGTCTTCAATATTTCTTCGAAATCTCCATTCTGTTGTGAGCTACTGCTTCAAGGAATTCATGCCACTCCCACAAACTATGCTCTTGACTGCAAACCTATGCTTGCAACTAAAAATGAAAACAAACTAAAATAGTAATGAAGGAAACGCTCGATGATTGACAAGCTTATTTGTTCCTACCTACTCTACCTAGTTTAGTGCATAAGTCTAATCAAGTGAAATCAGACTTCCAATGAAGCCAATCAAGCAACTTGCCTAATATTTTTGTTCTTTTTTTGTGCTTGATGGATAGAAATGAAATAGATAATGGGAGAAGGAAATGACAAACAAACTGATCTTTAAAGCAGAGATGCAACCAATCACTACCCCTACCCAGCCCTTCCATGAACTCTGCTATGGGGTCATAGAAAACATGGAAACCTCCAGCATATTCTATCACCTTCTCATGGGAAGGATGTCCGAAACTCCCCTCCTCTGGTGATTCGTTAGGATGATATTTGGAATATTATAGAAGAGGGCCCACAAAATATTTCTTCAATGGAACATCCCCTTTTTCGCTTGAAACTTCTACAACTAGAACTTGATGTGCCTCAAGAAGGAGGTCCCCCGCTTCTCCAGCGGAATCGAGTAGGAATATTCCTCCTATGTGAGATGGTTCTTCTGAAGGCAGAATATCGAAAAACATATTTATTTGAAGGCTACTACATCCTTCTTTGTGGCTTGACACCTCATCACAATTTCCCGAGGTATCAGTACCTAGAGAGGGATTACATGGCAGTTTATTTTTATTATATCCACTTATATACAGGTTTCTGGACTGCACCATCTCCCCTTCTTTCTATTTTTTCTTAGAATCTCTAATCATGTGTTGTATTATTTCAAAAGAGGCATAACACAAGGGTAGGCTCCCACCTCTAGTGCCCTTATCACCCTTTCCTGCTTTAACCTTCCGACTTCGAATTGCTTCTTGATTCTCTCCATCAGCAGGCTTTGGTTCAATGTCTAGCTTGTTAGGTATAATATGCAGGTACTCTTCCTCATATTCATCATATACAGGCACACCGAAATCCTTCTTAAAATCATCCTTTACGAACCCAGGACCATGTAGATCACAATCCCCAGAGAACAGGTCTACAAAATCATATGCTCCTATATCGGGTCGATCATCTTTCTATATAATAGGAGAGATATTTAACGGGCTAGGGACTTTCCCATTCTTCTTGTAGGGACCAACCAATTTTAATGTACCTTTTATTTCACCACCACTGTCCTGATATGACAAATTATTAGATATCTTAAGGTTTTCCTCAACCTCCAAACAATCATTAAACATATGTTGTAGAGTGGTTGATTTTCTCTCCAAAAGAAGCAAGGATAGCTCAGGAGGAAAGGTGGATGCATAATAGATCTTAGCAGCATTCTCAAGAGGTTGGATTTCCTTAGGAATGTTATAATAAAAGCTTACGAATCTTTTGTTAAAACTAGATATGGCCTCACCCTCATGTCTCCTCAGGGAATAAAATTCTAAAAGTATTTGCTCCAATGGCCTTCTCCTACCCCAAAAGTTTAAGAAGGTGCAAGAAAACTCTTCCCAAGTATTGATGGACTTATGCTGCAAGTGCTTAAACCATTCTTTGGCATCTCCTTGCAAGGACTGGGTGAAAGCTGTCATGTAGACATCATCATGTTCTATCTCAAAAAGGTCAGATAAATGCTCAAAGGTTTGTAAATGTTTCTTAGTAGTGAATTCTTTGGATTCTTCGTCAAATTTGGGGAGGTACTTGTAATGTTTTGTAGGAAAATCATGGAGGATGGGAGGCAGCTACAGTGGTTTGTACTGGCTTGGAGAAATGGGAGAGACAAGGTTAGGCACAATAGCTATGCTATCATCCGAGGTTTCATGAATTTCATAGGGATGACCTTTGACATCGTGAGCCCCTGGATAAAATTCTAGGTCATAACCAGATGTACAAGACGACGCAACACTTTCGGTTCGTAAAGAAGGATAAACATGAATATATTCATAGCTCTGTTCAAAACGAGTTGAACCATAGAAGGCTATTTTGATAAACCTAGGGAAAGATAAGAACAAACTTACAAGATAGAACAAGGCATCCTAGAATAAACGTAGAATCGAGTATCTTGACCTTCCACCATGCATTTTTAGGCTTTATAAGGGGTCCATTTTTCTAGACAGATTCTACCAGCTTTTCTCGACTATTTGATTTCTAGGTCATACCACCAATAGAGTTGTTGAAGTATGAATCCTTCAAGAGTGGAGTCTCTAGGTGAAAAGTGCTCAACCTTTTTGATCTCTGATCATTGTTCACCATCAATAATCAGATCTAAAACTATGTCATTCTTCCCAGGGATGTTGTTCAATTCGTCCCTGGCAATGGAGCTAGTTTGTTAGCATCGGGATTGAGCCCCAAGGCTGAGGGAAGGCTTGCTCCTAGGTAACAGCAGAACCACTTTAAACTACGCCTACAGCCTTGCACAGTAAGAGAGGGATCTCTCGCTTGTGTCTAGATTTTATTCCATGTAAGATATTCACTCAAGGATGGTCAGGAGGCCAGACTCCTGAAATGGGACAAAGTAGACTGACATGAGATGCAAGTGTGATTATCAAGGCAAGGGACCATTGTCAATGGAGTCGAAAACTTGTGTAGGGAACATTTGCATGAGTAAAAGAATGGCGTGGGGTTGCAAATAGAGGCAAGATAACCGTCGATATTGTAATTAAGAGATATTTAGCGGGTGGTTAGGATATGAGAGAGAAAAACCGATCACATGGAGCACCAGCAAGATGAATTCCATGTAACTTTAGAAGAAAACTTGATAAATGTCTAAAACAACAGGCGGAGCATAGAATGTATGAATTCCAAACTGTTATACACTAAGTTACAGACATGAAATAAATCAACAAACCGGAATGAAAATAGGATATACATTTCACATGAAGAAAATACATATTGAAAGAAGCAGCAACACATGAATCTCCATCTTAAGAAATAACTCTTCCTCTGTAATTTTTATTCTTAACACAGGCACCAGATCTTATTTACAATGGATTGCCTTATCCCTTGAAGGTTTCCCAACCCTCCAGGGAACTCTTTTTCCCCTATCAGGATTGCATTTATAATACTTCAGTGCTGAGATTATTCTCTGAAACAAACCTAAGAAACTGTTTCCAGTCACAATCATGCATTAATAGTATAGAGAGTGGAACTATTGCCACATTTTACAAATATAAACAAACATTATGGAGCTAGTGGGCGCATTCTTCCCGAGTGACAGGTTGACGTGCTTGGCTCTTACTATGGATTATGAGTGTGAGGCCTCCTTCTCTGTCTGAAGCATGTGTTTTCGCCGTGTTTCAAATGCGGCTTTCTGCATGGGCACACACTGGCAGGGTAGTTTACCTCTTTCCCTCGCTCAACCTCATCCACCACCTCATTCTTCTTTGGGTAACACTATTAGCCATGGGGTCTAGAAGAAGTGTCGCATTTCACTTGGCTGAGGCAGGCCCACGAGGTGGCTTGTCATTATTGTGCTTCTCATCTACAGTAGGATGGGCTCTCCCACATGCAATAAGGTGTAGCATATCTACACCAGCTCCATCACCCTTGGAAAGTGGACTTCACAAATAGGCCTATGTGGGTTTTAGACCCCTAATTCTCCCATCTGAACAAATGCTTATACAGGGAGCAATCAAGGACTCTCTCCTTCCATGGAGGATTTCATGATAGCGATGGTATCAAGGGTTCCTGAAAAAACACTTATGGGGAGTAAGTGTCTAGGCCCCACGTCATTCAAGGTGAAGGTATCTGAATGCGGGTGTATCTCTCAATATTATTCATGTCTAGGCCTCGATGGCTGGTGTCATTCTTGGCATGCAATACCAAGGTGACGGGCGACTGTGGAATTTTTGTCACCAACCATCAACACACCCAGATGGATAATATTCTCAAACCAGATTGCCATCGCCAACTCTTTGTGTTTCACTGGATTTTTGATGAAGCAGAAACTTGGGCTCTAGAACTATGTTATCTCATCCCCAACATTTCGAAGGTAGATATATAAGTTTTCTAGACTGACCTTTTCAATGACTGGTCAACATTCCTGCACATTCTGTCATCGAGTATTTTTGGTATCAGCATGTGTGAGGGCATGAGCAGAGTGATCCTTTACCTACTGGGGATCTAGTCACACCATTTCGTCGGCCGTGGTGCCTTACCGTTTGCTACGGGAAGTGTTTTTGGACACCATCCGGTACAATTTATATATGCTTCAAAGTTCATGAAGTGGATGCTCCCACATTTCCTCGCTCTTGTGATGTAGGAAATGGAATGGTCTCCTTCTTCATGTTGGATTTTCCCCGTGTGAGTAGCGGATTCACTGGTTCCTTTCCTCACCACCACAGTCCAACTCACACAAAAATCCACTTATCTTCATGTAACATGAATCTACCATAGGTATGATTTCACCTGTATGCATGCTACAAATGGCGTTGGGGAATCGACCGATCTAGTGGGAGGTGGATTACACATATGGGTGTCCCTTCCCCTGTCACCTCTGCACTGGATGTGAAACCTGCACCCTGAAAGTCTTCTCAGCCCTACAATTTAAGGAATATTTTATGCCCATCGTCCACCTTCCATCATTTCTTCCGTCAACTTTTCTTCTCTGGATATAACGAGCAGTTTTACACCAAGGCTTGCTCTTAATCATCGATCGCGATCGACCCCTCCATGCATCCGTCGATTTGAGTGGGCCCTATTACTTTTCGCAATGTGAAATCTACTTTTCACAATGTGAAATCCTAGTCTTCAACCTCACTAGTTTACATTGAGAAATAAACCATGACCATAGATCTCTTCCCTTCTTTGTTGCGACCATTGATATTCATGGCTGGTACCACTTTTCACGATTTGAAATCGCAGCTTTACTCACACAAGTTTGTTTTGAGAAATCGAATAAGACCATAGATATGCTTTGGATCTCATCTCTATCGTTGAAATATTTTGACCTTTAACCATTTCGTGATTTGGAAAAGCTCCATTCATCGAGCATTTTTTCTCTGCGAAACTGTTTCAGGCCGTTGATCAAGCTTTGTCTTGATCTCGGCCTTCCATATGTTTTCCCGCTTTAACGGACTCAGCCAAAGCCAAACTTTGACCATTCTCATGCATCTTGGGCTGAAACTACGATCTATCGTTGGTCTTCTTCCTTGTGATCCTAGATCACCAGGTTATGACGCCTATCTCTATCATCCCTACTGCCACGAGCCTTCACCGTCAGAAGAGTCTGTCATCATGGATTGATCTCTCTTCATCGTCTGATGGTTCTAAAACATGGACCATGAGCCTCTACTAACCTTAATGGTGTTCACATAATGTTTTAAAGGAATGGAACCCTCCTTGAACTTCTATCAATCCCAGAAATAGACTATTGAAAATGGAGTGTTAACAAATATAATATGGGAAATTAAATCCATGTGTGATTCTGATCACTCTTGAAGAGGGGGTGAAACTATTCTTGATAATGCCCTAGGATATTTTTCTACTATTGTAGGTTAAATACAATAGTAAAATACTGGTGGTGCATGTGATGGAAAGTTGTGAGCATGTTTTAGGATATTCATGGAATCCTCCAACCTTATAGCCCCACCAACATCAGTTATGGGAATTGTTTTGAATATTTCCACCCTTTAATGAGAGGTAAGAGATATAACTCCTAAATACGAGTTGGTTTTGAGGAACTATATGCTAAAGTATGAACGTTTGTCAAAATATAAGAAAAGCAATAGCTAGAATATTAAACGTGGGAAAGGATGCAACTGCAATGCAATGCAGCAGCAGTGACCCTCACCTCACATAAAGAGGGAGAGGGTGATTCAGGGGAAGATAAGTTCATATTTTACACTATATTATGAACACAGTCTTTTCATCTTTTCCATACTAGTATAGACCCATGCTAAATAAATATTTCTTCTACATAGAGAACTTGTTTTTTATAATTCGAAATCAAAATTAGTGAAGTAAACATAGATTAAGAAAACATGTACCTATTCTTAAAAAAACTTGCGCAAAATCCAATATATATGACAAACAATAACTATTAGTAAAGAAAATTTAAAACCAACATATTAAACCCAAGAAAATAATACAAGCAACATAGCTAACCAATCCCTCAAAAGAGCCAACATAAACAACTACTACTACTATCCCTCAAGCCTTAACAAGTATATACAAAATCTCAATAGATGAATGTGGACAAGTGAATATAGCACTAAAAAATATGAAAAAATACCAACAGAGCTTATATTCCTTCTTGAATAAATTTTAACTATTACAATGGACCCTCCTCATATATAAAGAGATTTGAGAGGTTAGGGTTAGGTGCAATCCCTTCGGTCAGAAGAGACTTGATGATTTACAAGATACTTGTCACTTTTGGAGAAGTGGCCATTTTTCTAAGTCAAATCACTTTTAACTTCCTTCAAAAATATATTTTTTCCCTATATGAAAAAATTAATATTATTTTGCTCAAAACGTTACAATTCGAGAGAAAGAAATGGATTTGACAAAAGCCTTTGAAGATAAAATTTGGAGTTCCATGTCATCATTTGATTTGGGATCTGTTCCCTCCATGGCACTTGCAATGGCTAATCATCAGTTGGATGGTACAAACTATGGAGCTGAAAGTCCATAAAACTGCTATTAGTGGCTTCCAAGGTGTTTCAAGTAATGGCACTTACACAGGGACATTCATCTATGCCTCAGAGGGAAAGTTGTTCTTACGAGTGTACCCCTAATCATTTATAAAAACTGGTCTCAAACTAGCTTCAAAATGGGAAAAATGCCTCTTGGCATGAAAGTTGTTCTGTCTAATATACCTTTCACAAATTATCTAAAACTGAAATTTCCTAAGTTCATTATAAATAAATTACAAGTATAATTAACACATTGCCTTTTGTTTGGTGAAAATTGAGCTAAAATTGAGTGAGATTTGGCCTCTAGAAGGTAAA
The DNA here is from genome assembly GCA_001517045.1 of Pseudotsuga menziesii. NCBI lineage: Eukaryota > Viridiplantae > Streptophyta > Pinopsida > Pinales > Pinaceae > Pseudotsuga > Pseudotsuga menziesii. The sequence continues at coordinate 3,451 of LPNX010759641.1, read as the reverse complement.
CAATAAAGTTTTTTTTTAGGGAGATGAAATCAAAATATAAGGTCATTATTTAAAATTTATGGGTGAAAATCTAAAGAAAATGTATAGTAATAATATTCCCTTCTCCAGATCAAATGGGTCTCTTTCAAAGTAAAAAAAAATCAACCTAGAAGGGTCCTAATTAACACACTTTGCTAGTTGGATTATGGAGCCAAAAAAAGGGTTATTGGGATTTCTGGAAATTTCTTGGTTGAATCTTTGAGTTGAACCCTGTATATTTTTTCCGGCCACAAAATACTAATGAGGGAGATATGGAAATTTTGGTTTAGGCATTTTGTCAAACACTTAGTGGACAATTACTTGGTTGAGGAATTTTGTCAAACAATTAGTAGATAGCCACCTACAACTCATCATTCTCTAAGATCCTTTCAACATTTAAAAAGCTACCAGAAATGAAACCAGACCCATACACATGGAAATAAAAACGCCCCAAGGGAATCTACGTTTTCATAAAAAAACCCAAATCATGGGATTTGGTCTCACAAAAAATGTTTTTGGAATCAAAATGGGGCTTCCAAGCCCATATGATATGGATAATTTCCTCCATGACATCTCGGCTGAGTATTTTATAAATAAATTTGGAATTCCTAATTGTTTATTCAACAAGGGTTGGAGAGGCCATGTGCCCTTATTGGTGAGTCAATGTAAAAAAAACGAATTGTAAGTTGATTCAATCTTAGAGGAGACAAAAGAAATGTTTCCACCAAAGTCTAAATTAAAGGAAACTAGAAATGACGTTTGGAAATGAGGGCGGGTTTCTTACCAGGAACATTGTTGTAACGCTAGTTCCTCATTCTAGAAACCCCAAGTGAGTGTAGCAGCCGATTTATTTTCCAAGTAAACTCCTGTACAATACGCAAACAATGAGTAATTTAGTGAATTGTTGAGTTCTTTGAAAGTCACTCAACATAGTCTACTCAGCTCTTCGAAAGTCATGTCTCAGCGAGGGGTCACAAGTTCGTTTTCCATAGACACAAAGGAAAAATAAAATGAAAAAAAACAAGAAATTGATTTGGTGAGAAAAGAGAAATGATTACAGAAAAATACCTGATCAAATAAATCTCACTTAGCCATCTCATACCAAAAGCGGAGGAAAGAAAGAGTTACTAAAGCTGTGAGAGCTACTGCTATTATATCATGTACAATTTGGTTATGTGTCAAGCTAATAGGAATAGTGAACCTGTGATTAAACCATGCCAAATCCATCAAACTCTCATTTTTTGCAGAGTAGGTCCCATGTTTGCCATTATGAGAGCATCCCACTTGAAAGCCATCCATAACAGCTCTAAAAGGACTTCCCTGATAAGTAAAAATGCACTAAAATATCTTGCAGATCCACTACTAAAATGGCTAATTGTAGAGGGACCTGAATGATTGTTTCAAACCAATTCAGATGAGGGAGTTCATTGGGGGATTTCATGCACTAGATGCAAAACACGTGCTAAATAAATATTTCTATGTTTCTTATGCATATAGAACTTGTTTTTTATAATTCCAAATCAGAATTATTTGAGAAAAACTGGAGCATGCTCAATCATTCTAGGGTACTCACCAATTTGGGCGAATTCTGTCAGCCTCTACGTGACCCTCAAACCCTCCTCTGCCTATGCAAACCATGACCCCTACAAACCCTGCTTTGCGTAAACACACTTGACCTCCAGCAGCACCTTTGATGACCTCCTCTGCGTGACCTCCAGCAAACCTCCTCCACGTGACCTCTGGATGTGGAGGTATATTGTGTCGGCTCCACTGTGAAATTATTGATTGGGTTCTTTGTTTCGCGGGGAAATATTGTGTCGGGACGGCTGTGGTTTTATATTTTGTTTTTATTTTTTTTGTTTTGTGTTATTATATTATATTTTATTTTATATATTTTTGTTTTGTTATTTTTTTATATTTTTTATATTTTATATTTTATTTTTAATACGTTTTTGTTTTGTTTTATTATTTTATATTTTATTATTTATATATTTTTGTTTTGTTTGTTTTGTTTTTTTTATATTTTACTAGCCATCGATATGTTACTTGACCCTCGAGTCCCCAAGAAATCTAAAGTGTGACAATGTGTCAACAACTATACCTATAAAAAAATATAACAACTACTAGTCTACTACTAGGCTTGAAACGAGATCAAAACTTTGTGCCTACTACCTATGTGAACCTCGCTATCAATGCCCGCTCTTTTTTCCTCAAAATGAAATTCCAAAGGCAGGTTTGATGGGTCGTCCTCTACAATACTTCAATTCTTTCATGAATATCATTGACTCATGACAACTATAAACAACACTCGATGTCATGCAAATACAAATGATGGCATGTAGCTAGCTGGATCACAAACTGTGCAGAGGTAGATTTTTGCATTGCTATAGAGATGTGTTTTTGCATTGCATGGATAGGATTATGTTTTTATTATGTTTTTGGATGATACATGCTTATATCCAATTCCAAATGAGGTCCATAAGCAAGCTAATAAGTTTATGAGCTTCAGTAACACCACAAAATTGAAATCAAAACTAAAGTATGTTTTTTTATGATTAATGAAGGATCAATAATAGGTAATATAATACTTGAATGTAAATTGGTTGGATTCACTTAGGTATTAGGTTTTCAAATTTTCAATAAGGGATGAAATAACAACACTTCCTAATTCTATTATTATTGACCAAAAAAGAGTCAATAGGATTGAACAAGTTGAGTACATCCACTCACACACACATCCAAATAGTTACTCCAATATTTATGTAGAAAACCCCTTTAGGTAAACGGTAAAGATACACAACACTAAAGGGAATTATTAATGTTTAAAAATGAAATTACATTTGGCATATCTTTTGTATCAATTTTCTACAAATGATCTTTCATGATCTTTAAATATTATATACTAATTAGGTGATAAGGAATGGAAAGTGTTGCATAGTAGAGTATATTTGTAGTCATCGAATCACTCATGTATAATACATGATTGTGATAGCTAAATTATTGAAGTACAAAACCACTTTAAGGAAACACCTAAAACCATACTAAATTTATAATTGCATTACATCAGGTTGACCTTAAAGTACTTATGCCTAGTGTTGAAATTCCCTAACCCTACATTGTTAAGAACAACTTGCGATAGGATTGAAGGATTTGCAAACATGATAAAAATAGAATTATGAAGAGACACTAAAGCTCATCACCCCTCAATTACAATTTTCTTGACTTCTAGCATATACCATAGGGGGTTCACTAGAAAGGAAATATTATATCATGTCCATTCATATTGGGGGTTTGAATACTCCTAAAAGCCTCAAAAATATATTGCCATGTGTAAAGGGTCAACGGATTTTTTTAATTTGACATCATGATATAAATATTGGGGGTTATTTTATTTGGGTGGGCCAAGGAATAACATTCAAATCGTGGGATATAT